>CM035796.1:14608525-15208525 GCA_020466265.1 Siphamia tubifer
CCCGAGAAGCTACGTATTATGTGCAAAAACTGGGCGCAACCCATTTTCTGAATCCGGATCGGCGTGCCGACGACACCGATGCCTGTGCCCACAGACTGATCACAGGGCTTTTACCCGAACAGCACTGAATGGTAGCAGCCGAGAGACGGGTGCGGAACGAGGGTGGCCAAAACCCGGAGGATTTCTCACGGACTAGAAGGCTCTTCTTTCCGTATCCCCCATACACGGATGACAAGCTCCTAACAGACCTACACTGAAAACTTTCAGCTCTGCATCTGACGTGGGGGTGTTATTGAGATTTTCTAACCAGGTCCAAGAACAGACATAATGATGCAGGTGCAAACTGTGGGCTAACGTTACTGAAATGACTTGGTCGGCGCTGACGCGTTTCATTGTGCCATGCCAACCCCGCATTGTCAGATGCCATTTTACTCTGCGTTATCCCAGCGTCTGGAATTCCAACATACTGGGCCTGTCGTGTAATTAGAAGTTCGCAAGGCAGTAGCAAATAAGCTGGTGCAATGAGAGGCTACGCTGTCCAAGTAATTGTGCGCAATTTGTGCTGAAGCTTATGGGTCCTGCGTACTCAAGCTCCCGGCTTCCACTTGGAGAGGTGTGCTGCGGGGCTACAGCGCACTGGCTGTCGGCTTCACATCTGGACCGCCTGCCTACTGTCATCTGCGGCCTGTTCGGACTGTGCACTCCCTGAACTTGTGTGTTTAAGGGGAACTGGTCGAGCTCGCCTCGGATGGTGTCGTATTAGGGAGAAGGGGTGCATATTTGGCTTGGTCTTTGACGTTATCGGTGATCCACTGGAACACCGTAGTCCAAAGCTGGACTGGCTGACTACTCTAGGAAAAAACGTTTGACAAGCTATGGATTTTGCGTAGCGAAGTCACGCATTTTTAAAGGCAACGCTAGGGTGACATTGCAGTCTTCTCACCACATCGGTTATTTCGTCGTCCGACAAAAAAATAAAAGAGTGAAAGTGGAGTATTGTCCGTCATACGTATCAACGCAGTGGGATTTCTACGTCTGGTCGGCGTCCCCCCCCACCCTTCCCGCGGTGACGGTTATGGGTCGGAAGCGGTGTGTCGGTGCAGATTGTTCCAAGATGGCGGCCGGGTGCTGCGGGGTGAAGAAGCAGAAACTGTCGGGCTCGCCCGGGTCGGGGGGTCCCGGCGGGGTGGGGGCGGGAAGCGGGGTGGCAGGAACCGGACATTGTGGATCAGATTTGGGGATTGGCTCCTCCGCGACCGTTGCAGCAGCGGCGAACGTGAGCAGAGCCAACGGCCTGGGGGGACCCGGGGGTAACGTTAGCGGCAGCAGTAGTAGTAGTGGTAGCAGCAGCACAAACGCTCTGTCCCCAGCACCGGCCGGTTACTCCTCATCCGGTCTCTCCCCGAATCTCAGCCCGGGACCTGGTTCGGGAAGTGGAGGCAGAAAAATGGTTGTCTCGGCGGAGATGTGCTGCTTCTGTTTTGACGTGCTTTATTGCCATCTGTACGGATACCAACCTCCGAGAACACCCAGGTTTACAAATGATCCCTAGTGAGTATTTTTGTCTTTTGTTGTGGCTGCATGTCAAAGCTGAATGGTATATTCTCTGAACAAATGTCTACTGCGGTCCACTCGACGGCTCTAGCTCCGGACTGTACCTCTGCGTTAAGAACATGAACTGTCACATCGAAACAACATTTTACTTAAAATTAATTAAACACCAAAACTCGCGATCACAGCTTAATTTCACCAAGTTGAAATTCAGGCCTTGTAGAAAAGATTGACTGCATTGGCCTGCAGCTATACTAGCCGCAAGTCTATCGCTATTGTTACAATGAATCGTTGTCTTAGATGTCATTCTAATCAACCTGTCACGCATCTGACTGAATATGCCACCCTTTTACTTTAGGATTCGGTGCGGGACTAGGAAGAACAATAATTTGCCATACTGTTTTCAAACTCAAGTTAACGTCGGCTAAGTTTAGCAAAACGCTGTACGCTGCTAGCTAACACGAGCTAGCCCAAAGATTTGAAAGAAAGGGTGGAACGAGCAAGATAACATCGCTGAAAATGTCAGTTTAACCGTCTCGACGCTGCTTGTTTAGCGAAACAAATCAAACGGTTAAGACCTTTACCAGAATAATGATCACTGACAGTTTGTAATGTTATTATTTGTCTTCAATGAACTTTGGATTGACACATACTAGTCTTAGCATTGCTAGCTTCGGCTATAAGCTACATTAGCAAGGTGCTGTAGCATTAGCACAAGCGAGCTTTTAGTAATTCACTTATTTATAATTAATTGTACTTTATATTAAAAACTACATTTGATAGCACGACCAGCTAACCGGTCACGTGGCGTGTTGTATGTGTTGTAGCATACTCTACAGGATATAGGTGTGTATTATATCGAATTGGGTGAAAATACCAAATGGTTTTTATAGTTAGCATCAACCAACAAAGAAAAGGGTGATTGCTAAGACTTGTCATAGGGAGTCTGAATAGAGGAATTTAACTAAAATAAGAGAATGCCACTAATAAACAAGTAGATGAAGAGACACTTGGGGCATGTTGCTATTTGTAGTATCCAGGAAAACCTGTTTTATTTTTGATTAAATTTTATATATATATATATATATATATATATATATATATATATATATATATATATATATAAATATATATATAAATTGCGATTATATGCGACCATTAAAAGATGATGCCATGTTACGAGTGGAAGTTTTACAAAGATTTTGATGTTGCAAGAGTAGTGTTGCCATTTTAACTAATTAACTTAAAACGAGTAAAGATTTCCCGTGAGCAACTGACTAAAACAACTCCAGTTTGTGCATTCCCATATACATACACTAAAATATACATCAAACATTACACACATTATTGTCTGCAGATGATCAAATGCAAAATGCAATTTATGTGAAGTTGGGGTACATTCTAAGTGGTTTGATTAAATTACCTAATTCATTCAGTCACGCCAATTTGTTCCTTATAACTCAGGAAGATGATGATGTTGGTGTTTTTAAATACAGTTAAAGCAGTACAAAGTAAGAGTTGAATATATATATATATATATATATATATATATATATATATATATATATATATATATATATATATATATATATATTATCTTACAAATCTTCAAAGTGAGTGACATTTGTGAAACAAACTAAGCACACTGGTCTCATGAACAAGTCATATAACCAGTGCGATCAGTACAAGTGCCCAATTACATGGAAATAAGTCAATTATTTGCTAGAGTGTTATGTTTTGTGTAGAAATGTTTATTCTTTCTGAACAGTTTTGAACCTAAATTTTGTTAGCTGTGATTATGTGCATTTGATGTAACATAATTGCTGAAGTAAAACATGTTTATTCTTTGTATGTATTATTGTTTTATATGATTTCCCCTGCCATAGCCCTTTTTTAACACTGCAGTATCATATTTCCTCCAGCTAAGACCACACTTTTAAAGGACTTCCCCACCACATGCTTTACTATCAGTAATGTGCATGCCATTGAGAAATTATTGGTATGTGCTTGTAATTACAAGACCAGAAACACTACCTCCTTCCCATTGGCATGAGGTCAACTTCTGTAATTTTTAAATGTTAAACTGAGAAATTTTTGTTTGTTTGTTAAATTTTTTTAATTAACAAGGTAATCCTCTCTTTGTTGGAATGTAAGAGACTTTTGCCCAGAGGTGTGAAAACTCCCTAAAACGGGTTTCAGAAACCTGAACTTCAAACTGCATGAGTCTGTGGTGTCCTTTACTTGTCCTTCTCTTGGAGGCATTGTCACAATGAATTATTGACACACTCAAAACAGCTACAACACTTGATGCACGTAAATGGTGCTTTTCTAAATTAGCCAGTACAAGTCTCTGATCAGTAGGCCAGGGCCATAAACTGAAAATTTACTGTTGCCAGCATTAGTTACAATAACCAATGTAATTTTGCCCATGTCTGTAAATTCGTTATTTTAATCAAAAAGAAAAGTTTTTTTTTTGTGTATTTTGACTGTGTGTTGGTACGCTATGTTCATTCCCCTTTAAGACTGTGTGTAGTCACATAACTCCACCCATCCATTCTGAACCAGAAGGGAAACATGAGGAAATGACTGACGGTTCAAATGGAAAAAGTAGCTGACCAGCAAGTAACATGAGTTCAAGTTGATCCTGTTGTACTTATTCCGAAAATAAATTTGACATCTGTCTTTTGGAAATGTTTTGGGTTCCACAAAGATGAGGTTGAGCAAAAGTGTCACAGATCAGCAGACATCGGTGAGCAATTGGGTTTTGCCGTGGCACTGCCGCCACCAAACATGTCATATAAAACAATTATCACTGTAGTACTAGACATATACTTGTTATACATATCTAACATATAGTTAGTCAAGAACAGAAATATTGCTGTCTCAAATGAAAGTTTGCAAGGCTTCAGCAGGTAGACAAACAATAAATGTCCATGAAGTTTTTCACTTCAGGGGGGGGGGGCACTGCCCTGTTACCCCATCATATTATTAAAAGACAGAAACTGACACACCGCATGTGCCCAGTTACAGACCAAAATACCTGTGAACCAACCCCCCCCCAGCCAGCCAAACTGTGTGTGTCCGAAGAAAGAAAGATGATTAATTGCCCAATATCATCCTGTGTTTCAAACATTTTGATATTTAAAAAAATATAGCAAGTCAGTTTTCCAATTTAGAAGTATTATGTTCAGTGTCGGCTAGTCACTGGACCATTTGGGAAAATATATTTTTCCAGGCCACTTGACTAATCATCTACTTCTACAAAAAACTTACATAGATCACAGCTAGTGAGTTGCTTAGCGAGTTATGCGAGGCCCTAATGCAGTTTTAAGTTAACTTGACATGGGATATAAACTAAAATGTACATTTGTTTCATGTTTAGAATTTTGAATCGACAAGTAAAAGCTCAAATTTATTCTAAGAGAAAACATCTGATCTACACTTGTTTGAAATTAGATTCTAAAAAGCCTTAGAGATTTTAAAGTGATTTTTATGCAGTGTTACTCAAGGCCTTCTGCATTAAACATGAGGGCACCTAGACAGTTCACACATCATGTGGGTGATCATAAAACAAGATTAAAAGCCCACAGTCACGCTAGCTCAGACCGAATTACATGTAGACACGAGTGGTTCTTTGACCTTAAAGCTATTAGGTTAGCAAGTTAGTTAAGCCTTTTAACTTGCTTGCGCCTTGTAGCCAAGGCTGGGTTTGTTGTTAGATTTGTAGGACTGTTTGTTGTCTTAAGTCTTTGTATTGAACAAATTAAATTTAATGAAAATGGACAGCAGTAGTAGATTAAAGCATGAAATTGTAATGCAGTTATGTTTGTGAAATAACACCTATTCAAGAAGATGTCACATGTGTGAAATGTGTAACTGGGGAGTCAGCACTGAAATGTGACAGTTGTAGGAAGTGTGCATCATCATGGCACTGATAGCCTTGTTTTGCATGTATTTGGATATAATCCACCATGATGTCTACCAAAAAAGTCATAACAATACTGTTCTCTGAGCTGGTTGTAGTAACCATGACATATGTAAACTACGGAGGCGACTATGTGAATAGTCCAAAACACAAGCCAATGCTATATTTCATTTAACTGTCCAGGCAGAACCAGGTGAAACGTGTTGAATGGATTTAACAACAGTAGTCACATGAATCTACACCAGGTTTTTAAGAAAAAAAAATAACATGTTCACATACTTGCAGTGGATACGTGTGCGTAGCCTATTCATAATTAATCCTACCGCCGAGAACACATGCTCCAATGGCACAGATGTTGCGGGCACATAGAGGTACGCACTCACTAACTTTGCCAGATGAGGGTATTTTTTTTTTGGGTTGTGCATCTTTCTTGCGTATGCAGCATTTTGTCGATGTGGTGCGTTTACCCGTCGGTCACCGTACAATGCAAATCAATACGGCATTCTTTCAAAGTGAAACGCAATACAAGTAATGCAGCATTCAAAATTAGTATTCACTAATTAATGTCACAAATATTCGAATATTTGAAAATCATGTCCCATCCCGAATGTAAAACCTAGAAAAGATGCCATATAACTGAACATGGCACATTGTCTGAAGCTGGATGGTATGAAAGTGGTTCATTGTTCACTGTTCATTCATGTGTCTTGTACACGTCTGTCTCCCGTCTCACTCCATTATAAGGTACAGTTACAGTACCTAAATGGGTTTTAATTTACTAAAAGAAGTAAACCTTTTTAAATGAAGTACTGTAAATAATACAGTATTACAAATAATAATAATATCTTGGGTGATTGCAAAGTATCTTTTTCTGAATAGCATCAATTTGTCCAGGGTCTACAGATGGAGGTTAGCTTCAGTCATAATCTGGCACCAACATCTTTCCTTTGGATTCTGTCTGTAGGCCAGTCCATCGTTGCATATTATCCCCGTTCGAATAAAATCATACTGTACTGTATCAGTTAATTCGATTCCACTAGTTTCTAGACTAATGTTCTCTTTTTGATATGAAGATTTGTTCAGTTAAAATGAACTGGTTCAAATGTATTGTCCTCACTTTTTACTAATAGCTGCTCCATTATGTGAAGGACATCATATTTACTTAATGTGAAGAACAGCTGATGGATCTCATAGCAGAATTGAGTAGGTAACGGTTGCCAAATTGTATACACTGCGGAAAAACTCCCCTCTGTGAATTATATAATCCAAAAGCCAAAAATTTTAACGATATTATCCACGTTGAGCCATCAACTGCACTCTGGTTTTCACACTATTAAAGTTGAATTGCTTTAACATGGTGTCCTCTTGTCCTTTGTCTTTCAGCCCGCTGTTTGTCACATGGAAAATAGGCAGAGACAAGCGGTTGAGGGGTTGTATAGGTACATTTTCTGCCATGAATCTGCACTCAGGACTCAGGGAGTACACCCTTACCAGGTAAGTAACAAAATGGTGATGTAATGGCTTCGCCAAAAGCTGAAATTGATCAGTCAAATTAAGTGAGAAACTAGAAAAGCACTCTGAGAGCACAGACCTCCACCAAAGTAAATCTGAGGGGGGTCACCACCAAAATCAAATCATTTGTTGATCTCCCCATTACCACCATACCCTCAAAATATAATCAAAATCCATTCATACGTTTTTGAGTTGTTGTACACAAACCAACCAATGTTGGCAAAAACATAACCTCTTTGGTGGAGGTAAAAATGGGATGACAGCAGGACAAGTCCCAGTATCTAGGGGTAAAGTAAAGGTCTTTATTTGTCATTATACATGGTACAATGAAATTTGTCCTCTGCATTTAACCCATCCTTCATGCCATTGGGGCACCTGCATGGAGCAGTGGGCAGCCATGGGTGGCGCCCAGGGACCCATCTAAAGCTGTATAGCCAGGCTGATGGTCAGAATCACCTGGCATATTTTTGGGTGATTGGGGAAACCAGAGCACCTGTAGGAAACCCATCCAGACACAGGGAGAGAAACACAAACTCCACACAGAAAGGCCAGCATGGTCTGGGAATTGAACCCGGGCCTCCTTGCTGTGAGGCAAGAGCACTAACCCCTCAGCCACTGTGCCGGGTTCTGTAAGAGAGAGTCTGGTTTCGACCAGCTCTAAATGTAAAGTCTTATGATATAACTTGTTTTGGTGCTATGTAAATAAACTGTGATTGATGTACGATCTACAGAAATTGAAGCTGCCTCCAGAATTCTGTTGCTCTGTGCATGTTTAGTTTCAGAAGCTTGGCAGCTTAGAACATGCATTTCTTGACATTAGTCATGTGTTCATTTTTTATTAAATAAATGCACACTGTTAAGATAGTATCAACCTTAACTACTTTCTGCATCATCTTTTTGTAAGGATGTAATGATCTTCTTCTGTTCCACCCACAGTGCCCTTAAAGACAGCCGCTTTCCCCCAATGACAAGGGATGAGCTGCCTCGCCTCTTCTGCTCAGTGTCTCTTCTCACCAACTTTGAAGACGTTGGTGATTACCTTGACTGGGAAGTAAGTATATTACCTGTTTTTGCCAGCATATCTAATGGTGCATTTTTCCCCTTCCGTTTTTGTAACTTTACTAGACCTTCGGTGCTAGGGGGATTAAAATATTGTTACCGTTTTTACTTCTAGGTGGGTGTTCACGGTATTAGGATAGAGTTTTTCAATGAAAAAGGATCAAAGCGCACCGCCACCTACCTACCAGAGGTTGCAAAGGAGCAAGGTGAGATTTTTGTATGCCCCAGTAGGCTTTTTTTCTGACATCTCATTGCGTTTTTTTTTTTTTTTTTTTAACAAAGGCTACATACAGCAGTTTGAGTTTTATACCTCTCTTTTTAATTTAGGTTGGGACCACATTCAAACCATAGATTCCTTACTACGAAAGGGAGGTTATAAAGCTCCCATCACAAATGAATTCAGGAAGACCATTAAGTTAACCAGGTAAGATTACAGCTTCTTATTTTTGAGTTTTGACCTGTATAGAGAGATTACCATACATTGTTGTTACTGACTCATTTTAGTATTAGTGTGCAAATAAGCAACACCAACTACAAACTACATACCCTCTTCTTGCAGCTTTCTCCACTCTGTCTGCTGCTGTTTTGATCCATTATTCACCTCATAACAGATACTATATTGAATTGTGGCGGCCTGTGTGTGTGTGTGTGTGTGTGTGTGTGTGTGTGTGTGTATGTGTGTATATATATATATATATATATATATATATACACACACACACACACACACACGTGTGTGTGTGTGTATACACACTTCATTAAATTTTTAATAACAAAGTGAGAGTGAAAGGGTATCTCAATTTTACATAGCCTATGTTGTATCTAAGGAATTGACAACAATAAATCACGGTGTCTTTGAATCTTAAGCACAACCTTTTTACAAAGATAGCCAATGCAATACTGTTTCATGCCACAAAGTGAAATACAGCAAAAATATTACAGGTCTGTCATGAGAGGTTTGGATCAGTCATTACAGCTGTCAGTTTTCTGCTTTCATCCTTTCTCTGTAAAGACCTGTGATTGGCCACAAGATTGCAAGATCCTCTAAAGCCTCAAAACAGAGCCAGAAGGTTTCTCACAGACAACTTGAAAGGTTATTATGGAAGTTTCATACAAAGATGCCAAAAAGCCATTTTACACAGAGAGCATGCTGTTACCATTCAGAAGACTTCAATGTGCTGCCATTGTTTGTTTGCACTGACCTAAATGAAGCCAGGATAATGCCACTCTGGTATGTCATGTTTAGGCAACATCCCCAGTAATGTTTTCATTTCAAAATGAAAAGAATGCGTGTCCTCACAAGTATTTGGCCATGTTTCATAGGTAATCTTGGCACACAGTAATATACCTGAAATTTGTATGACATGACATGGGGTGCAGATGACACTGCTGGGCATAGGATTTATTGCACATTGCTTGAACAGAGGCTCACCTGCTGTGGAATTAGTATTGTCATTAAAAAGAGCATTCCGTCAGTCCTGTCTTCTGTTAGGATAGGTAGTGACTGGTTAGTTAGTCAGGCAGCGGATGCATCTGCCACATTGTTTTTATGTTTTTGGTTTTTTTTACTTTGCGAAGGAATGGTGGAGGTTATGTAATCATCGGGATTTGTTTATTAGTAACATAATTAAAAAAGTTATGAACGGGTTTGGATTCAAATTTAAGGAAATGCTCAGAGGAACAAATGATAACATTTTGGTGGGGATTGGTCCAGTTGTGTGTGTGTGGGGGGGTGAGTATGATCTATTATTTGCATGTTATAAATAGAAATGCAGGTTTTCTGCTGTATTAAAAACAATAACCGTGTGTAATTTAATCCTATGTTGGGTCAGTCTCTAGTTCAGACAGTTTTACAGCATTTTATTAGTTGCTGTTAACACAGATGTCGACTTAATTCTGTGACTGCATCCATTGGTGTAGGCTGTTCTTTTGTGGGGTTGTTTACTTAATAGAGAACAGCAAGGCATTACATTTTCACTTTGAAAATCTGTGTAAAATGGACTTTAGGTACATGTGAAAAAAAATCAACAAATATTGTTTTGTGAGAAAAAGTCTGACTTGGTAGAACTGATCATTTATGCGTCACCTGATGCAACATGTTGATTGCTATTAATTTTCAAATGAATTATCTGAAGCAGAATCACCTTTTCTGCCTCACATTCAACCCACTTTTGTCTAATTCTTAGGTACCGTAGCGAGAAGATGACAATGGGTTATGCAGAGTACATCGCCCACCGCCAGCACCATCACTACCAGAATGGCATTGGGCACCCTCTACCACCCTACAACCATTATTCCTGACAGCGAGCCGCATGACCAATCATTGGACCTCTCTGCGGACCTTTTCCCAGGAGAGCCTGCCCCCTCCTGGTCTAGCTATTTCTACTACTGTACCATTTTATGATGATAGTTTCCGTTGCCATGCTGGCCGTCTTCTAGACGTTGACATGGCAACGGGTGGCAACAGAGCATCATTTGATCAGGCAAGAAAATCCACATTTTTCTTTTTATTTGCCTGTGGTTAATTTTTGCAGCATATGCGTACCTATATCTATAATCCCCTTCATTCATATTTTTGAAAATTAAACAAATACTAGATTTTATTAATCTTAAGTCTTTTGAGCAAACCTAATCAGGTGTTTGATTCTGTGGATGGAAGGAAGTCTCTTTACGGTGGATTAGCATTTATTGTTTAGGCTTTGCTACAATTTAACATTTACTAAGAAACATCTCTTTTTCCTTTCTTATCTTCCTATCATACATGTATATCATGTAGCAAGGCAACTGCAGTTCCCAAAGGCTGTGTCGTCTATTACGATTCCTCTCAAAAAAAAAAAAAAATTGATTGTTAAGGTTGGTTTAGCCTTGTAAACTCTTGTAGTGTTGTAGTTGGATTTATATATTGGGACTGTATACTCCAAAGTTTAGATTGTAGGATTGTGATGCCACTTCATCAGCATATGCTGGTAATGTTTATTGTTTGAGCTCACAATTGTGTGTGTATTTCTGTGTGTGGATAAAGACATTAGTCTGCCAGAAGACAAAAACTAGTAAAGTGATCTACAATTTGGATATTATCTAAAAAATGTTTTAAAAATTCCCTAGGGAGATTTTTTTTTTTTTTTTGGACCTCCCACTTGCCTACTCGGAGTCATTTTAGTGTTTTGTGGTGGAACCTGTAAACCTTGAACTGCATAGGTTTGGCTGTTCCATTTTTTGTTGATCTTTTCATATATAAGGTAAACTTCGGAGAAAGCCATTTTGTCTGAGGATAATCATGTCTGCACAAGTGATTTAATTATCAATGTAAAAAAAATGCTACAAGTGGGTCTGATCCCCTTCCGTTACGGGATGCATACCATTTGTTAAAAAAAAGGGGGGGGGTCTGCAACTTATGTAAGGAAAAAAATATGCATGAACAATGCTTTCAATTAAATTAACTGCGTCTGTTGGTTTTTCAGTTTACTGGCAGGGAGTCACTCGACAGGGAGACACTATAACTACTTAAAGCCATATTCTCTTCCTATTCCACACTTTGTAAAAGTAGTTGGTTGTTTGGCTTCAAGTATTTGCATTCAGTGCCATGTAACTGGTAACCTCTAATGTATTAGGTATTCGATGTTTGAATGCAAACTGACACCAGCCAGCCTCATACTCGTCAAACCCAGTATTTTGGTCAAACGTCAGACATCCTGTAACATTGCTTGTGTCATAGTGGAAACATTGTCTTGCCTTTTCAGATCTTAGCTAACCATCGTCACTAGTCCACAAAATATGATGTACTGAAGTTGTCTTTTTTTGAATGAAAACCCACCAATTGTGGCACAAAGGAAGTGATCTAATGAACACATTTGTGTCAGTGAGCAGTGCATGTCATTGTGCTTGTTAGATTGAGAGACTGAAGTGGTCGCAGTAACGGCTGTGGATTTTGTTGTTGAAACCACACTATTTCCCTCATCTAAATGTTCTGCTGTTCAGTGAGACCCTGATGATGTGCGTGTCCAAAGCACGGGTAAAATGTAGATCTTTGGTTTGTTTTGTCAGCTGTTTGGCAGTAGGTTAGACCAAACACAATTCAATTAGTCTGAGCGGAACCTCTGCATGGAGCCCAGTGGCATGCAGTCGAGGTCTACAAATCAAAAGCCAGACTTAAGAAGCCATTTCCCATCCAGACGTTGCTTGTTGTGAGTCACATCCGCACATACTAGGCTAGTTACACTTACTGTTGAGGGTCGTCATATGACCCCCTCACTTTGAGTTTTGGTTTTAGTTCTGCTAACTGGAATTTTTGAGAGGTTCTTGTTACTTGACCAACATCTTTCTTTGTAACAGCCTTTACTAACTGACAGGTTATTTTTCTTTATGCAAAATGTCAAGGGCTTTTGGCACTCCATCCACAGTAACCCGAAATGACCCAGATTTAAGTTGTGTTGCCTTAAATGAATGATTTAATATGATGGACCAGTGGATGACACTGGGTGTTCCTCTGTCCCATGGTGGGCACTTTTTCCATCTTTACACCACAGGATAGCAAAGGGATGAAGTTTTCCTCACTTTGATGCTAGTGTTAATACTTCTCCAGGGCTCCTGAATGCATGCGGTCTCATGTTTGCTTACATCTTACTCAACTGCTGGTCCTTCATACATTTCATTTTTGTAGAACTACAGATAGATTTCAGATTCGCATATAGTGCGAAGATTCTGTCATACAATGTGTGTTGGTGCCCTAAATGCCCAAACCATGGGAGGAGAGGTTCATAGTCCCAGTAAAACAGACGCTCTATGTTAAATACACTACATGACTTTCTAAGAGGAACAGTCAGACATTCATCTCCTGGTCCATTTAATACAGCACAACCTGAATTTTTCTGCTGCAAAACCAAATTGACCATGCTCTTTTACATAAATGTCTTTGTATAAACATGCAATGTATTTAGTTGCATGTATGTATGAGTATGAGACCTATGGTTTTATCCATGATATGCTTGATCTATGGCTTAGACACTCTTATTAACCATTAAGAGATTTAAAAGACAAATATGGTGCTATCGGACCTCATATTGGGGTGGTCACAGCTCGTGACTGGTCATGCGGACTCATTGATCATATCATACTTAAAGATGCTACATGTAAGATTTTCTCTTTGGTATATTACTGTGAAATTAGCTATGATGGCGCATTTTTATTACCGAAGGATGTGACTGTCACCAATACAAACAGTAGCCCTGAGAATCTCTGCTTTCATTTCTGTGCACTGTGGGATTTGGGATCAGTTCCCTATGGGAAAAACAGACACGACAAATGAAGAAGGAAAAGTCCCAGCAGCAAACAAGTCCAAGGGGCTATGGAATGTACTGTTAGCAGTTGTCATAACAATTTAACAGGGATGTATTAAGAGAAAATCCTACATGTGTTACCTTTAATATCCTTGATATATGCAGATCTGTTCAACAGGTGTTTTTTGTTTTCCTACCAGTGCAAGTCAACACCCCTGCAGGTTTGAAAGGACAAGAAGTCACATGTTTAACCCTCTTCCCCGTTTACTCCCTACACTGTGGCCCAACCTTATGGCCTAGTTTGTTAAGGTGTGACGTGTCGTTCAGTAGATAGTGGCGGCGGCCCTCCTCTGGAAGATTGGCTGCTACCCGTGTTTTTCCTCTAGCTGCTGAATTGTTCGACCTCCTCTAAAAAGGTTTCTTATTCAGTGGATGGTCCCGTTATCACTGAAGGAAGCATCTCTTAACATGGGACGCAGAGTTATTTTACTTAGAACATGCAGAAAACTAGTCCTATTTCTGTACTGATTAACTGTTTAAAGCATCGATACCTCATGGGATATTATGGAACGGCATTTGTAGTTTGTTGTAGCAGATTGTGTTTTGGTTCCATACCAGGGTTAGAGTTCAGCCTCAGCATTCCTTGTGTGGTCATTCTCATATGTCGTGGAATGCTCAAGCTCGTGTTACCTTCGTATGTTCGACTGAACCAAAGATGCCAGCGGCCATGCCCAAATGCTGCTCTTCAGGCCTGGCTTCCTGTCCTTCCAAAAAACACCCCTGCATATGACAAAAATGTTCTTTATGTCTTTTTCTTTTTGTGTGTGTGCGATTTCTCAACTGTCTAGATTTATGAAGCAACCTGTTGTTTCAATGAATTTTCATTGAGTATCTCTGAAGCTCTTCATAAGCTTCACGGATGGTTAAATTGGTTGCAAATCGTTGTTACTTGTTTTGTTTTTTATTATTATTATTATTATTATTGTTATTATTATTTAGTATTATTGCTATAATTTACAAAAATGAAAATCCCATGGTGTGCCTCCTAGCTTTATGGGTTTATAAATGTTTTTTTTCCCTAAAGACCAGCAGTTATACTTTGTATAAAAGATGGATTTTCCTTATTTTTTATGCCATTAAAGATGAAAAAGCCTGTTTTCTTTACTCTGGACCCAGTAGCTGCACTGGTATACAATCGCACTGATAGATGAATTAAAAAAAAAAAAAAAAAAAAAAAAAAAAACAGAAAAAAGAAATAAATGAATCAATAATAATAATGATAATGACAAATGAAATAAGAACTACAATAAACTTGTGTTTGAGACTTTTATTAAAAAATATTTTAAAACCTTTAAAAAAAAAGAAAATGACTGTTTTTGTACATCAAAATAAATTCTTTTCAAAAGAATATTTTGGATCTAGTTTCAAAATTATTTTAGTGGTTTTCTATGTTCTGAATTTTTGAGACACTGACTTCTAAGATGTGTCACTGTACAAAATGAATTTTTTCTGTTGCAGTGGCCTGATGGGCTGGGAGGGTTACCTGGTGTAACTCCTCATACCAACTATTTCTTTCTTTCTTCTTTTTTTTTTTTTTTTTTTTTAATCTTTGTTTTTCTGATTTAGTAACTTGAAAATGTTGACGGAATAATACGAACTGGGAATTTAAAACTCATCCCTTGTAGAGCTAGACCCTTCCTCCTTTCCTATTGAATTGCTGTTAGTGTGACAAGACTTGAAATGGGCATTTATCATGATAGTATGACTCCAAAAGAAAAACAAACTGAAAAAAAAGACAAAAAAATAATTTAGCAAAAAAATTGCAAAAGAAAAGAGTGGGGTGGGCGGAAAGAAAATATATATATAGATGGGTTATCTGAGTATGTAAGCAATGGCTGTGAAGATATGTAGTTTTAAACATTGTTATTACCTTTTAAAATCATTTATTCAATAAAAAACACAAAATCGACTGAAAAGAGAGAATGTGTATGTCTATTTTCTTTCAGCGCATGCTTCTCTGTATATACCATACCACATTTAATGAGTATTTGTACTAAAGAAAATACTGTTAAGTGAGATTACCATCGATTTGTTGCACTATCGATGCGGACTGTGTCATATGTCATGGAGATGGAAAATTGAGAATAAACTGAAAGCAGGTTTTCAGGTATTCAGCAGGTTTTGACAGAATTTGAAGCTACTATATGATCAATTGAACAGAAAAAGACCTAAAGGAATGGCTTATATCCTACATTAAAAAGGTAGATGTCATTTACGTTACTTTTTATTTGCTTAATATCAGATTCCACTCACAGAAAATTAATGTTGTCAAAGGGCCTTTTTTATTTAACACAAACCCAAATGGTTTTCTAATCCTTACCTTATTTACCTACATTTAACAAAGCTGACAATTTAATAAATGAGAATAAAACTGTCAGATTCATACGCCCACTCTATCTTTTGCATAGATTTACATAATACAGCAGTGGTTTGTCGACGCCCCATGCATTTGTGATGTATTACGTTAAAAATCTCTCTTCTGTCACTGAACTCGACCAAGTATTGTTCCATTCTCCAAACTCACATACTCTATGAAGGTCGACACTGGATGTTTCAGTCGATAATGAAATGCATCCAGGATCCATGTTGAATGTGTCAAGAATTTAGTTCCACTCACAGTGACTTAACCCCGACAGTGTCCTGTGAGTCGAGTTCTAGTCCGGTTTTAGTCAAAGCGAAAGTAGTCCCGGCTGGTTCCTGGGGTCACATACTGTTTCTTCTCAAAACAGTATGTGTTTGAATGAGTGTTTTATTTTCATAAGAAAACCGTCAAAACTCACACCTCGTAATTGCTTGGAGCTACTTTTTCTGAATAGTGATCAATGAGTGTTGTCACTGCTAACAGCTGTGCACCTGCACGTAGCAGCCGCAAACACTGCTGAACAACTGATGAAAGTAGTTTGCTAAGGCGCACAGATGTTAGCAGTGACAAGGCGCACTTGATTTATGTTCAGTTAATGATATATTTTACTGAAAAAAATCAGTTTTCTCTGTTCTGATGACATTAATTTTTATGAACATTACAATATAATTAAATTAAATATACAAAAATACCACATTTTCACTGAAAAAAACACAAACTAAAGTGGATAATATAACAATAAATGATGATAAATCACTTCAGAAATGTTAAATATAGAGGAAAATTTCATTTGGGAACTGCCACAAATTTAACACTGGGTCTTTATTGGTTTGTTTACAATGTTTTTATTTTTTAATTTATATTATCAGTCACTACTAATTCAACTCCTTCATGCACAAGCACACTTGAATAATGAGAAAGGCTTTGATATTTGCTGCAGTTCCTCATCTGAAATGTCTCTGCATTGAGTCAGGAGAAGTCTGGGCAGGTGTGGCTGAAAATACTGCAGTGGTTACATGATATTCATGGCTAAGTGCTCAGAGAGAGTGGAGTGGTTATGTTTGCTGGCTGCATGTAACCACACATGAGTTCACGCTGGCCTCACATCAAATCTAACCAGTGCTTCACTTTCTCCCTCTCTGTCTCTATCACTTTCTGTCGAGCCTCTGGCACTCCATCTGTCTGAATATTAATGGCAGTGAATGGGCTCCCCGCTCTAAAATAACACATTCACTGAGGATTCCCACACATTCCCGGGGCTGCGAATACTGTTTTGACTCACTCACAGTCAATCATTTTCCAACTGTGTGTAGTGAATAGTAGGCAGTAATCAGTCTATGTGACAAAATGACACATTTTTTTTACCCTTCCTCTTCTCTTAAGGAATTAATTCAAATTTAACCCATAGAAACCCAGAGCTACTTTTGCAGCAGTTCCCAAATGATTTATTTCTCTATATTGAACTTTTCTTAAGTAATTTATGACTATTTATGATAGTATTATCCTCTGTATTTTCTTTTTTTTTTCATTGACAATCAGGTATTTTCCAATTAAATATACGAATTGTGTAGATTTTCATAAAAGCTCAGTTTAAGGTTTATTTAATTTCATTCCTTTATTTGTTTTGAGCAGAAGAAAAAACTAAACTTTTATGCATACAAAGACCTAATAAGAGTAAATACATTAATAAATAGAGGTGGCCAAGACAATATATAACAGAATACATTCAATAAATAATGCTCAAGAAGCAATGGGAAGAACAAACATTAAATCACACCACATTCTCATATTTACACATGTCACATTACGTAGTAACATCAGTTTAGAGTCCTAATAATGTAAATAACAGATAGAAAACAAATTTGGCAAAATGATTGTAACTATCTGAAGGATAGTCTGCAATAATTACACTATTATTAAATTTTTTTTTTTCCTATTTCCAGTCCAAAAATCTCATCACACTTAAAATAAGACAATTACCTAAAAGGCTGTGAATTATAAAAACGTATTTTTTACGATAGATTTAAAAAAAAAAAAAAAAAATAGTACCAAGATGATTTTCACTTGTTCCATTGGCAGATTTTTTTTTTCTTAATTCATGTCTGATAATCAGATAAACTCATTTAGCTCATTCCACATCAGTGGATCCTTGCAAATGACACTCAGGCTGGTTCATTAAAGTTCCCACTTCTGTCCTAAAATGATAGGTTGGTGACAGATTCATTTACATATACCACACCCTGAACTAATTTTATTGGTCACCCAACTCAATAGACTCACGCAGCATCACTGACTGGATCATCTAACATCAGATTCACTAGCTAGCTAAAGTAATATGGAGGATTTAGCTATTACATTTATCAATATTTTTTTTTATTAATCATGCTTTTGTACCAACACTGCCATCAGCCAGGAAAGGCAGAAGTAGAAGCAAGGACAGGAGAATGTTAAATTTTGGAAGTCAGTCAGAATGAATGACGTTTAAAGCAAACTTTATTAATATAGCGCCCATCTCAGACGGCAGCCACAGCTTTACAATAGAAAGAGTAAACTACACAACAGTGGCATAGCAACACATAGAGTGGCAGTCAAAGGCTCTGGACAATAAACTGTTTAAACCATCATTCATTGGACGAGTCAAAAAATGGCGGATGGACAGGGAGATTTATTATAAAAAAAAAATAAAATACACGAACAGACTGATATTGGACAGCATACTGGCAGAGCTACAGCTGTTCAGTTAATAGCAGTAAAACAGTCGTGAGCCAATTATATATTTTTTTTATTATATTGCACAGACAGTAAAAAAAATTCCAAGGTATTTAAATTTTGTGAAAGACGACACTGTTACGTTTTAATTGTTCGACCATGATGATTAAACAGCGCTGTAGTAGTGTCCGAAAATGTTTCAATTGACTTCACTATGTCGTGCACTACATTTATTTCCCTATTTAAGGAGTAGTGACCGAGTGATTTTGGACACAGCCTATAGTGATGCGCGGGCTACCCGCTGGCCCGCGGATGTCCGCGGGTGACCCGCGGGGCGGGCGGGTTGGGTCGCAGTTTTTAATACATATTGCGGGTTGGGCGGGTTATATTTAATATATATTGCGGATGCGGGCGGGGCGGGTCAGGGACGATCAATACCCGCATTTTTCCATACAACATTCCCAAAAATGGCACAATATGGATAGACTGAAGGTATACAATATTTAAACTTAAAATAACCTCAGTAAGAATAATCAACGACATATAAAAAATATGATGATGAAAGACAACTCAATTGACATCGGCAGTTTCATTCCACGAGAGGCGGCACGCTCCAGTCAGAATGAATGGGTAACAGCCACGTTATTTTCACATCCTTTGCATTGCCATCTACAGGAAAGGGTTGCCTTCATATCTTTACAGACCATGTTAAGACCGATGAGGGAGGATAGAGAGGTGTGTGCGTGCATGGAGCAGTCTCCACAGCCGTGTTATGAAACGGAAAGGAGCCCCGCTAACCTACAGTAGCATCCTCGTCTCTCCTCTCCTTCCAATTACTCGTACACTTAATTCTCCTATGACCCGCGAGTCGGGCGGGGTGGGTCGCAGTATTAATACATATAGCGGATGCGAGTGGGGCGGGTCAGGGATGATCAATACCCGCTGAAGTGTGTGTTGTGCGTGTGTGTGTGTGTGTGTGTGTGTGTGTGTGTGCGCGTGCGTGCTCGGCTCGCGCATGTGCAAGCCCGTCAGTTCCTGTTTTGAATGCTTTTTTATCCCAACTTTTTGTTATTTGTTATTAGCGCCAAAATCTCCCTGAACACTCAGAGATAAGAGTGAAAATGTGGGACTTGATCAGGGAGAAGATTAAAACAGGCGATGCGAAGGTTGTACGGAAACGTTGTATGTGTTGGCTTTATAGAGTGATGATGTGGGTGGAGTCTATTTTATGTGCTGGAGTGCATATTGAGACGTTAGAAAGGAGGCAAAAATGATGCTTCATGACTTTTAACATTAGAAGCGCAAGGTAAAGATGCTGCGAATGTACTATGTGAGTTTAGAGACAAATTTAAGCTCGCGGGTTGATAGCGGGCGGGTTGGGTTTATCAATACTTGATAGCGGGCGGGTTGGGTTTATCGATACGTGACATCATGCGGGTTGGGCGGGGCGGGCCGAGCCACGTCTTGGGTTTGGGCGGGGCGGGTTTCTGTAAAACCCCCTAACCGCGCATCACTAACAGCCTAGGTATATGTCATGGCTTTCCGGACTCTGTGAACTTTTCGGCGCTCTAACTACGTCATCCTAAAGATTACGCTGATTGGTTGTAGTACCGTCCTATTGCATACAGAGGATTTGAAAGACAACCTTTTAGCCCCGCCTCCCCTGACTATGAAGTATAATTAGGCCCATACATGTAATGAATGGGGATAGCGCAGCTAGGCTAACATTTAGCTCTATATTTACTCAATTTAGCACTTTATTGAGTTTGGAGAGCTCTGCCCAAAGAGTAACTCTCCATTTTCATAGAATTACCCAATATTATCTGTGTAAAGTAACATTTTGGAGAACATTTTACTCAGACAAATAGTGGTAATCCTTGATGTGTTAATGGTAGTTGAATTTAATTTGACCATTTAAGGGTCAAACAATATATTACAAGGATAATTTAGGAGAAAATGTGACAAAAAGGTAATTATTTGGAAACTCTTTCTTATTTTTTTATTTGTTAACAGTCATTCTATTCCAGTTAAACTATATCATTCTAATCCTGGTCTGGACAACATGCATTAAATGTAACCACCAAAAGGGGTCACTGTTTCACTGTGTGTGGGAATGCTTTTGAGAGAAAGGGTTACATTTGCAATGCCATGTTATTGGAAAAGTAATCCTGAATGATTTATAGTGATGCTTTCTTTTTTCTTTTTTTTTTCTAAAGATATGTGTTCTTTTAGTATCAACAAAATCCTGGAAGACATGATGAATAGTTTGTTCACAGAAGAATAACAGTGGAAAAACTCAATGAATAAAAGGACTGAAAAAACAAAAACTAAACTAAATGAATCCCCAAGACTTGAAATGTTATGGAGCATTTGGAGCAATTTATGCAATTGATTTCATAACTAAAGCCATGCATTTCTCTTCCAGTTTTATTTTTTCAGTTTCTAGTTGTTGTTGTTGTTGTTTTTTAATCAAATACAATAGAGACATAAAGTGGTTGGTGAATATTGGTGATTACAAAAGAGGTACAGGGAAAAAAATCAGCAAAAAATGTATATAAAACTATATAAATTATTTGCATGATTTGTTCTTTGTGTTGGAAATTACATGTTCAAATTTAATGTTGAAACACATTCCAGGAACTCTGATACAAGAACTAAAATCCTTTATAACTTATTGGGCACACTATTATATTATCATGTTTTTTTTCTTTCTACTTTTCGTGGTATTTCTATGATAATCACCAACAATTTTCATCTTTCTAATCCAATTTAAATTGTGTTTTAGATATACTTAAGCACCAAGTTGTGACTTTATGTATTATATTTTAACAGGATAACTAGTAACATGTACCAGTTACATTTCAAAACTAACCCTTATTGTATATTTCTACTTATAAAAACACTTGACCTTGTAGCCGCTGCAGATATTTTTAGTTCAATATGTGCCAGTAAAGCTTTTACTATAATTCTCTTACAAACATTCAGGTAAGAGGTATCTGTAGGGATGCGACAGAGAGCAAATTGGTATCTTTTTGCTACACTGAGGCTGCATTAAGAGGCTGAGGCTCCAAGTAACTTCCAATTTACTCTTGAGAAGTCAAGCCTATTAGATAGAAACTGGTGCAGACAGGACATTTTACCAACTATTGGTACCTGTAATCCACGGCTCTGATAGCAGCCAGTGTCAGGCTTCTCAACTGGAATTACCGACTTAAAAGGAACAGAATAGCTCACAAATAAAAAATCTCAGCCACTTTGTGAACAGATTTTTTTTGTTTGATGCTTTTATTTATAGATATTTATTAGTCTGAGTCCAATGTTGACTTATCCATTTTGTAATAATTTCATGGACTGTCTACTTCCAACACTTATTTTATTTTATTTTTTACTAGTGCCACAATTTCAATGTTATATCATCTGAGGCTGACGTGTTCTGAATGGTTGGTTTAGTTTAAAAATTAAGAAAAATTCAAGATTTTTTTGTGTTATTTTCCTGAGAATTTTGTTCATGGTGTCAGAAAGCAACTGATTTTGAAAAAGCCAAAGCAAAAACCACTGGAACCAAATTATAATATTAGTTATTTGTTTATTTATTTGTACTTAATTTTCTTTTAGCATTTTTTCATGTTATTTTGTGAATATTCATTAGTTTCTGTTGATGTTGTTGCCTATTTTTCTTTACTTTTTTCTACATTTATTTTAATATTTTTTCTTCAATTGTGTTCTATTAGTGTCTTACTTTGTTTATGTTACATATTATTTTGTTAGTTTAATATTCATTTTTGTTCATTTTACTGATCACTTTGGCAGTTTTTGTTCATTTTGTTGCTTTTTTTTTTTTACTGAGGAATTGCTTAAGTCAGGTTAACCCATAAAGACCCAAACAGCCACTGACAACCAAATCACCCACTGATATAAAATGTTTAATAACCTCCAAACCATTAAACCTGTAATAATTGAGGTCATTTGGAGGTTTTAAGGTTCACCGTCATCTTCTACCATTTTGAATCTCCAGTAAGTTTGATCAACAACAGTGGGATTTTATGTTCAGTTATTGATATTTTGCTAAAAGTCACCTTTTGTTCAGTTTTCTCTGTCTCTGATATAATAATCTTTGAATTTACTCTGAGCTTTAATGCACATTTACATTACCAGTACATTTTTAATAGGAAAAAAAAAATATGATTTACACTGAAAAGTATAAAATACATAAGATAATATTAAACTAAATGATATATAATTTGAGAAAGGTTAAATACAGAGAAAGTTGATTTAGGAATTGACATAAAAGTGGTACTGGGTCTTTATGGGTTAAAATATATAAGTAAAAAGTACATAGTGAAAAGAAAAGACACTTTATTTGACTGACTGGAATCACTTTTATTGTCAACAGTACATACACACAAACTGGAATACAAAAGTTTGTCCCTTCTTTACAGTGCAGTACAGTAAATGCTACAGTAATACACACCTCCCATACTTGAAATGAAATATAACCAATTATAGAGACTTATAATACTTTCTGTTGGGTACTTAATAAATTACCCAAAGTGACGTCATGCAAATCATCTATTATTTATTATTTATGTATAGTTTTTTTTATTTTTATAAAACTTAAATTCATTACACTTGTTGAAGGGGAGTGAATTCAGGATACCCTGTTGAGATTATTTTTTTTTCCCAAGCGTTATAATGGATAACTTTCAAAACTAAATATACATTTTTCCAAGATCTCACTGATCTTGACAAACATTGCATTCATCCCAAAAGCACATTTATGATGCTTACAACTCACTGAACATGTTCCAAGATCACAACAGGTCTTTTAAAAAACAAACAAACAAAAAAACAGCGCAACGTCAAACACACCCTCCTCAGTGGAGGTAATAATAACATCCCAGTGTAAATTCATACATCTTCAGAAATCCAAACTTTCGCTTCCCCTGATTATCGTAACTGGAATGATCTGAATGGGCTGGAGAAGGAGGCTTTTCAATGACACCTCCGTAACCTGCATATGGGTGTGGTAAAGTGGGATACATAAGTTTTCAATCATGACCAACACAGAGGTGATCATACATGTTTAACAAAAACACTACTCCACCTGCAGATCACCTTCAGCAAAAAGCAAGCAAGAACTTTTACAACAGCTCACATCCACAATCTGGTTCAAAATACTCTTGAAACAAATAAAATGGCAGCTTCACCCCGAAACATAGTCTAACAAAACTACCACATAAAGAATTGAAAGTGTAACAAATGTGGATCAGTACGGACGTTTGCCGACTCCCGTTTCAGTCCTTAAACATTGCAGTTACAAAAAGGCAGCTTGAGAAGAACATAACAATCGATATAATCCCTCATAAACTCAGTAACTGCTTCCTGGAATCCCAAAAAAGCCTCACCGACTTCACATTACTAACTATTAGCCTTAAAATTCCAACTACATTTGTGCATGCAAGCATGTATGCAAGCAAACTACAACACTAAACAAAACAAAACAAAAAAAAAGACACATACTGACCCTGAAATGTTCACTTGTTTCAGTGAAACAGATGGAAATTTTAAAAGATGCATTAAAATTATTTAAAAAATAATAATAATAAGAACCCTCCCCCCACAGTACGAACAGGCATTTTGAGTGAAAGGCTGTGTTTATGGGTTCTTAGTCGACTTTCTTGCTACGCAGTCGCATGGTGTCCAGCATGAATCTGCACATGGAGCCGGTGTGCTGTGATAGAAACGTAAGCACCTTCCCGTGGATGAGGGTCAGCAGGGTCTGGTGTCCCGTCGCCCAGACCCGGTACCAGGGCCCGTAAAAAGGATCGGACACAGCCGGGCAAAGCATGTTGTTCAGGTTGACCTCTGTGACCTGAAAATAAAAAAAAACAAAGGGGTTGAGTGAGCACAAAATGATTACAGAACCAATCAGAATAACAGGCAGCTGGATAATGAGGTTTTAAGCGAAGGGCGCGTCTTCATTATCATTCATTTCTGCTCTAAAAACCAGCACCACAATGACTGAAGAATATGACACTGTAAATCCTTAAACCATTTGTTCTAACTCACCAATTCCATCCTTTTCTCACAGTTGTTTGTTTTTGTGGCCTCATGAATCTTATTTACAATTTCAAACATTTACAGATTTTTTTTAAAACTGCCTGATCCAGTTTATACGTACAAACTATGACAGTAATGCCACAAACACATTTGCTAATAGTGTTTTATGTTTACTAAACTGAGAAGAACTGAACTGTAACTGTGAATGATTCTCTATAAAAGATCGTTGTTACCTGTAATGCAGAACTGTGAAATGTTTTTAAGTGAGCAGCAGCAGCTATGTGCCTCAAAGTCACTCAAAATCTCAGCCTGAAATCGAGTCCTCAATTTACAGCAAATGAACTACATACAATTGTTACATCAAATCAAGGTCATTAAATTTGCTGTAATCAGCCACAAATAAGGACAAAAGAAGGAAACAAAGCTTCAACTTAAATAAACCTAGCTCTTCTTGACAAAATAACAACCTTTACAAATTTATCAAAGAATGATCTGTGCTAGGTTATTTAGTTTTCGGATAATATTCTCATTCATTTTCCTTTGAATAAAATCTTTAACATAAGTAAAGGTGACAGCAACAAATGACCAACACAGTCCACATGTCCACCACAAAAACCCAAATTTTAGTTCTTAGAGGAGTGATATTTAGCTTTTTTTTCTGCTTAACTTGCCCCAACGTGGCCTTTTCACTTTTCCATTATGTAAAAGTACCTGGAATCTGGTACCTGGAACTAGTCTACTTTGCCAAGGTCCCAAACCCCCAGTCCACCAAGAAAGGAAAGAGGGGTATTATTTTTGTTTTTTTTGTTAACTTCGTGAATCAAAGTTATGTTGCTTTAATGGTTTGTCTCTTTGTGTGTGTGTGCACATTTCCACTCTTTGCCAATTCGCCAATTCCTGATTAATTGTGAAATTTGGCATGTACCAAGGAGACAGATACAAGAGGATGAAACTGACCGAATTTGACCCTAATCGCCTCACTACTTCCGGTCTGACACCGTATTGAATTTTCACGTCAAGGTCACAGCAAAGATTTGCCATTTTCAACATGATGATTTAACATGGTAATGACTGATGATGATGTATTCGTGATTGGATAAGATCACAGAGTTCATATGATTCGCGAAGGTACCACCGTTTTAGAATAGAATAGAATACCTTTATTGTCATTATACATATGTACAATGAAATTAAGAGACAACTCTCTTGTGGTGCGTAGTGCAGATAGGTTAAAAAAAAAAGTGTAAGTAAATGTGCAGTTAAAAAGAGCAGCAAGTTTAATTTGTGTTTGTATGTGCATGCACATTTCTACTGTGTGCACTCTAGCGTCAGTGACATTTCTGTCCTTGGTAGCTGACGAAAAAAATTCAGCATGTTCATTACAGGAGAACATAATGTACAACAAGTGAGTTTATCAGTAACTCTTTGAGCAAATATCACAGAACTAATCTTCAACCATATTTCTGAGTAATGACACCAGAAAGGTTGTGTTGAGTGCCGGCCCTTTAAATGTAACTGAGCCATTTCAAGCCCCACCCCTTCCAGGTTGTTGGCTGTGCTGCTCTGTCCTGTTTAACTAACAAGTGAACATTTTAGGTAACTGATGCGAAGTTTGGACATTTACAACCATTGATGCTGACAAACAATTATGTCATACTTGGAGAAGTCTTGACCTTATACGTGCAAATGTAACTAGTTATAGACGTAACAAATTAAACAGGAATTAAAGCAGGTTGTAGAAATGCACTCGATTTTTGCCCAAATTAATATAAAGATAGCTTTGCAGCACCTGGAGGGTTCAAATTCAAACTGGACAAACGATTAGGGTCAAAATAAACAAATAAATGAAACAAAAGAATAATAAAAGTGGGTTTAGCAAAATATGACCCCTGTAATAATCAGCAGGATTTCAGTGTGTGGAAGTTAAACATGGGATTCAATGTAAATGATGTTTGCTTAGGTACAACAAAACACTACATTAACAAGAATTTAAGATGAGTCATAGAAGCCAATGAGGGAAAATATGTGACCTAATTCAACATTTTTATTTTCTAATACTGTTAACATTAAAATAAATACACTAATCTGGTTATGAAATCCTACTATCTGATCACTTTTGTCATTGTGAACTGTAAGTCAACTGATGTGGTCGTGTGATTTCAGGTGACATCAGTGAAGTCTGTGTGGGTTTCAGTGTTTAGGGTGGAGTTCGACATTGGTTTACTGTTTTACATTGGTTGCAGTATCGTGTTGGCCCAGCAGAGGGTGGTATCTTACCAGGCCCAAAACCTGCAAGAAGAGGAAGTGATAGAGGAAGAGGATGCCAGTGGAGAGCAGCGCCCACCACATGTCCCCCAGGGGCTCGGGCTTGTACACACCTGCAAAAAAACACAGCCTCATTGAAAAAAATATGAAGCCATCAGTAGGTTCAAGTGAGATCAAGTACTGAAATGTGCAAATTAAGGCCACCTGCTTTTCACAGACAGAGAAAAATACTCAGCTATTTCAGTTGACTTCCCTTTGCATGCGATTGTCATTGTGAATGACTGAAGACACAGAGAGGAAGGACTAATGGTGAACCAGCTCTTCCTGTTTCCTCACTGTGGGCATCGCATGTGTCCCGTTTGTCAGTTAAACAAGAACAATGCATATTTCCTTTTGTGAGTCTCCGGTGTAACATTACTAGCCAACAATAAAGCACTGTGGGGGAACTTCTCCCCATTGTGCTTCGACACAGTATTAATCACATTTATCTAGTTTCTATAGATGCAGAGAACACTATAATATGTTTTCTGAGCTGTAAATTAAATGACAAATTGTTGTAGAAACTCCTGATATGAAATTCAATAACAATGGTGTTAATATTTATTTAAAAAATGCTTAAAAAACAAAACAAAAAAATGTCATGGCTGAAAATGGCTCAATATAGCACTTATACTTTGGAATCACTATTAAAGTTGAGTGTAAAATTTCTAGGTCTTTTATGATGTGAAATTCTCAGTTGGTAGAGCGGGTCATCCATTAACCGAAGGGTTGGCGGTTTGATTCCCACTCTGTCCTAGTCAGTCTGTTGTGTCCTTGGGCAAGACACCTCACCCTTCTTGCCTTCAGTGTCACTCACACTGGTGTATGAATGTGTATGAATGTTCGGTGGTGGTCAGAGGGGCCGTAGGTGCGAAATGGCAGCCATGCTTCTGTCAGTTTGCCCCAGGGCAGCTGTGGCTACATATGTAGTTTACCACCACCAGAGGGAGCATGTGAGAGTGAATGAATAATGGATCACGAATGTAAAGCGCTTTGGGTGCCTTGAAAAGCACTATAGAAATCTAATCCATTATTATAATACTGCATATATATATATATATATATATATATGTGATATAAATTCCACTTAGGTGGCTACACTTAAACTTTGTAATGATAGGGGAAATTCTGTAAACATATATTGACAAGGTTAACCCCAAACATTTGAGCATTTTCTTCATGTTGAAAGTTCAGGAAAATATGGTTGTGTTTGACTTTCTCTTTGTGTGTTGTCTTAAGCCTTAAAGCTGTGGCTCAGTTGGTAGAGTGGGTCGCTCTATGACTGAGAGGTTGGCGGTTCGCATCCCAGCTCTGGCTGTCCACACGTCGAAGTGTCCTTGGGCAAGACACTGACCATAGAAACCGACTGGTGTATGAGTGTGTGTGTGAATGGGTGAATGTGAAGCTAATGTAAAGCGCTTTGAGCACCATGAAGGTGGAAAAGCGCTATATAAGTTCAGACCATTTACCATTAATATATGTGTGTATGTGTGTGTGTGTATAATACTGATGTAATCTTCATCTAATTGTCAATCAGTGACACCAGTCTATTCTTTGGAGGGGAACTGAAGTTCTTATACGGTTCTCTTCAAAGCCAGCAGACTACGTCCATCAGTTTCTATCCAGTGTACTTTCTTATTTAAATTGAAATGCACTGTTCATTTTGTGTGCAAAAATACATCTTTGGTCAACACATATATGTATGTATATTTATTTAACCTTCAAATTAGTCTGAGTCCTGGGACTCCACTTGCCAAAAAGACAGTACTTCATTACAGTCCTGCAATGGAACTTTATTTTAAAAAAGTATGCTGTTGATTTCATTATGTTCATTTTCCATATTAAATCATTCACAATGTCACACATATACACTACTGTACACAAACAAACAGAAAGTCAAACACAATCATATTTTCTTCAACTTTCAACATGAAGGAAATGCTCAAATGTTTGAGGTTAACCTTGTCAATATATGTTTACAGAACTTTCCCTATCATTACAAGGTTTAAGTGCAGCCACCTAAGTGGAATTTATATCAAATCTAAATAGAGCATTGAGTAAATTTACTTTTCTTTAATCTAATCATTACAGTTGAGCACTTATACACCACAGTAAATTTTATGTTCATGCTTTTTGGATGCAATCAATGCTCTTCTAAATGTTGATGGACACATGGCAATGAAATAGCTCAAATGTACAGCGCCCCCTTTAAAAAAAATGGACATAGGACCTGCAGACGCAACCATGCCAGAGAAAAAAAAATAGAACCAGAAAAGCACTAACACCTTCTGAAACTTACATGGATATCCTGCTTAATGTCTGCAGGTGGGATTCTAATATTTTAACAGTCCATCTGGAATTGCTGTCATAATGATTAGTATTGTTCACTTGTTTTGTTATGTTTTAGGCATTTCGTATTGGTGTTCCAGTGAATGCGTCTAACATATGAGCATTTACTGATGGTGAACACATACCTCCTTTCCTGAACAGGTACAGGGGCACCAGGTACAACATGGAGTGTTGGATGTAGTAAATCTCTTTCTCAAATGGCAGCTGGGGAGAGAATGAAGCATTTAAATTCTTCACAACCTGCTTCAATGAGATGCCAAAGCGTCACAACATGATACTATGCGTTCATATTGTCTTAAACCTGTGGGAGTAAGGACAATGTAAACAGATGGACTGGCTGTTATCAGCTTAGTGTCAGCACACCGCTCTGATCTATTGATCTCAGGCCAAAACTGACAGGCGGAGCTGAGTGTAGTCTGAGGAAAGTCGTCTTCAGTCATTTTTCTACAGCTTGCGAATGCATGATGGGTTACTGTGACTGATCTGCAGCCTCTGACACTTCAGAAAAAACTGCAAACTGTGCATGTGTGCTGGTGTTCAACTGATCTGTGAAGGAACACATTCTTTTTATTGTGTTTTTTTTATGACTAGGGGAAGCACATTTCATGAACATAAATGTTCAGTAACAGAATACATGATCACATTAGCATAAAACAAACCGTGTGCAAGGACAGATTTTTGTTTTAGAAAAACTACGGCTCTCCACTGCAGCTGCTCTTGGCTGGTGGCCCTCAGTAAAAACCTCTGAAGCATGTGGGGTTACAGCAGTGTTTTTCAATCTTGGGGTTGGGACCCCACGTGGGGTCACTTGGAATTCAAATGGAGTCACCTGAATTTTCTAGTAATTGATAAGAATAAAAACGTATTAATAAAAAATATGTGGTGAGTTGACCATAAAAGACATGACAGACCGTGAAGCTGAAGCACTGTGGTACTGTTTATTTGCCAAATGCTCATTGTGGTTAGTTTAAGATGCTGCAGTTATGCTTTGTTCAGTATTAATTGTCAGCTTTGTAAATACAAGTGGGACTGACTGTACATATTCTGATCACGGAAAATCAAATTCTCACTTTGTGCAGTAATCTACACCTGACTTTTCTGCTTCAAACCATAATAATATACATAATAAAGACTAAATGTCATCTAAAATGAACACTTAGTTTACTTTCAACTCGGGATGTGACTTTTGGCCCTAAACACTATCCAAAATTTGCTAGAAACTAATCAAATACTATTCAAACATTTAACGTGTTTCCACCCCCCCATGAATGGATTTAACAACAGTAGTCACATCAATATGCCAGGTTTTTATTTAAAAAAATGTAACATGTCCACATGGTCAGGGTGGAGGTGTACGCGCAGCCTATTCACCATTAATCCGGCTGCCGAGAACACGTACTCTGACGGCACACAGGCGTATGCGCTCTGTATTGTTTCTGTTATTGTAACATTTTTCTCTTGCATTTGTTTTGTGTTTTTGGTTATTCATGTTTCTTGTGTTTGCAGCTTTTGCCAATGCTGTGCGTTTGCTCCTGTCAGCCACCGTACAATGCAAGTCAATACGACTTTCTTTCCAAGTGAAAAGCAATATAAGTAATGCAGCATTCGAAATTAATATTCTGTATTCGAGCGTGTCATGAATATGCAAATATTCAAAAATCATGTCCCATCCCTATTTTCAACATAGTATATAGCAAACTATTACATGAGCAAAAACAAATTAATTATAGCAACAAAAAGTCTGATTTGAATGTCTTAGGACGGCAATAATTTACATTAAAATGTATCCATAAAATTTATAAAAAAAGGTTGGGAAGCACTTTGAACTAGCATCTTCACATCGGCCTCACTAATACAGAAACACAGACACTGTTCAAGTCAAGGACTGGAGTTTCTTCAACATTTGACACAAAGACTATAAAGTGTCATAAAGAAGTAATGTCTTCTGTGTAAACGTGAGTGTGTAACAATTTCTCCCTTGTTAAGTTGTCATAAAAATGTAATATATAGGATCAAGCTAAGGACATGACACTGTAGTGTGTTAATGTCAGATGAAGAACAAGAGCTTTGAGGGTGTAAACAGAAGACTGTGGTTACTTACCAGTCGGGTGTTGACTACAGGAAACATTAAAGCTAGCAATGCACCATTCAGCATGTGGACTTGCAGCCTGAAACACATGCAGAGAAAGCAAAACCGTCAACACGCAGATTCTAACAGCGCATTCTAATGTTAGCTTTCAAGTCTGGTATAAACTGTTATTTCTGACATTTTTAACCCGCAGTCAAATAATTTCCTAAACCTAGCCATGTAATTAGCAACTATGGGTATTTTGATGACACTGATGTCAACTTCTGAATGTGACCTGATTTATTTGCATGTGTTGGAACCTCTGCTAGACTGTATTGTAGACAGAACAGCTGGTCTGTGATCAGACCAAACCAGATGGTCATGGTCAGGGGATCAAACCACACCATATTTTGTTTCATTTATAGAGTGAAAACAGTGACTGGATAGTTTGCACTTTTGGACCAAGTACAAAGAATCATACAAGGGTAACCCCAGAAGAAAATAAAGAAAAAATGTCTGCCACATCCATCCATCTATTCCATAGAAAACATACAACTGCAGTCAGAAAACAAAAATAGACCAAATATATATGTAAAAAAAAAAGTATATTCAGGTGTGACAATACACTTAACCAAAGCAAATTACCACAGAGAACAGAAAATAATATCAAAAAAGCTAAATATAAGACAAGTGTAAAAATCCATTTCCCTATGGACATGGACCTCGGTCCAACTCAGTGGAGTTCATTCATCCATAACAATGTGCTCCACCTGTGGATCTTTTCACTGCCTCATCTCACTTCTTTAAGCTTCTGTACCAGAAAACCCTGGAAGTACAGTTGTCTTGGTTCCACTGAGCATGGCCCTTTTAAACATACATACAAACCCCCCCCCCCCCGGACAGCGATAGGCAGTTGTAGCTTCTCAGCGTGGATTATTAACAAACTAGTAGGTTGATAAGTAACTAACAAAACCAGCAATCCACAACCCCATTGCTTTAGAAATGACGATGGCTTCTGTTTTACCAGACTGTGCAGGCTGACATCTGCAATGTATCTGAGTGATGTAATTTTTTAAAGACATGACGTAATGTTCCAGGATGGAGGACAACTGCACCATCACTATTAAAGTAAATGTTCACTCTTAATACTCTCTTATTATTACAGTTTTAGAGAAAAAACAATATTGTATGTATTGATCATAGTTCTTTTATTCTTCCTTTCAACAGTTTTTGGCTAAAGATTGTTTTCCACAGTCTCTGTATTACCCGACAACAACCACACCCACACATGTTTCTGTTCTCAGTGAAATAATGGCATAAGTTACAGCGGGAGAGGAGCTCATATGACATCAGTGCATTCAGCTGCGGCTGTGAACACTGGTCTGAGGTTGAGGCATTTCAGAACTCTGCTTGAAGGCATTTCTCAGCCTTCACTTCACACAAACATGTATTTCCTATCAATGTGTAAATACTGACACTAATGCGACTGTAATTAACAAGTCTCCTGACAAGTCGCAAGTGGAGGCCTGATGTGAGACAAAAGGTGAGCAAATAGTGCACATGGAGAAAAAAAATCACTACTGTTTTTATTTTAACTCAGTACAATGTGTATTTTAGTTATTGATAAATGTAATTAATGATAAACAGGAATTATATTAAGTAGCTAAAGAAGCTTGGGTCAACACTATTTTATATTTTCTTTAAAAAAAATCCCAGTTTAATCATCAAGTTATGGTCCTATTTGAGTTACTGTTACACTGTTGTGCATTACATTATTTCATTACATGTGGCCCATACGGACCAATATTAGGAAATTGGCTAATATGGGTGATACTTAAACTTGAGTTATTTTCACTGATTATACACACAACCTGGATTTACCATAAGTGAATGTGCAAGATCCCATTGGATAAGTACTACACTGATTAAGGCCCTGTCCATACAAAAATTATGTTTGTTACATCTACAAGTATTATTGTATGGGATAGGCCTTTTGTCCACACAAAACATTGAACCTGCAACATTTTGAAACTGGGTCCCAGAGTGGATACATTTGAAAATGCTGGTTTTATGTCCATTCAACCAAACCGCAACTTTTCTAAAAGGATGGTGTTAGAGCCCCACTTATCTAACCTTTCACCCCAAAAGTAAGATGCCACGTCACAACAACATTAATAGCAGTCTACAGAGTAGTGCCTGTGCTACAACAGCTATTGAACTAACTGGAAACCATAGCTAATAATATTCACTACATGCTCTTGGATCTCCCACAGAGAGGGGCAACCAGGAGGTGATACTGGATCAGACCCAGTAGAACCAAGCAAGATTTATACACATCCTCTATGTCTTCTCCACTTTTTAGAAGAGCATTTAAACGACTGGAGAGTTGAGTTGTGATCGATGGGTTGCAAGTTCGATTCCCTGATCTGGCAAAGAGTTGTCAGCTGATGTGCCCTTTAGGAAGGCCCTTAACCCTCCCTCCATCTGCTCACCGGACGCCTAATATGGCCTGCCCACTGCTCCTAGTCTATATGTGTGATGTATGATCTAGTGATGGGTTAAAAGCAGAGGACAAATTTCGGTCTGATTCATGTTAACGGTTCTAAATCATCCTGACACAAATATAGATTGTATTCTAGTCTAGTATTTGTACAAGCAAACATTGTTTTCAGTGGTTTTGTGTGAATGCAGATCTTTCCTGAAACGCTTGTCTTTACAGAACCCTTTTTTTCAAAATGACAAAATAAAAGATGCATTTTCATGTGGACATGGCCTAAAATGTTTCAGCTGAGCCCATTTCTCTCACTGTAACTGATGAAGTCGCTTCTCATTTGTTAAACAACCATCAGTTTGAAAGAGAGCCTAAAGATTGGGCTGTGTTCCCATGGAAAAAGTTCTAGTGGTCTGATGAGTCCAGGCTGACCCTGTTTCAGAGTTCTGTGATTGAGTGATTACTCATCATACCTAGTGTCTAGTATAAGCCTGTGTCATAATCTGAGTTTGATTCACTTAGTCTGGTCTGCGTTCAGCAAAGTTGTGACACTGTGTAAGCCATAATCAAACTGAAAGTCGTCCAGCTAAATATTAGTGTGGCATATTTTTTGCCAGGTTGTGTAGACTAAGGACATCGACAAGTGTTTTTGCTAAATTGTTAGGTAACATAGGAGACAGCTAGCAGTAAGATTCATGACATCATCACAAATAAGATGACATTAAAGAAAAAGAAATACATAAGAAGAAACACTAATCTCTTTTTACTCATTTGGGATTGTGATTTTTTTTTTTTTGTCAAATAAGACCAATAACAAAAAGCCATCCCAGCACCTAAGTTATCCCTAAAACCAACTAATTTGATTATTTTTTAATTTTTTTTAAGTTACAATTCAGCGGCTCCACGTATACTCAGACCTAATGACAACTTTTACTGCAATTTAAAATGTTCATGTTAAAATCCAAGTACTTTTGAATAAATTTTTTTCTGGTTTAACTTCATCTGTACCACCCTTTGCAGACTGTCACCACTCACCCAGTGTTTTCTAAACCTGCCTCTGGATATCGTCTTTCCACCACAACATTCATCTTCATAATCGTTTGTCAGTTGTCAGGTTATTGAAACCTCAGGCTGCATATTGAAAACCTGTCATTTCAACGACGTGCTGCAAACTCACACAAATGCTGATACTAATTAAATCAATCCCTTCTGTGAGTCATTTGCAGTCAGAATGTTTTTCCAATCCAGATTCTTGAGTTGCTTCCATCTCAGTCACCCTTCAGTCCAAACACAGTCCGTCTACTCCTACAGATGGAGGCAGTGTGATGCTTTGTCCTGTAAAACTTGCAGAGCTGCACTGTCACAACATTAGGATAAATGTTTCTTGAACCAGCTATTATTCTAAAAGTCGCCTTGTATAAAAACCCAAGTGTGGACCTACATCTATCTCGTCTGACTACGCTTTTTGTCAGACGAGCCAAAATAACTGTTGTGACAACCAAGGTCACTGGGAAAACAGCAGTCCTGTAGGAATGTCAGTTTAAATAAGCCCAGCCGTCATGTCGAGGGGCCGCCAGACGCTCATTCAGAAAAGCAGAACAGCTGATTTAAATCTATATTAAAATGATCCCAGTGATCAGAAATAACTGATCCGTTTCCGGCTCACTGAACATGTTCAAGAACCTTACACGTTGGTGTTTCGGTTTAACTTTGAGCTACTTTCAGCTTTTAACTGTCAAAGACTGTCTAGACTGAATAATAATAATCAATAAGGATCCTGGATCTCAAAACACACAAACGAAGTGGATTAATGCATCATTCAAGATCTCATTACATATATTGACTGGGATCAATACTAAGCTGTATTAAGCTATATATTTTTCCAAATTAACAATTCTTTTTTTGTTTTGTTTTACAACACATTAGAAAATGGGGTTTACACTTGAAAGGTAGCCTAAACAACAGTAAGTCTTAAAAAATTGTCTTTTTGTGAATGTGTTCCTCCTGACACACTTTTAACCCACAGCAAACCAGTGGTCAAATGGACATAAAAAAAAAACAAAAAACAGTTATTGCCCTACAGATGAAGTGGATATCTATTCTGCACGTGCGTAAAATAAAGGCGCAATGAACTTACCTTGAAATATCAGCTGATATGATATTGCATTATGTAAGCTCACTCTGTCACATTGTATGAAGTTTACTTTCCTCTAAATTGCCTTGCTGAGGTCCACTGAGAAATGAGGACGAACACCTGTTTGACAAGTTCATAAAACTCGTCAAAGTCACAGTTGTGCTTTGGTTTGTTACTTTGTGATTAATTCAGGTAAGACTCGACTGAGGGGTGACTTGATAATGCTGCATTCAGCTGTTACTCCCATGGGCAATGGGAGAGGAAAGTGACCCTGCTTACATTTATTTCTGAGTAAATCCCAGAGGCAAAAAAGCACAATCATTTGTCCTGAATAATTAATTCCCCAGACCGGAGCTGTTGTGAAAGCAAAAAAAAAAAAAAAAAAAAAAAGAGCCTAATCCTCAACAAATTCATTAGAACAAAACTCTGCGGACACTCATTTACTTAGCGGTTGCAGTCAATGGGACAATAGATTGTAGATGAAAAGAAAACCTGCTTATTTTTGCATTTCATTTAAGATGTAAATTCAATGCTAGTGCCTCCCTATAGCGAGTTCACATACAGAATGGATGATGCAAACTGTGACGTACACAGCCCTCTAGATAATGAGCTGTATGTAATTTAGGAAATCCTGAATTGATTCTTCCATTAAGTTTTTAACCTTTAAAGACTGAGCTATTTTTGTGGCGACCTCCATGAGATCTATCAGCATTCATTATGAAATGTTTTGGATTTTGTTTTTTTCACTAAACATCTGATATTTTCCTATATTTAATTTCCCGATCACATAGATAATTTCACGGTTCTTTGTATCAAAACAGAGGAAAATAAAGAAATAGTGAGTTATTACAGCACAATATACTAGTAAGAATCCACAACCATTGTCATTTGTCAAACTACATGGGTTTCACTGGTGAATTAATGTTGCAGAAAATGACAAAAAAGCCTCTGAACATCTAACTGGCTAATATCCTCACAAATTCAATTGTGTCTGTTAAATTACCTGATTTGAAAATTGGTGAACTGAAATTTGGTGAAAGAAAATGTAACAACAAAGTACTTGGAAGTGTGTTAAAGGAAAAGCTATTCCATGATATCAAAAGACCAATGAAAATAAAGATATCAGATCAGGAAGTTGCATTAACAAAGACTCATTGTAACTATCTTAAATGGCCAATTTCACCCAAGGTAAAAGAAATTCAGTTCAAATTAATAAATAATATCTATCCTGCAGCTGAAACTCTAAGGAAAAGGTTCAATTTTGAAGTTAATCCATGTGTTTTCTGTATGATAGAGCATGAAACAATTGAACACCTTTTTTTCTCTTGTACAGTCACAATGATGTTTTGGAAAGATGTTTATCGATGGTTAAATATAGGGATTAACGATTCTTTGTTTAACAAATTTCAAGTGATGATCTATATGGATGGTCTGTCAAAAAAGGTATCCAAAATGGTGAACATTATTTTCACTATGGCAAAATATCATATACACAAGAATAAATGGAATAACAGCAAGCCCAACATAAACTGTTTTAAGAATGAAATTAAAAACTATATAACATCCCTAAAGGTGTTATCGAAGGAAAACCAGTCAATAAATGAGTTGTATGAAACAATGTCAGAGTCTCTTGCTCTTTAAGTTTACAGTCCTGTGCTCTTAAACACGCTTAATGTTGAAATGTCAACCCCTGTAATAATTTTTATTTTATTTTATTTTATTTTATTTTGTATTAACTGTTTGATACGTTGTAAGCTTGTACTGTTTTTAAATGCAAGCAAATGTTTTTTTTCCTCAAATGAGTTCAAATTGGAATGTATGGCATTGTGAATTTGAAATAAAGATTTGAAAAAAAAAAAAACAAAAAAAAAAAACATCTAACTGGCTCATATCTGATGTCCCTGAAAAGCCGATAAACCGTTTTTCATCTGAATTATTTAACTGTATTGACAAGATGCAGCGTTCAGAAGTTATTAAACATTTAAAATCAGTGGATGCATTTGGTCACTGGGAGCCGTTTAGACTTCAGTGGGTTAACTGAAAATATTCCCTTGTTTTAAAAAGAATCCGCTAACACAGGAGTCTGCAACCCTACTTCTAGAGTTGCTATCCTGCATGTTTTAAATGTTTCCATATTCCAGCACACCTGATGGTTGTTATTGGGCTTCTGCAGTGCTTGATAACAGGCTGATCATTTGAATCAGTTGCGTTGGAAGAGGAATACATACAGGATCTCTACGACCAATGTCTGTGGGTAGCATATATGTGTTCAGGCATCATTGGCGTTCCTACACTCATATGAATAATAACCTTTCTGATATGTAGAAAAGATCAAACCTACTGTACAGATTTGTCAATGAAGAAATTCTCATGCACATCCTTGTTGTGCATTACTAAACTGTGAACTAGTGGATCAATATTTGAGGTTCTACCCAAATATTCAGTAACACTTCGCTGCATTTTTTGAATATCAGCTATATCAACAATAAATATATGCATTTCTATACACTACTATTAATGTGAATATCACGAGTTTGTTCACAGAGATAGGAAACAGTAGAATTTAACAAAAAAAAAAAATGTTAAAAAAATTGTGGTAATAGCTTTCAGAAGTCTGGTTTTGTATACAATGTGTAGTGCTACAGGATTAATCGAATCGCAAATGCGATGTCATGCTGTGCAATTATGTAATCACATAAATGACTGATTTGTGATTTAATATCAACAAATGTGCATGTGTGTCTGTGAGTACTCTCTTTTTTAAATGAAAGTATTTATATTTTACAGTTAGAAAAAGTTAGAAAAAGACAAACATTCAACATGTGACTTAAATGAAAATGAAGTCATATCCGCACAAATATTCCAGTGAACGGGACTATCTCCTGTGTGGTGTGGAGAAGCTGAATTCACAGACATAGTGAACTCAATTGAAAACTTTTCAGACACTATTACGGTGGTGGTTAATTACGTCATCCATGTTGAACAATTAAAATGTAGCAGTGTTGTTTTTCACAAAATTAAAATGCCTTTTTATTTTTTTTTACTGTCTGTGCAACAAAATAAAAAAGTTGAATCAACTTGTCGACTGTTTTACTGTTAATAACTGTTAAACAACTCTTGTCTCGCACGTGTCATCCAACAGACAGACTTAAAGTTTACTGTTACTGAACAGCTGCTGTAGCAACAGCCGGTATGCTGTACAATCTCAATCTGTCTGCGTGTCTTTTAATCATAAATCTCCGCGTCCTTCTGCCATTTTTCGAGTCGTGCAATGCATGATGGGATATAGTGCTTTGGTTAGTGACCATCAATGTCTACTACATTTCACGGTGGATTGTGGGATACATCGAGTGCACTATATAGTGATTATAAATAGTTCACTAAAGATTCAGACATCCCTACAAAAATAGCGTGGTTCCTATATAGTGCACTATACAGGGGTTAGGGAGTGATTTCGGACACACCTCATGTTTTAGATGTATCCCTCCTCCAACACACCTTGACGGTCATTATCAGGCTTCTGCAGAGCTTGATGAGAGGTTTATCATTTGAATTAGGTGTGTTGGAAGGGGGATAGTTCTAAAACATGAAGGATAGTTGCTCTCGAGGACCAGAATTGAGCACCCTTGGTGTAGACCATGTGTTTAATCATGGGTTGGGTTGCGGTTAGAGATACAGAAAGACAGAGACAGAGAGAGACACAGAGTTTGTCACTGTTAGAGAGGTACAATAGTGATTTAATTGAACAATAACTTACGGGGGTGGGCACACACACTCGGTGGCCCAAAAATCAATACAAAAACTGTGGTCCATAAAGGTGGATTGTCCCAAAACACTTTATTTTGAGGCTGGGGTGTCGATAAAGAGGCGTAAACGGAGTAAAACAGGGGCACAGAAGCCACGTCAAACTTTTGAAGCTTTTCACTTTTCAGTAGTTGTCCTGTTCCGTTCTTTGGTCAGCTTCCTCATGTCTGTAGCTTTTTCAAACACAGTTTTTACTTTGGTTTTGCTGCCGATTGTCGTCTTTTCCTCCATAGCTGTTCATGTGAACGTGCAGAAGGGGGAGGGAGGGGTGTGGGGGGGGTGGGGTGGACTGATATTTGATGGACGTACAATCAATCATTGTAAGGATGATCAGTACAATGATTGGCAGGAGTTTTCCTCTGAAACGGGTTGTAGAAATGCACTTGATATTTGCCTGAATGAATATGACAGCTTTACAGCGCCTGGAGGGTTTGAATTTAAACGGTATAAACTATGACGATCCAAATACACAAATAAATGAACCGAAAACAAATAAAAGTGGGTTTAGCAAAATATGATCTATTTAAACCCTCAGAGTTTAAATTCAATTTACTTGAATAACACAATACTCAAGTACTTTATGTAAAAATTGCTCATGACAATCTCATCTTTCAACTAATTATGTTGTGGAAAAAAAAACACTGAACCATCTAATATGCGTGTATTGATCTGTGATTGGCCCTCAACTCCAGCTGTCAATCACATGGGACACCAATGGAATTCTCTGCTTATTGAAGGATTTGAACCGCTTTTCTACCGTGTTAAATGACAAACATATTAATAAAACATGCCAGTGCATGTGCCGCCTAAAGAGGGATTTTAAAACAACCATATCTCGTGTTTGAAAAATGAAAAAAAAAAAAAATGCATTATGTAAAACCTGAGGATGTGATCTAAACACCACTCCCTGGATATCCACATAATGAGGTGTTTATTATTCCCAAGGCAATTCACCAACTACAGAACTATGCTAAATCAGTAGCAAGGGTTATGATAAAATAAAGAGGATTGAGGTTTTAACCACAGCACTCACCTGAATACAACCATCGCTGTTTTACATGGTGGGCATGCCAGCAGGAAGATCTGTTGAGGGCGGAGGAAAAAAAACAAAGAACAAATAAATCCATTATTACATTAAAATGGTCATTGCTGAAAAGCACTTGAAGAGATTACAGTAAAGTGCTATTAGTAACAATCTGCTTTAACGAGTTTTAATGGAAGTGATTGACCCACAAGCAACTGTAAAGTGCTTGTTAGCCAGCTTACAGTTCAAAGAATTACATCAAGAAAACAAAATATAGCATTAAGACGTGACATGGGGGGGGGGGTCAGAGCAGGCAAGGAAAGAATAGAACTGGAGGGTAGGAGTTGATGTATGTGCCTTTCACTGTCTGGATTTTCAATAGGAGAGCTGAGTATGACAAGTTAAAACCGGCGCTCAGGAAACAGCTTCATGACTGAGTGAAATTACAAATGTTTGACCATACTGATGCTGAATTTAGTTTAATAAGCCTTTTAAGACTGCCATTATAACAGGCCACCTAGGTGTTTTCATGGTTTCGTTGCAATGAAACTATCAGAAAATGTGTTGTTTTTGTCAAATCTTCTGCACCTTTGTTTTCAGGAAGAATTTAACTTTAAATATCTGGCCATTAATTATCATTATTATAAACAATAAATGCTTAAAACGGTGGGTTTTTAGCATATTTATTATCAGATACAACTGTAAATATCCATAATTTTTTGTGAAATTGCAAAAAATAAACTTTGAACTGTTTTACATCTGCTCAAACTTGCTTTTTGGTCTTGATCATTCAGTATGCAGATTATGGCTTCATACTTTTATTTCCAGGTGATTTTTTAGACTGTGTGGAAGTCTCTGGAACTGTTCTTTTCTACTTCTAATAAGACTCCCACACTGCTGCCATAAAGTAGAGCTACACAATACAATATATTTTTGGAGAATTGCCTGTGCACAATAGTCATACTGCAGGCCCTGCAATGCAGGAAATCCGTGTATCATTTGTTCATTCTTTTTTCAAAATAAAACCAAAAATAAAACAACAAAACAACTTGTTTCTTCATTATTGATTTCCAAAACGAAATTGAAAAACCGGACAATGATTCGGTTTTTCAGTTTTCCTTTCTGTGTTTTAATGATCAATAGAAAAAAACTGATCATAGCCGTTTCTCATTTTATCCAATTTTGACCTGAAGCAAGTCGAGTAAACCGGAAATGACCGTGACCCGGAGTGACAAAGATGGAAACATACGTCCGATTTGGGGAAACTAAAAGGGTCCCCCTAATACCTGTAGATAGAAATGTTAGTATCATATATCATACCATAATGATATTCAAGTCCGGTAGGCGACTGTGCAAATCGTAGGCGGAATCCGGAAAAGGTCACCAAACTCTGCTTCTGATTGGCTGAGCTTCAAACGTCATCGCCACTCGTGACACAGTTTGAAATGTGAGGCGCGCCGGCAATTTTGACAAGTAGAATGACGTCGTCTCTAGCTGCCGCCTATATCGACTTTTGGTGACAATTACGAAGAATCTAGCAATTGTGAGGTAGTGACATTTGACAGGCATAACAGTTTTCGTTTTGCAACGATGATAAATTCACATGAGACCTCATCCTCGTCGAGACTTCACTGGTTTAACTGGTTCGTTGTAGCCCCCAAGTAGTGCTGTCAGTCTGAGGTAACCCGCAAGACGCAGGTACTGTTTGACCTCCTTGTGTAGATTTTCTTGATTTAGCAGACTTGCTGGAATCATTTCGAAGGAGACATCCTTGTGCAGATTTGGCGTGACCTGGGCAGATTTGGTGGCATCATTTCAAAGGTAAGTGTGAGGGCAAACATGCAAGGCGAACTCATTCAGTTGTGGCTGTCGCAGAAAGTTTGACTGACAGGCTGCCTCTCCAATCCTAGCGTTTAAGGCGGAACTTTTCTCCCGGATTCCGCCTACGATTTGCACAGTCGCGTCCGGTAGCTATGTTTCTTTTGGTTGGTAAGATTCATTTCCGGGTTACTCAATCTGCTTCCGGTCAAAATTGGGTAAAACGGGAAACGGCTGTTATTTATGTAAATAAAAAAAGAAAACAGAAAAAACGCATCATTGGTTATATTTTGAAAAACGAATGATACACAGAATTGTAGGAGGCAAATGCACTCATTGTGTTCTCATCAAATTTCCCCCAACACACACTGTGCAACAATCCACCAATCACAATGATTCTTAATCAGTTAACCAAGGCAGACCCCACCCCTGCACATGGAATGAGTCGCTGGTAACGACAGTGAAAAATGAGTAACAACAACAAAAAAGAAAATCGCCAACAACGAAGAAAAAAAAGCAATATCAGTTATCAAGACGTACTTCAGCTACAAGAAGGTTGATATCAACCTACTTGTTGTGTGTCAACAGTGCCTTCCACCACAAGAGGAAATGCAACTAATTTGTTTGACCATTTACATGAGCATCACACAGCTATTATATCTGCCCAGATTTCCATATTACAGTATGTATCACAGGGTTAAAAAAAAAAGTTAAGTAATTTTTTCCCCAATGTCATGCAGCCTTCTTATACAATGTTGGAAAGCTCAAAATATCACCTTTCAGTGTCATTTGAATTCTATGAATAGCAAAAACAGTACAGCAGTTACAGTAATTTCAATGTGGTAAAGTGTAAAACGCAGCACCAGAGATTAAAGGCCTAATCAAGTTATTTTCAAACAGAAATGGCAGCTTTCGTTGCTTTATTTTCTGTGTGTGGGCACAAAAACAATGACATAAAGTATAGTGGTACCTCTACTTATGAAATTAACTTGTTCCAGAAGTGGTTTTGTACAGTGATTTTTTTTGTAAATAGTCACATTTTACATGTAAAAGGCCTGATTTGTTCCAAGACCCCAAATACCTCCCCTCAAACTCTTTAAAAAATTGCCAATTTCTATGACTTATGTGTTAAAAGTAAAAGAAAATGTAGATTTAGATTTTAGATTTAATGTATTGGTCTCAGTGGGGAAATGTGTCTTCACTGACTGAACATTAAACATTAAATGAACCAGACATACAACTCATTTCCATACCATTGTGGTTGTTTTAATTGTCACTTTCATCTTCAACTATGTTTTTTGACCACCCATGCGATGCTTTGAAGTCCAGGGGTGCTTGCTGTTCCTCAGAGCCCTCACCCCCACCCCCACCCTCCATCATTAGATCACTTAATATGACGGATGCTTTTTCTGAAACAATCGCCTCAGTCACTGGATCTCCTGCAATTCCTTTTCTCCTTTATCCAAATGAGTAACAGAGTAAAGTCTCTTCATCTGATCGTTCAGTGATGATCTCTTTTTCGATATCACACAGATGCCTTTGGAAGGGGTCACTGCTTTTAAGGCCATATTCCTTTGCCATATCACTTAACTGCGTGCCACTTTCGTATTTTTTTTTTTATCATCTCCTGTTTCAATTCAATTGGATACACAATGAGCTTCTTCTTTTCATTCGCACCGGGATTCATTTTCTTTGAGCTCATAATGAATAACGAATATGTACTGTAATAAAGTTTTAATGAACACACTGGGAAAAACTCACAAAACAACAGCAACTGATGAATGAGGGTCAAAGGGTCAGCAAAAGCATCATGGCTAGCTCCCTTATAGCCAATGGGATGCTACATACAGTACGTACATACATTATGTAGTTACGTACAGTAATGTATACATTTCTGTCTCGAGGTTTTGGTTTCATAAATTGAATTTTCTTTCGTATTCCGAGACAAAAAATTGAGGTAAAGGTTTTTCATTACTCAGATTATTGGTTAGCTGGGTCTTTCCTAGTAGAGGTACCACTGTATTAATATGTATCATGGTTAAAATTTTCAATAAGCCAGTTGAGGCTTGGACCGTAACTTGTAATTCCACTTCACACAGCCCCTACCCTACTGCAATGTTAGGGCCTGTGAGGCACTGCAAACATAGATTGCTTTAACACATCATCTGACACAGAAAAAGAGTTTCTTTTACCCAGAAGGCAAAGGCTGAGCCCAGAATTAAGCACAAAGCAATTTACTTGAGATATGTTGTACAACTACCCAGCGGCCGAGGATCAGGGGGGAATATTTTCACTCAAGGACGTGCTGCTGTTTTGATATGCAGCTCAAACGGACCCAGTTGAGTAAAATGTGCACGTCTTGAGTTTTGTGTTTGACACTTATTTTTTGAGTTTGGAGGAAATATATTCAAACTTAACATTTTCTTGTCCTGGTTCTAGGCTCTATTGTCGGATTTGTCTATGGTTGCACTTCCTGCGGTGAAAGTTTGGCAAAAAATATCAGTGAACCAGAGGTGGAAGTAGCTCAGTAGAAGTACTTCCTTTACTGTATTTAAGTAGATTTTTTTTAGGTATTTGTACTTTACTTGAGTGTTTATTTTTACTTCTTACATTTTTATATAAATATCAGTATGAAAAATAAGTCAGAAATCAGAAATTCTGACTTACTATATTCTATTTTTGACTTTTTACCTCATAATTATCCATTTCTTATCTCATAATTGACTTTTTATTCATAATTTGTATTTTTTTCCTCATAATTCTGACTTTTTTCTTCAGAATTTTTATCTCATTTTGAATTTATCTCATAATTTGGACTTTTCATTTCATGATTTAGATTTTTTTTTTTAAAAAATCTCATAATTATTAGTATTATTATTTTTATCTCCTATTCATGACTTTTGAATTGTTCCTACATTTTCTGTCCACACCCACTAAACTGAGTACCATGACCTAATAAATAAACCCACTTTTAAACACTTTAATTTAGATATTTTAGAAAATTTTCCTGGTTAAATAAGTATTATTTCATCCATAGCAAAAAAAACCAAAATAAAAAAGGCTGTTTTACTTTTTACTTCATTATAACTGAGAAGTTTTACTCCCCCCCCCCTCTTCAGTAAAGGAGTTGAATCAGGACTTCTAATTATACCCGAGTATTTTTTACACCAGTCACTCTACTTCTACTTAAGTACAGAATATAAGTACTTTGACCACCTCTGCAATGAACCAAACTGCATTCACTGATGCATAATCACATGTCAGTTGTAGACATGACTAATATGTTGTATTTTTATTGTCAAACCAGGAGGATATTAATAATCCACATCATACTTTTATAATCACTGGTCGGACTGGTCCTGTAAATTGTCTTTACGGAAATGGCAATGCAAACTAGGGCATTTTAATTATGTTTCTTTTCCGTATAGTTATGACTTTACTATTAACATGTTTCTTCTTGATGTGATCATCATAGTACTGGGAAAAAAGTCAACTTGTGATTCAACTTTTTTAACTTTTCTGATCATATTTTCAAACTTTACTTGACGCACGAAGGGGACGGCTCTGAGCTCCAAGCTAAAGCTAATACAGGTTTATCTAAAAACTGTCAAATCCACTCATGGCCGCAGGAGTCTACTGCAAAAATTCCTGGGTCCTATAGATTTACACCAGTCTCTCTATCAAAATGCCAAGTCCCCCCCCCCCAGCTGAACTCATTCTGATGTCATCTGGTTTATTTGGATGCTCTAATAAGTGATTTAGTGAGTCATCTTTAGATTTGTTCTCTCAATGTCCTGTCCAGTCGAAAGTTTTAATGTTTTCCATTTATTAGAAAAATAGAAAAAAAACTTTTTCTTTAGAGCTCCAGTCTAGTTGTGGTTAGCACATTCAAACCAAAGGACATTACATTCATTTTTATTTATTTTTTTAATAATAATAATAATAATAATTAATAATAATATGAAAACATGACACCATCACTGTTCTACACTATGGGTGTGGTTTATGTGACAGACCATAAACTAGTTTGGCAATGCTACTCACCGCATTAAAGTTCATTTTCCATTCATGAACCCAAATAGCTCCTCAGTGGCCTGTGACATAATGCTGTCATACTTCCAACTTCCTGATGTAATCACAATGACAGCTTACTATGGAGGCAAAAAGTAATCTCTTAAAATAAATTGATAATGAACAAAGACAACTTGTATATTCTTGTCTGTATCGCAATTTGTATGTTCAGAGAGTGGTGATAAAAGTGACTTGTAGCAAAGGAAGAACTCGAATCCTGAGTTACACCCACAAACCTTCCCCAAGAAAAACATTGAAAGACAAAAAATTTTTTAGAACATACAGATCAGGTTATTTAAATGTTGTCAAAGTGGCAGAAAAATTGTCATCATGCAGAAATGATGTCACTGTAGAACAAGGGTGTCAAACTCATGTTAGTTCAGGGGCCACATTCAGCTGAATTTGATCTGAATTGGGCCGAACCATTGAAATAATAACACATAAATAATGTCAATTTGAATTTTTTTTATCTATATTTTAGAGTGAAAAAAGTAGAATTCAACAATGAAGATGTTTATATCGACAAAATGATCCTTTCAAACATTGCGAATAACATGAACAAAGTGAAAGAATGAGCAGAATTTTAACTATATTATGCTTTTGTTTATCATTTCTACATTTTCATTAGAATTTACAGATCTCAATGGGTCTACAAATACACAAAACATTTAATATCAGGCAGAATATTGTTCTAATATTGTTCTTTGTTTTCGGTATTTTGGATATGAAAAGGGGGGTAGGGGTCAAATAAGACTTGGTCTTCTATCTACTCCTGTTCTTACTGTGAATGTGTTATTCATTCCTATGTAAAAGAACAAATAAAATGATGATGATGATGATAATTGCACTGACGTCTAAAAATATTTCAGATTCTTCATATTTTTTCAGATCATATACATTTTGACAAAATTATACTGTAGTGTAAATATGTGAAAATATTAGCATTTATAAAGAAAAAATGTTGGAGTTATGAGTATTTATGGATTATTAGGATAGTATTTTGCTGGTCTGATCCACTTCAGATTAAATTGGTCTGACTGTGGAACCTGAACAAAAATGATTGTTCATATCTTAATAACTATTTTTTTATTTCACAAATTCATCCCAAGGACCAGACTGGACCACATTTGGCCCCCAGGCCTTATGTTTGACACCTGTGCTGTAGAGTAATGACTTCTATATAGATTGACTTAAGTCATTACTGATAAGACGGACTCGCTTTTTTACAAGAGTTGCTGTAAAGTAATCCAGTCTAGTGCTTTGAATGTAACCTCAGTGACTGAGTCAACAATCTTTTCTGTTGACGTTCATATTTCAGCTGATAAAATCTCTATAGTTTACGATAATGCTGATACTGAATGTCTTTTGTGCAGTGTATTTTTTTTTTGGCTTCAGTTTCTAAGCATAATTTAAACTTATACAGCAGTTATTGTAATTTTCCTTTATTAAATATTGCTTGTGCAAACTCAGGCAACACACCCTTATAAACCCATAAAAATATTCATATGTCTATTATTACTGGATGGTCCCTTACTATGTCCTCAGGATAATTAGTTAAAAAAAAAATCACTTGATAAGATTTAGTGAAGATCATATTTTAAAGGCAACTCCCATCTCCTGAGAGAAGACTTGAACTAAAACAAACACTGTTAAACTTTTATTCAACTCATATTGTCCACAGCAGTGTTAAAATATGTAATATATCTGCACAGTAATACGACTAGAACTACATTAAATATTCAATTGTGTATGCACTTAAATTGGACCAAATGAATATCATTCATCTTTTTTTTTAATAGATTGAACATAATGTGAATAAAGCTTTAATATATACTTTGAGTCACATCAGAGAGATGTTCATGAACTGTCAATATCTACCTCACTTCACAACATCATCTAATATTACATATATTTAAGATTGTTATGACTCACATCGATTTTAGCAGAATGATATAGTGTGCATTTCAGATATGGATCAAGGATATATTTATCATGTTTTATGTTGAACTTGTCAGAGTGATAATTTGAAATAAATATTAAAATCTAGGTAGGAACTTTTTTCACAAAACTTTATAGAAATACATTTAAACTGACTGGTATATTAAACATTTTTAAAAATCCTGAATTTATATACTCATATATACTCAGAGTTATCATGATGATGAATTAATCTGATTAGAAATAAAAAGTACAGACACCTGTAAATGACAAAATAAACACGAAAACTGGCTCATCTATGTCAACTAAAATTGAATAAGTGTAAATGTAAATATAGGGCATGTTCTGAAACCCTGGAGATGGAAAGGCTGAGGAATGACCCATGATTTCAGTCGACTGTTTTCAGATGATGAGAAATTAGCACAATGTGATTCAACCAATCTCTTTCTTTACTGAAATTATGTGTCATATAGTACATAACTGGAGAAACACATCCACAATTATTACAAAATATATTTTACAGGATGTAAATATGCTGCATTTTGTCTTTTTACCCAATAACCTCGGTCTCCATAAAACTAATCTTAATTTTATGTAACCACATTGCCCGTTTGTCAGTAAGTCTGGGCAATATATAAATATATATATTAGAAAAATATATAATAAAAAAAATTGCATGACTCAGAATCAAATCACTATTTATTGTCATGGTGAAGTTTTCCATTACTTGGAGAGAGTAAGAAATGCATATATTGTTGTACTTATGGAAAAGTCATGCACCCCCTACACTTCTACTTTTATACATTATTCTCTTGCTTTATTCCTGATTTCCAGTTATAAAACCAGCTCGGGAATCATAACCAAGTATGAAATATCTGTGGATCTACCAATAGAGACCTATGAAAAGCTAATAATTCAAAAAATCAAAGATTCATGCAGGGCTATTAGGTTTTTTTTTTGCTGTAATTATCAGACATGTTCAGTGCACCATACACCAATTTCTGGCTCACGTACACTGCTGTTATTTGACTGAAAGAAATTTTAGGGTTCATTGTGGCCCAGTTATCACAGGATGCAAATGAAGATGCAAAGTTAGGCAAAGCTAGTTGAGCGGTCAGTAAGTAATGGGACTGACAACAGCATCACTGAGACAACTCTTGTTCTGTGGAGAAGAAAATAATGCAAACATCTGGAGTGTCACACATATGAGCAAATCATCAGAAATCACACACTGAACTCTTCATCCCCAGACAGAAACAGAAATCTGGTGATTTTGATGACATGTGAAGTTCTTTATCACTTTGGGGAATTCAGTGGTGCCACCTCAATGCTTTAAAACTACAAATATTGGATGATGGCGGCAGCTTACAGCTCTTTGGGCTGCCTACATAGCGTACCTGAAGATGATTGTAAAGACAAAAATTTTATAATATTTTAAAGTGAGATAGTATGTTGTGGCTTTTCTTACACCACCCCCACCCCATACATGTTGCCTATTTGTCGTGGAGTGCAGGCATTCTTTGAATAAAAGCTTATAATCACCCTCAGACTACTTTTCCAGACACTGTTTCTTTGTCTATTGCTACTAACTGACAAGCTTAAAAACAAAACAAAAGTATGAGTCATTTGATACTCCTTAATTGATGTTTAGAGGATTATCATTTGCTCTAATGGATTTAACTGGTACCACACCCATGTACAGTGCCACACATCTGAAGTCAACCACTTACTGGGTGCACAGTCACGTCAGTTAACGACCTCACAGAAAACAATTATGATGACTCATTAATGTAAAATGTGATTCAGGCCATCTAGGGAAGAAGCCTTACACATGCCTCACTAAGCAAAGGGACAATAAACACCTTTTAACACAAACAACAAGAATGCACAACACACCTCAGGCACTTCTTGTTTTTGTAAAGTCAGAGTCAAACTCCAACAGCGCTCTGCTCATATTCCCAGGCACAAATAAATTCCTTGGAGTCATTACCAAGAATCCTGTTATCCTGTTTTGATAGGTACACAACTTTCATATCCTTTCAGAGCACCTTCTAATGTCTATTTATTATGCTGTTATATCTATTTAAAGATCTTCTACCATGACATCCAGAAACATAAATCATATCTGTCGCATATCATCTTAACATTGGTTACATTTCAATGAGTTTTTTTTATTACATCACAGCAACTAATCCATCACGTTATCCAACTATTTCCAGAGAAGCTCAATGCATCATAAGCTTCCTTCCATCTTTCATGTTTATGCCAAACATTAAAACACTGTTAACAGTGGCCTCTTACCATGACCTGTGTGTGCAATCATGCACTGTGAAGGTCAGGAATGGAGGAGGCATAAAGAAAATAAACATTGCCAGCATGGGTCCACATCAGATGACGACCAGATCCCGTTGCTCATGAGCTGAATATGAGACAACAGGTCCTGCTGCACAATAACACTGAGCAAGTCAACCTTAAAATGGATTCATGTCCAGCCAACAGCTACTCTCCCTTTTACTGACTGTATTTGTTGTATGAAATAATTATTATTCATTTATAGACAGACTAAATAAACATTTAGGCCTTTAAAGACCATAATTCAAGTCAAGTTCTGTCACCATAACACATGTTTAACAGCAAAAGATTAATGTGTTCACTGTAGAAGTAGTAAGTACAACTTTATATGCTTCAGGACTCACATAAATCAAACAGAAGGCATGCAGTTTGTGAAGGACAACTTGAACAACAACTCTGACAAGTTCATGTTTCCTGCACATTGAAAACAAATATGGAAAATACCTTCTGTTTATAGGTATATTACCTTTTCCCCATCTTTTAAAAACTTTGGAGTTATTAATCGTTACAATATATGCTGTATTATTAAAGTACATTAAGAAACTTTAGTGAACCTGTTTATGAAGAAATTTCAGTTGTAACTTTACTGAAAGTCTTCCTAATATAGAAACTCCATGTTGTTCATTTTGTGGTATTGATTGAAATTAAGTGAAACATGACATGTCTCATTCTTCCATCTTTGATTGTTATTTAAGTTACGGTTTGGCTGCATGTGCAATCATGAAACCAGAGAAGAGAAGAAACTAGTTTTATTTCAAATTTGGGCTGCATCTTTGCATGAGAGGTGGTACACAAACAGAGTTAAATATCATTTCAATGATATTTTTGTCATCATTATGATTGGAGTTGTGTTTGACAGTACTGTAAATGGGTGATTAGTGAATATTTATCTTTAATTACCCACACAGATCCTGCTTCCACTTCAGATCTCACACATTATAAGCAGACATACAGTAAGTACACGTAGTCTCAACAGATATCAACTGGCCACAGCCCTTTGTGTGTCATCCTTACCTGAACCATGGTCACGACATGGCACGGATTCAACAAGTATATCACAGTCTTAGTTGCAAATTTGAACCCAACTTCCACCCCAAAAGTCATACAAAGGGCGACGAGCAACAGGTTCTTGCCCAGACTGTCCTCCTTTGCCCTGATGCAGTCTTTCCCGACCACTTTGAGATCTTTGGAGATGTTTATTTTCTTCAATGCCACACCAATCTCCAGCAATGAGATGAAGACTATGATCAGACTCTCACTGATGCGCTGTTGGGGTGCGATGAAGGCGGCACACTCGGGGCCCCCATTGCCCTCAAACTTCGGGTCCACCCCGCCATAGACCCAGTCCAACAGGCTGTATATATTATATCTGGACATATTCCTCTTCTCGTGTTGGAAAAGATACGAACAAGATGGAATAAAAGACGTCACACTGACTTCTTGGCGAAACATGAACTGCAAGATTTCCCTTTCGTAATTCGTCCTGTGGCAGAGAAGTAGACATGAAGGCTATCCACCTCCTTGGTGTGTTCAGCTAGCTAAAACTAAGCTAAAACTAAGCTACCTCCTCCACAGGCGGATGAGGAACTTCAGCTAGCAGCGGGAGGCGGCTATAGTCGGGACGACCCGTGGCTGCTGTTACTGATGGAGGATTATAATGCCAAGCCTCCTTCTTTTAAACGTTTGCATAAAGAGGGCTAACGTGTACAGTCGACTCAGCATCAGGATTCTGCGCACTTGGTCATACCAGGCTGCACAACAATTTTGGGGGGGGGGTAGCCTGTGTTAGCACAGAGCCGACACCGGATAGGTAGCTAGCTGTGTTACCCAGCCTACCTTGCTGAAATACAAAGGGTTTTTTCACCCTGAGCTTGTCCTGTCAGGCCGACTTCGGGGAATCGTATCCAAATTAAGGAATATGATTGGCTAGTCATCGCATAGGGGTGGGACATACTCTCGGTGCTGCTTTCACAATCCCTCGTAAATCCAACCGTTACACAAATTAAAGGAATTATTAGAAGGAACTAAAGTAAAACGGTCTCCTAATCTCGAAAGTGCATATTAAAATATTTGTCTGCAAGACTAAAATATGCATTGATCTCAAACAATGTTGACTCTCTGTGTTAAACAATGAGAACAAATGCAGACAAAAAAAAGAAAGTGCATATTCCACACACTCGTCACGCCATATAGGAGTATATATAATATGTGACCTCAGTTTTAGCATGTAGTTCACTATATAAACCATTCATGTGCCATTTAACAGCAACTTTTAACTGAATCTGTCGACAAACACTGTAGCTTTAGTTACAGTGCCTGACAAAAAAAATCTGGCAAAAGTACAAGGAAACACAGGTGACGCATTCTGGCACAACACGTAAATCATGTTTCCAATTATTTGAATTATCTCTCTTATAGTTTCGTTTCTCTGTGTTTTGATTTTAAAGAATCATGATGTGTAAAACCAAGATGTCACATAATCAGATGGTTTTCAGGGTTTATTTCCAGGTAGTGCAAGCTGAAAATACAGACCAGGCAAATATTAAGTATGAAAAATATAAACAAGCAAATAGATATTACAAACAAATGTGTATAAAATACAGTATTATATTCAGAAAAAAGTAATACAACAAAAACAACAAAAATAATGAAACAATTACAACATGATCATCAAAGGAAAGCAGATTAACCTTTGCTGTGTCTCATGTTTCTAAACTTTCGGTAGTTCTTTATTGTGTAGTGTACAAATTGACATTTTACATCTGTACATTTTGCACACTAGTTCACATGTTGCCTGTTTTTATAACTGAAGATGTTGCTATTTTGGAAGTAAACACCCAATCTTAACATAATCATCTCAAATAACCATGAGGATGATCTAGAGCAGGGATCTCAAATTCATTTTCTTCAGGGGCCACATTCAGCCTGATTTGATCATTAAAATGAAAACATAACCTATAATGACAACTCCAAATTGTTGTCATTGTTTTAGTGCAACCCCCATTACATTTTGAAGATAGATTTTTTTTAATATCAATTATCCAAATACAAAAAAAAGTTTAATTTCACAAGGAAAATAAAAGGCAATTTTAACAATATTCTGCCTCAATTTATTCTGCCTCCATGTTTTTTTTTATTATTATGGATCAGTTCTACACAGACACTAAACTCTTAGTAACAAAAGCAGAAAATGATTCAAATTGTGTCTAATTTCCTTTAGACATTTCAGCTTCTTCCTATTTTTCAGGTTATTCACATTTTATTGTTACAGGAAAGTTTGTAAAGGTAAATATTTTCATAATTTAATATAATTTTTTGCAATAAAATAATGACAAAATAAATTGAAATTGTCATCATTTATAGGCAAAGAAAAAACTGAGAAGAAAATATGGCATCATTTAATAGATTATTATGCTCTTCATCCCACGGACCACATTGGAAACATTGATGGGTCACATGTTTGAGACCCCTGATTAGCAGGTTGTGATTCCAGCCAAATATTGCCAGAAAAAGGCATTAAATCTTGACTGATGTAAGTGACAAAACACAATAACATGTCAGTGTCCAAGTCCACAGAGAACTAATTTGTGAGCTGGTTTTCTGTGTTGTTGTTTGGCTCCACGTTTCCATTGTAGTGGGAGGTAATGACGTACGTATGATTCACTCTAATTGGCCTGGGATGAACTTAATAAATCCTACAAACACATGATGGAAGTTGCTGTGTAATGAGTGACAGAACATTTTGCATACTGACGTGCAATATATAGATCATTACATTGCTGCAGACCGTGGAAGGACTGTGTTTTTATTAATTTATTTAACATATAATACTTTTTTATAATGGTGCATCACCTTGTTTGGATGGACTGTGATTGACTGGATATAGATAATAGTTTTGCTTTTAAGTTCTTAAGCACCACATAGAGAACATCTGTAATTTAAATGAACTATAAATTGAATATAAAAATGTTTATGAATATAAAAATTTAAATATAACAGGGAAAGTGAAAATGTGCCTTTTTAAATGTGTTAAAATAATTGTACAATATCATGTTTCTATTAGTGTAGTCTAGCATGTACAGTAGCACTCTGCCAACAGTTCCAGGTGTGAATGTAAATGGCTCCACTTTGAAATCATGTCATTGTGACCAAAATCACTTTACCAGACACACTAATGCAGAGTAAAGTAACTGAGATGGACTTTATTGAGAGCTTTTAGTCTTAGCAATTAATTTAATTACAAGAGAGAATTTTTAATGACATATTTTACAGGTAAATGTTAGCTTTAATTTGGATTACAAGTGTTTACTGACAAATAAGCAATCATTAGTTATTTAAGAAAATACTCACCTGATGTTGCCATATTCTTAAAATGGCCATGGAGGTCAAATTTACCCTGCACCATTAGTCGACTAGTCATGACTACACTATTCTCTTATCTTGTATTTTGGGTAATTTTAGAGTTTAATCAAACATCTCCTGTGTTTTGAAATTACAATACAGTATCCTTAACCCATAAAGACCCAAACATCTAGTGACCCAAATTTAGCCCACCCACACTATCCCGATTAATTTCTTGTATGGGTCCAGGAACGCTTCATAGTCAGGGGAGGCGGGCTAAAAGTTTGTCTTTCAAATCCCTTTGTATGCAATAGGACGGTACTACAACCAATGGATGACGTCGTTAGAGCACCGGAAAGTTCATGGAAGAGTCCGGAGAAAGTTACGAATTACTAAACAAAGTTGGGGATTATAGAGCTTAACGACCGTAAAAAATAATTGAAAGATTGCCGACGTTTTGTCATATTCTTCACTCATCTTTGGTTAAAAAAAAGAAATCACCACCCAATCAGAAACCATCTATCCTTGTTGTTGTTCTTCTTCTTCTGTGGTTGTTTCTCTCCAATCGTTGCAGCTCTGTCGTCACTGTTACACCCACCTCGGACTCTATACTTCAGCCAGTCGCAGAGAAATCTAGGTGCAAGTTACATTGAGGATTACTAGACGCTAGTGTTGTGACGTTCGCGAACGAGCCGATTCTTTTGAATAGTTCTTTAAGATGAACTGAGTCGTGACTGAATGGGAACCTTTTTCTTTGTCATTCTTTTTTTCCCCATAAGGTGTCAGATTTCACACACACACACACACACACACACACACACACACACACACACACACACACACACACACACACACACACACACACACACACACACACACACACACACACACACACACACACACACACACACACACACACACACACACACACACACACACACACACCTTCGACCCCCTGGAGAGAGATTTACACAGCCCCCTTCGACTGGCGGACCGTTGCTGTCCACTGATTGGTCAATCAACATTCCAGGGCGGGGAATACTCACGTGTCTAAAGTACAGGCTTCTTTACACGTGAGTGTTCCCCGCCTTAGAATGTTGATTGACCAGTCACAGCGCAGTAAGGGTCCAACAGTGGGAGGGGCTTCTGCGTCTGTCAACAGTGGGAAAATCAAAAGTCAGTTAGTTAAATCACACAACTTCCCAGTACATTTGTTTGTTCAGAGATTGAAAGAAATGTTTAGAATTTAATATGAGTCAGGTCCTAAGGAAAATGAGTAGAGTCTGGATCCACTTTAATCGAGAGGAGGAACCAAGGAAAAATGCTGGGGACCCAGATTAAGCAAAAAAACCCAAAACAGCCAGTTTCTTTGAACGGCTATTTGAAAAGAACGAGTCATAAAGATCTCAATCCCCCGGGAGACCAAAAAAAACCTATCTCGAGTGAGGATTACGTGACTATCCACACAAGATTTCAGCATCTTATTTCCTGTTAAATACCGTTCATTAATTTCCCAATCCCAACCCACACCGGAGTTATAAAAATTACATTTGGTAAGCAAACAACTAGCTGAAATATGTCACAGTCAAGATGAGTCATGGTTTAATTGACTTTAATAATGTAGTTATGTGTAAAATATGACTAAAATTAAGTGCAGCATGAATGGCGTTATTGTTACTCTCACATTTAACTTCATTATATGCAAATTTACAAGTGGATCACCGATAATGTCTCCAAGTGTATTTTGGGTAAATTCGTCATCGACCGTTAAGCTAAGTCACCATCATCCATTTGTCAACAGAGTGAAAGCTAGGTGGAGCATTTTTTATGGACAAGGTTAAACATGAGTTCATACAAACATTACAGTGGAGCGACAAAGCGAAAAGAAAAGGTAAAAAGAGAGTAAGGAAAAGGCAAATTATATATATATATATATATATATATATATATATATATATATATATATATATATATATATATATATATATATATATATATATATATAAAAACTTGCAGTAATTAGCACTGAATGCAGTACACCAGCTGCCTTTTATTTTTGACTCTTCCCGTCACCTTTGCGACATTTGAGTGATCATTCTCCAAACTGAAACGGATTAAAACCACCTGAGGAGCACAGTGGGACAGGACACACTGAGTGGACACTGAGTTGTCCATAGAGAAAATTGACATACAGAGCATCGTGGATGAGTTTGTGGAGTACAAAGATGGCCGTGTGTCCTTGAAATAGTGGTGAGTAGGTCTATTGATGATGATAATCTTTATTAAGGACACAAGTAGGGACACATGATCCATAGTTAAGAAAAAAAAAGATGCACTAGAATAAATACTGCAAATAATTACAGTTATATTTACAGTATACAAAGATATATAAAAAAACAGTTCTCAACCGCCTATTTTGTAAAGGCATGAACGCTAATGATTCCACAGTTTCGATGTGAATCTCACTATTATATTATATTATATTGAATTTGTACGTGGACATGTGGGCCAGTGTTACTAACCCTCATAGTTATTGATCCAGTAATCTGCTGTGCTCTCATTACTTAAAATAGTTAAAAGTGGGTGAGAGGACCACGTGGTACTGAATTTTAAGTCCAGCTATGGCAACATTCTGTATGTAACCTGACTCTGGCTCACACAACCATTTTGAGTATCGTATAGTTCAGGCTTTCTAAAAAACGATTAGTGTTGCCAGGTGCGACTTCCCATGACAGGGCTATATCCGCTGGCTGTTGGCGATGTTTCCTTTTATCCTCAGATTTTCCCTGTACATACGACAATGGTCATTTACAGACAATGCACTGGTCTGTTTAGGTGCAGCCATACTGTGGCCATTGTTTTAGATGGTCTGCTTGCAGTATGGCTATTCTTCCTGCTGTCGCTCTGAGTCACAGCTTGAGTTTAATTAATGTGAGTGGCTGAAGTGGCGTGTCAGTCAAGATGACGGACAGATTCTTTATCTAATCACATGCAAGGATTTTAGATAATGCCCCTTCTTTGAAAATGGATTGGTTGTGGAAGGGTCCCAGTTGGTATCATGATGGTGATACTCAGTTTAGTTCAGGTTCCACATACAGACCAAAATTATCTAGAGTCAAATAATAAAAACCTGCAAAAAATAATAAATCCATATCTTCTTCTGGGTTTGATGTGAAAAACATTTTACATAATGCCCATAATGACAACTTCAAATTGTTTTATCTTTTTTTTTGTAGTTTAAAAACAAACACAAAAAATATGGAAATATTTACATTTACAAACTGTAATATAACAATAAAATGTGAAAAACCTAAACTCGTATGAACAACAAGAAATGTTTAAAGAAAATTCAGTACAATTTAAAAGATCTTTTGCTTCTTGATGTAAACTGATATGTTGAAGCAAAACATTGTTAAAATTGCATTTATTTTTCCTTGGAAATTTTAGGGTTTATTTTCTGGTTATTCCCATCTCTTTGTTTGTATGGTTTGTAGAAGAAAATATTTTCATCATTTAATGAGGGTGTTTTGCACTAAATCAAGGACAAATGTTTGGAGTTATCATGCTATTCTATTATTTTACTGGAAATTAAATCAGCTGAATGTGGCCCTTGAAAGAAAATGAGTTTGAGGCCCCTGATGTTGCTTAACATTTTTGTTTTCTTGGTTTGTTAGACTTCATGTCAGTGTGATTGACTTCAAATTGACACCATCAGTCTCCATGGTGCTGAAGTCAAGGCCATAATGTCACGCTGGGCTCTAAGCCTTGTGTAAAAAAAAAAAAAAAAGTAGTATGTGTGCTCTTAAACCCCACTGTTGCGGGAATGTGTATGTTATAATTGATGCTATTATGAGCTTTATAGGGTTTAAAGGGCCTGGTCATGTGACCTTCCCCTGGCCCAGACTTGTTCCACTAGTGGTTCAGAGAGAGTTACCCTGGAAACACTGTCATCTTCCACAAAATGGATTCGCCAGTAAAACCCATGGAGTTAGATCAATCATACTGGATGAACATACTTGGTTTATGTTCAGTTAATGATAGGTTTGACTGAAAAAGTCACTTATTCTTCAGCTTTCTCTGTTTTTGACACAATAACTCTGCTTGTAATGTCAGAGGTCTTCAACTCTGGTCCTCAGGGTCCACTGCTTTGCATGTTTTAGATGTTGCCCTACTCCAACACACCTGAGTCAAATGATCAGCTCGTTATTAAGCTCTGCTGAAGCCTGATAATGACCCACTGCTTTAAATCAGGTGTGTTGGAGCAGAGTGACAACATGCAGAACAGTGGGCCTCTGCTCTATGTAACATTTATTAAAATTGTCAGAAAAATCTTACTATATTGTAATAATTGTTTCATAGAAATGTATGTGTTCACTAATGTTAAATATAACTTTGTTTAGGTTTTTTACTTTTTAACTCAATAGTGCATCTAATTGGTTGTTGAAAATAAACACTATATCTGTTAAAGATGCCCTGGTTTGACTATAAGACTCAAAGAACACAGTGTTGCTAAGTCCTGTCTTCCTTATTTCTTGCTACAAAATGGAGCTAATTTTCAGCAATCTTTAAAGGTCAAGTTTGTTTCCTCAGTCCCATCAGGAGAAGAAGAAGAAGCTCAGCCTCAGTTTACAATTTAACGTTTGCAAGGTCCAGGCCTCGCTTCAGGATGTGGAGAAAAGCAGGATGGAGGCTAAAGATCAACCGGCCTCCCAGCTCTTGATCCTCAGGGATGAAGCACGAGCTAGTCTCTTGGCTGAAGATGCTGGACTCCTCAAGAAGAGCTGGTCAGACAGGGGGGCAAGTCTGTAAAATCAAGTCCCTTCAGGTCTGGTGGAGAGAGGCCAATTAGTTGAAGTTTGACGAAAAGGGAGAAAGAACAGCTGGATGGGGAGAAAAAGCAGCAGCACAGCTTTAGTAACAGACACAGAAGATATTTTCATGCTCAAAGATGTAATATACTCGAAATATATATGAGTATTACAATATATATTCTTTGTCTCATAATAAGTTAAATATTTCCTCAGTTTTCAGTTCCTCTTCTGCTTCGATCAACAAAAATTACACAATGCTTTACACTTTTCAAGAATACATTTATATATATTTTTTCTGCTTAACATGCAACTAACCTAAATATATCCCCAGGAAAGCATCAAAATATATGAAAAAATACACATCAAAACTCTTCTGCTCTGGTAAAAATGACTTGCTTCAGCATGTACTTGTGTACTTCTGACATGTTTTTACATGTATTTATGCATAAAGTAACATGACATCTTCCCCCCACAAGCCAACCCCAATGCATCCATTTTCTCATGCCATATTAATGCCGCCTTTGATAGGATTTTATATAAATAAAAATAACTAAATATCCCTGCAAAAAGGGTTTCACTGAGCTACATGTCACTTTGAGCTCACAGAGCTGCATGCTGGGTTTTAAGCTCACAGTCAATCCAAAAGCATTAGGATTCGCGGTTGACTCTCCAGCTCTGCAGCCTGAAAAAATTATGAGCCAAGTGTTGTCACAACTGAATCAACCTCTTGTTCAAATACAAAATGGATTATGTTTGACCCAAACATACACAGAGAGATGCACAAAATCGTGTATCACACTTGTCAGGGGTGTTTGTAATGTCTGTACTTTTCTGTTCTGAACACTGAAAACCCAACAGCAAGCAACAATAACAGTCTCCATACAAAATGTGTTTTCATTTGGGAATGATACCGTATTACATTTTAATAATTTCTTCTTTTTATAGAGGACAAACCTTTTCTAATTGTTGTATGAGTCACCAGGGGGCGATATTACCATTTTCCCTTTTTCTCAGCAGTCAAGTCACACAAGGTTCTTTTCTTTTCTTTTCTTTTCTTTTCTTTTCTTTTCTTTTCTTTTCTTTTCTTTTCTTTTCTTTTCTTTTCTTTTCTTTTCTTTTCTTTTCTTTTCTTTTCTTTTCTTTTCTTTTCTTTTCTTTTCTTTTCTTTCTGATGACTGTTAAAGCAACACAAATTATAACTCACACACTTTAAAATACAGGTCACTTCTTAACTTTTTAGTGTGTGATGAACACACTGTAAACAGCCCTCCAGTGTCACTGTCAGCATTATTTAACAGACGTCAAGAAGGAATCAAATCAACACTGCATGGCTGCAGGACTACATCTGAAAGTAACTTTATGCATTAATCAGTTCAAGTCACTATAGAGTTTGTTTATGGTTTTTGTAGTTTTGATTAATTGTGTTATTATTGCCTCCATTGCCTTGATTATCTTTCTTCAGTTCTGGTGAGTTATAAATTGCTATATTAAATATTGATGAATCATTTTAAAGTGTTCAAAATGTAGGGTAGTAGCTGTTAAAAGTTTTCTATTGCAGTGCCAAAGGAAAAAAAAACTATGTGGAGCAGTTAAATTTACATTTGACTGAATTTTTGTTTGTTAAAAAATACACAAATTATACCAACGGATCTAATTAATATATCTTCCAGCAAGCTCGTTTTTTGCACAAGCAGGAAACAAAAGCAGCTGATTTCTAAAGACGGATGCTGACTATCTGGTTTCATGGAATTGGCATCTAAATGAATCATTTGAGTCTATAAGGTCGGTGTTTGTGGGAATGGTGTGAAAATCAATGGACTCCTAAGAGGGTAGCAAGGCTGTGATAGACCTACTCCTCTTCACCGCAAAGCAGGAATCAGTCAAGGATATTAATCTAAACATCAGTCATGCATGGGGAACACCCCACAAGGAGAATAAGCCTGCTCATCCATGCATCTCCTGGGGGATGTAAGGGGGCGGGGAGGGTTTGAGGGAGGGAGTTGAATGGGTAAGTATGTCAGAGTATCTTCTCCGGAGATGTAATGTGGGCTGACTTTAGGCGCACAGACGATAAAACCCAAACTGAAGAAGCTGGCACTATCAAAAGTGAAATTTCATGCATAGTTCACTGAACCACATTTTGATCTTTATTACAAAAAGATCCGATAGGTCTGAGAGAGCCTGAGTCCAGACAATTACCGCCAAGGAACAATATGTGTCTGTGTGTGAAGGGAAAGAGTAGAGCTATATTTCTGACTAATATGTTAATGTGCTTCATCTTACTGCAATCTAATCCTCCAGCAATAATAGTAAGCCACACAAGTAGTATTGAAATTCAGGATCACTCCATTTTCTTGTTAATACCATATGGTGCATTTCATTTTCGCTCTGTCTCTCATCACCTTTGTAAAATGTCTGCTCTTCCTCTGTTTTTCTACTGCTCTTGCTTTATCTTCCCAAGGACAAATACAGCTGTCGAGTTGCTTCCTCCATGAGGATACCCCATAGTGACTGCAGGGCATCTGAGCTTTCCACTCCACAGCTAATCTAATGTACCACGACTGTCTGTGTGGTAACTGCCACGGAAACCTGTCAGCATAGTCAATTTCAACTTGCTAATCAATGCAACAACCTAGGCTGAATTTTAGATTTGACTGCTGCTGTTATAGTCAGGCAGATTAGGAGGGGATCTTTAAAAATGCACAAACTATTGGGATGCAATTCAGCTTCTGTTATCTGCTAACAGAAAAGAAACCTCAGTATATAGACATGCTAAATAACTGCAGTGGTTTCAATAGAGTCTAATCCTCTTTCTGTCTTTCATCTATCTGTGCTTCACTGACAGGAAGTAAAACATCAAGTAAACTTAGAAAGGCTTCTTCAGGTCATAGCATATTTATTTACAGATCCATTTGGTCATCATAGTCTGAAGTCAGGGGCTCTTTGTTTGTCCCAGCGGCAGAGCGCGGCACCAAAATCCAAAGGCATATGGACAGCTTCGTCACAATGTTTGGACCAGTTTTATCCGTATATGCTTGAGAAATCATTGGAGATTGCGGGGCAGTCTTCTCTCAGGCGTATGAAATGATACACCATCAAACACACGTCTGACAGACACTAGTGATAATTAATGAGTAACGCTATTATGTTTGGCATGGATTCCTATTGCTGTTTTCCGTCTTACATGGAAATAAGAGCAATGGTAAGTAGCAAAAAGCTCAGTTGAAGTTCCATTCCTTAATACACCTGTTACAAAACTACCACTTTAAGCCACAGTAACACCCATAAACCTCAGCAGCTCGAGATCATCTATCAGTCAAGGTTGTACAGAACTAAATAATTACTCTCTGTGTAAAAATGGCAGGTATAATTATAAATTTTTCTATCACAGCTGTAACCCTGAAAGAAGCAATTGGAGCCATTAAGGGAGCAAATGATAAAATATGATCCTTAGTAAAAAACCACAGGATTTCGATGTGCTTTTCTGTATGTTGATTTTCATATTTTAAGGTAACCAAATAGAATGATCTCAGTGTCAAACCTTTAATGATGTTATTAATTTTTTATATTATGTAATATTTCAACCTAGGAGAAAACTGTTGATGTACTCATATTGGTTTGTTTTCCACATCCTGAACCTCGGTTGCATCTTGTTCTGCCGTGATTTAGACATTAAACTTTTAGAGCTGACAGCACATTTGTTAGAGTTAAGGAAAGGTTCTGCTTATTGATTTAATACAGAAAAACTCAGCACATACATATACAATGACTCACATTGTATTCATTTAGAGTTAAAGAGAGACACACTCTTCTCCTAAACCTAGCCAGTGCACATTTATTTGCATAAGAAACTACCAATGGGATCTAAACTACAGCCTCTGATGTCTAAGTTCTGCATTTTAATGACCTGAATTCTAACAACCTAATGCCTTAAGTCAGAATCCAAACACTTTAACAATCCTAGAGGAAATTTGTAACATTGCTGATACTCCAAGAGCAGTAAAACTGAACTATACATACATCGATTCAAGAGTGATAGAGTGATTCTCTAACAGCTCAGTCAAAAATAAACGTACTGGTATGTTGTTGGAGACCTTGACTATACTGATATGATCTTCAAATATTGAATTCAAAGATGCAGCAATAATCAATACCTTGTACTGGAATAATTTATAATAGTTGCCTCCAGCACAAAACCAGTCACTTGGGTCAAATTTCAGAAATTAAGATTTTATATTTATCTGAAAGCTTAGTAAAAACACTTGCGTGACACTAATTCAACCAATCAGAGGCCGTTCTTTCAACATCACACTAGCAACAAGGGATTTTGTTCACTCAAGAAGGCTTTGTTTGGAGGCTTCCAATTGGTTCAAATTTATAATTACGTAGATTTCTATTCAAGGGTTGCCTAGAGGGAATCACGATCTTTCCAACGGTACCAAACATGACGGGAAAATAGCTAACGCGAGTGTGAAGGAAAGCTGTGTTTTGTCCCGACTTTTCTTTGTTTTAGACTTAATTACTGTCAGTCAGTTGTTGTTCTTCCTAAAAGGCATGATTTGAAGCACTTACAGTAGGAATTTCACAAAAACTCATAGTTACAAGTTTTCAGGAGACATTTTACTTGGATTTTATGCATAAACTTCAAATTCGATAATTTTGACCCTTATGTATTGGAGGCTATAGCTAGAAATACTACTGTGAGACTGAACCACTGGTTTTGTGCTGGAGGGTCACATGTTTACATTTCTTGGCTGTTTCTACACATTTGTATATGGTGCTTCTATGAAACTGGTCCCTAAAAAGGACACGGGGACTCAAAATTCCAACTAGATGGTGACTAATGTTATGAAGCAAGTTTGGAAACACTTGGAACCTATTTAAAAAAAATACTTCCTTAGATAAAAGAGAATTATTTTCCAGATAAAACATATTTTTATATTATTTTCATACAAAAATCCACACAGTAAAATTGTTAGCCACTTTTTTTTTTTATATCTCTATTCTCTCACAGGTACATTTTACATAATCAAACCAATTATGCAAGGCAGAGTGTTTCACAAAAACGACTGCTGTTGCAAAATCACTCATGATTTATTTGTGTTTAAATGGAGAGGTTCCACTTGTAACATTAGTGGATATGATGGTTTACACGCAAAACCTGGAATGAGACTGCCAATTCATGAAAAACCTGTATATCTGGATTAGAAAGAAAAACTGTGGGATCATCAAATTTACTACAGTATCTTTATTTATAGCAGAATATAAGATGATTTCAAGCCATGTGTTCCAGATGAAATGCACTGAATTCTGGGTAGCTTTTCTTGTCCCAATTTTGGTCCAATATTTAAAAAAAAAAAATCTAGTAATTTTAGGATGGCTCAGAGCAAAAGTGTATATTTTTGCATTTATCTGAGATGATCATTAGGTTCATCCTGAGGGGAAATATGTCTAAATTTATTTTATTATTGGGTCTAAAATGCTGGCAAAGTGGTAGGTACCAAAATAAACCCAATTTCATAGAAGCCAAGTATCTTGTGTTTTTTTTCCCCTTATCTTTAACGAAAGTTAATTAAATGAATAGAAACATGTGTAAAGAGTGGAGAATGTCATGTAACAGATGTCCCCAAAGATTAATGAGACAATAGATGGTTCTGTGTGTTTTTCTATTAAGTGAATTCACAGTTTGTCTGCATGTTGTACTGTGCAAGTTTAAGAAAATAGAAATGAATGGACATCCTGCAAGTTATATTATCAAAAAATAACAGCAAAGCCACACACACACACACACACACACACACACACACACACACACACACTTGTTTCCATGTTTCATGAGGACCAAGTTTGTAATTATCACTTGTAAAAAAAAAAAAGTATCATTAGGTATTTAAAAAAACAAAAAACACAATGGTAAAAATCTAAAAGGTATAATAACTAACTAAATAAATAAAATGTATTTTTAAATTTAAAAAATAAATAAAAAGGAAATATATATATATATATATATATATATATATATATATATATATATATATATATATATATATATATATATATATATATATATATATATATATAAAGATAGATTTAAAATTTTGTATATTTTTAAAGTAAAAACATCTTTAAATCTTTAAAAAATACATGTTTTGCTTTGTACCCATTTCCCTCATGTTTTATGGAGACTTAAAAAAAAAATATCATACTTTCTATTTTACTAGTCAGTACCTACATTTATATTTAACCTTCGTGAGGACCTGAATTTTGGTCCCCATCGTGTCAGAGGTCTGCATGGTGCGACTGTGTAAACTTATCATCGTCCCCATAAAGATAGGAACACACACACACACACACACTACTTACAACACACCTTCAGGCAGGCCTGCAGGGATCCAGTACCTGAACTTCATACTGAACAGCAGCTCAAAATGAGTTCATAGTTTCTCTATCTTCCCCTCTGCTATGAAAGTTATTTCACTCGTCCCAATGTCAAGTGGATGATTGAATAATGTCAAGTTGTTCTGGGTACTATGGATGTAGTGGATGCTGAGCCGCTAAATAAGGGCCCTGAACCCATGATAAGTCCTCTTTGGTGTTTCACCTGTGCTCCGCTGGTACACTTGATAGATATATTTCACAATTTAGTAAGAAATGTTTGATGAGAATATTATATTCTTATATTGAGACAAATAGCCTAATGAGTTTGTTTACTTGGTTGTTGATGCCACTTTATCTGAATCCACAATATTGTCATACAATATATATTGTGTTTAGTTTTTTTGGCCACAGCTTTATTTTTGGAATCCATTTAACTTCCTGTAGCTCGTAAAGACCCAAAAACCCACTGACGACATATAAACTGTTTAATACCTAATCCACTAATCCAATCAATACATGTAAATAACTGTTATAAAATTCTGTCATCTTTTCATGGTCGTCAGATACAATCATTTCGGATGTTCAAAGGCTTTGTAGTGAACATGGAAACATTGTCATCTTCTATAATATTGATTCACCAATAAAACCCATGGAGTTGGATCAATTGACAGTGGATGGAGCTAGCAATATCTTTGCTGAAAAATTAACTGCACTCAGGAAACAGGTTGTCATACTAACATATACACATTTTTTATTCAAGACTTTTTGTGATTGTATAATTGCAGTAGATGGCATCAGGGTTGCAATTTGATTAATTGTGCAGCTCTACTAATAAGACAGTAAAGCGTGAAGCACTGACATGTAATGAACAGTCAGAAAACTGAGGAGGAAGACGTGAGGATGGCAAGTCAGTGTACTTCAACTAAAGATAATATTACTGTATCACTTGTGGATGTCAGAGACAACAGTGGCCATAAAGGTCAAGCTTTCAGATGAAACTGAAAGATGTGAATGTCAGTGAATGTCAGTCCATCTGCATTGACTTCAAATCCATTAAGAAGACTGCCCCTCCTACTCAAAAAGAAATGCATTTAAAGTCAATAATATCATTATAAAGCTGCAGAACACACACACAAAAAAAACCCTAAAAGATTCAACTGATGGAAAAGACGTTACAAGACAAAAGTGGGACAAATACAATAAAACAGACATTGTAAAGAATGTAATAATATACAACTAATTCAAAAAATGGCAAAAAAAACAAAAGAATTTGCTAGGGTAGTGTGAAAAGTTGCATATCTACCAGCAAAAGTGCTAAGTTGGCATCAACGCTGGTGAAGTGGTCATGATAGAGGACCAAAATAATTGGATGCAGGTGCAGCTTGTTAGGCTTAGCCACACCTCCTCACACACACTCCTGCAAGAAACAGAATAGACAACACAGAAAACAGCACACAGAAACACACAATGAAAATGTATGATGATTCAGGAAGTATTTTTAAAAATATGACTGGAGACATGAAAAACAATTTTATTAAGGGACTCCGACTTCAGCTGTAAGTGCCTGGGATAAATTATTTTCAGCCATATTGTTTTTGTTAAACATTTAATTCAGTATTCAAATCAAAAGATTAAGAAGAACCAAAGTAGAGTAGGTTAGGATCACACAGGTCTTAATATGAGGATGACAGAAACACATAGTGTGTATATATATATATATATATATATATATATATATATATATATATAAACTCTGACCTGGCATTTCTTATCTTACTTTGCATTAACTCCCCTGTGGGCTTTGCTGACTGTGTCTTCAGAATTCCTCCCCCTTTGGATTTGACTCACATTATGAGTCAGTCAGCATCGTCCACCTGTGAACCTTAAACACGCACAGTTTGAATTCTGAGTGAAGATGACAGCATGGTAAGTTAACTCTAAACCACTTCTGTTCAGTTTGTGCTGATGCCGCTTCATTTACTTTACTGGTACATGCTGTGGTTGAATGCTTTCATTAGTCTGTTTTGACTACTTTCAATGTTTTGTGTACAATATTGGTTATTATTTAATTTTTTTCCCTTGTGGCTGAAGTTATCTCTGTTTTTTGAACCTATGTAAGATTTGATATATTTGTTTTAAAGTTTTGTAACAATTTTGAGAAATTTCCATTTTTGGACTTGCTTATAATGGGCCATATTTTAATGGCTTTATAAACATGGAAAGCGATATCAGTAGTTACTATTGAGCACTGAAAGGAAGTCGTATATGGACTTTCATTTAATTAGTTGAGTTCTCCTCCAGTGAAAGTACCACCCACTTCTATTGGAAGATTGATCTCCTGCATGAAGATCACAGGACTGTAACATAAGAGCAAACCCTGAAAATCTTGCAAATTGAAGTTGTTATATAGATGCTTGATGGAACATTCTCTTTGAGCTACAGGGCCATTAGTCCTATTTTGGAGTGCCTATGTTTTTTTTATTTTATCTAATATAGAATCTTGATATGGAAATGTAAGTGTGTGTGTGTATGAGCCATTTAAAGTGACATTTCATTACTACATGCATGCAATTCTACCTCTGAATAGATGAATACATATGTTTATCAGACAATTTTTCCTACAGAAGGGCTTTGATTACGTGTTTTTATAACATTATTAATTATTTGACTTAAAACTGAAGTATTTTACTTAACTTTGGTCCATAGTAACAGTTTTTAAAAAGTAGTTTTGTGAAGAAACTCGCCATGTCTTGATTTCAATGCACTGTTTTAGTTCAACAAATAATAGATGATTCCTACTTATTTTCATGCTGTGATTGTATCTTATGGTCAGTCTCTATATTAGCGACTGTATTTTATAGTGGTAGGGCAAACCCTGTACCCTTTGGTCTCAAATAGATGCATATAGTGACATATCAGTATTAAGGCTATAATCAAATATAACCTATATATCAATATAAGTGCTTGTACCAGTGACCATTTTAATATTATATTATTTGCCTGTGCAGTACACAAAAGGTTGTAATTTTAAGTTCCACATTTAGAAGAATGTTAGATGATGTAATTGGAGAAATGGAAATTAAAAATGTGATACGAACTGAAGGTCACAATGTGTATATTTTTATGGTAAGTTGAGTTTGTTTGACGTAACCTTTCTAAACTGATATTATATATGATTTCTTAAGCAATTGTATAAATTCTTTTCAGTCTTGCCCATTTCCTTTTTCTCACTACCATGCAACATTAATGTCATACAATAACACACAGAAGGTATACCTGCATGCCTTCACTTATGTATATTTCTTTTAAATAAATGTGATAAATGATACATGAACTAATGTACCATTTGCATTTCACATTTAATAAACCTGCTATGTTAGATTTGATTGTCATTATATTTCTGAAGATCAGCTGAACTTTACATATTGACTTTATATTCATGTGAAGTATTGTCGCACCAAAGGATTTATTATTTATGATAATTATCTACTCTCTACCCGATGTCAAAGTTTCTGCCTGTAGATCGATGGGTTCAGATATTATTCGTCATAGGTTGCTGTTTGATATATATTCCCGCCATGGCTACACGTCATCCTAATCTAATAGGTTAGACCTAATCGTGCGTTGACCTTTTCTAACAGAAATATGGCCTATGGTTTTATACGGTCACCTGTCAGTCTGTACTGGAATGTACCTGGCACTTGTCAGGACTGCCACAGCTCGGTCCAACTTGGAGTCCTGTATTCTGTATTGGTGACAGTCCTCTCCACAAGTTACTGGAATGTGAAGAAGTGTTTCTCCACCTTTAACTGCATTAGAAGTACTCAGCAACTGGCTGCAGTTTCATAACGGTAATGGTGTCGTTCTCTGTGCACAACTGCATGTCTTAGAGATTGAAGACTCCGTTGAGTGGTTTTTGGTCGACCGGTCTATTACACAGACGTCTCTGGACCTCAGCATCCACCGTGATGTTTTTCTATTAACTGAAACCTACAGTGTATTTGACCAAACACTCAATCACACTAACAGACACATGAAAGCACTTTATCTTTATTCACTGTAAAGAACAGCAACTCCTGGATAAAAGGATGGAAACAATTTATCAGTAGCCCCACAAATAACCCGTAATAAAAGAAAGGTGGACACTTTGAACAGAGGTTAAAAACAAAGGGGGAACATCTTTTATGTCTGACAGGATTTTTCCCTCATACCTTCACAAGAAGAGAGACGGTGGAGATAAGACATCAGCATTCTCCTCTCGCACAGCGTCCTGGCTTTCAATCAATGGGAGGGTCACAGAGCTAAATTCAGGTCACACAGAGATGCACATTAGCCCTGTTTGTATGTTTTGTCTTTGCATCTATTGGCTTACTGTAATCACTGAGGTCACCAGGTTTTACAATGGTTCTAACTTGACATTTGAAGTAAAACAAAAGCATGTATCGTCATGTTAAGTAGGTGCTTAATCACAAACCCTTTTTGTGTAACTTTGGTGAATTACGTCCTCTGCATACTTTTTTTCCCCTATACATTTCTGTATGTGCTGCTTTTGTGGTGTTTCTCATATTATTCTTTACCTTTGATATTGTGTGTTTCTGGTATTGCTTCAATTATATATTTTTCTGAAGATTGCAGCAGGTATACTTGCTCAATATTATTAAATTGCCTCTATAGACCTATTGTCTCACAAGACGGCTTTTTCACAATGGCTTTTTACGGTACTGTACAGATCTTATGTTTGCCATTATTAACTTTTCAAATGTCTTTTCTGTGTTTCAGATCAGGGAAATAAGCACAGCACTGGTGGAGCCCACATGCTCAAAGTGCTGTATACTGTCCTAGAAATAGTATGAACAATAGCCACTAAATTTATATTAGATTGTTTCATTTATCAAAGCAAGCAAACAACCTTATGCGTCTATGTGGGGGCTTTTTAGAGAGCTCATTTTCCCCGGCGTGCTGAGAAAAATGGGGTGTTTTAGCTTTAAACATAATAGCATTCCTGTGCAGTCGAAGGCACCTACAGGGCAGTTTGGACTGGACTGGAGCCAGACAGCAACAGTAACCTTTGGAGTCAGTAGACAACTGTGCAGCCTTCTGTAATGTGCAGATTTGATGTCGTTTGCTTCTGTCATCAACCTGTTTTCATCCAGTTTTAAATTTTTAAGTTTAGGTTATGATACTTTTACATACAACCACAGCTTCAAGGGTTTTCTTGGCAGTGTTAGAGAGCATTTTTCAGATGGTTTTTTTTTTTTTTTTTTTTTTTTTCATGACTGTAAATCATTTGTTGGATCAAAAAATGGCTGAATTGTTTTGCAGCACCCTCAGGCTTTAGCTCACCTGTACAGCTATAAAGTATGTTAACATGTCAGCCTCTACAGTAATAACAAGGTTCTCTCTGTCAGTGCAGTACCTCAGATTTACACTATGTTTCTACCAGAGGAAAACTGAAGACTCGTGGTGTAATCTGACACCTGTGTTGGCAATGACTTTACTGGTGGACAGAATACTGTAAAAGTTTTATAAAGTCTTATCTAAATGATGAATTTATGACAGTTTACATTGTAAGAAAGATGTTGTGTTTCAGTTATGACACCAGATTTGTTTCACTACCAATGCCCCAAAAATGGTGTATACGCCATAAAGAAAATGACTTGCATGCACAGTATAGAGAACAAAAGCAAAAACAGAAAAGATAGTAGACAAATGCGCCTCAGAAAGACCACCGTCGGATGATTTCATCGTACTGAATAATTAAACTTTTGAGGCATTAATGTGACTAAGAAGGGCCTTATAACTCCAAGACAAATACAACGTCCTTTTAATCCCCATTTCCATTTGCTACATCTCATACAGTAAGCACACAAACGAGAGAGGGCAACGTACAAAGTCCAGTCACTGAGCATGTAGAGAGCAACTTCCCAACAAAAACACAAAGTCCATAATGTTCCCGGAGCTGTGTTTGTGGAAGTCTTTGATCTCTCAATGCGTATGGACATGCAGTGAAATTGCTGGAGAGAGAAAACAGTGTGTACAACTCTGCTTGCAGACAGCTGCTAATTCACAGTTAGGTTTGAATAGTGCACAATGTACTGATCTTGTAAATAGCTTGATGTATATTATCTCTACTTTACGTTTAAAAATACCATAACACAAAGTGTTACAGAGCTTAATGTAAGACAGCAGTACTTATCTGATGTAAAAATAAATGACGTGACATATCAATATTCACAAAAACTATTGGAATTGATTTCACAATATCTACAAATTCACAACTTAGTTACACTATTCTGAGCAGTTTTTGCCATTTAGTTTAATAATTTGTTCATTTTATCTATTTGTCTACGGCTTTCTACCCATCAAGAGATTTGCATCAATGCTGTAGAGGTTATGTCGTAAAAAACATATAATATTTAATGCTGTACTAAATAGCATAAATATACTTATAGTAATATACTCTCAATATACTGTATCTTATAGGATGAAATGTTTCTGCTGAAGCTAACTCTGGCCCCGTGAGGATAAAATGACTTGATAAATAACAACATAACCAGGGAAATTTGAAAAATACAGTGGAGTCATGTTCATCTAAACTTCTTAGAAATTAAACTGTTGTGATGGCTTCTAACCTACTCCATTATATAAACTATACATGGGAAGTCCTTGGAACTATTCCATGTCCATTCTCCTTTTGAAGTTCAGAATCTACATTATTCTTTTGCATGCCTTTGCTTGTTTTTGTGACTGTTCAGTTGTCAGTCTGAGCAGTTTTGATGCCAGAGTCCACTGTATTTCTGTTGCAGTATGCAGAGGTGATGGTTGTGTGGCTCTGAAAGTGTTTTTCCTTCTCATCTTGCTATCCACAGACACAAGATATGTACATTAAAAAGGCAAACCTGCATATTGTGCTGTGCGAACCCCCCCCAAATACCCAGCTTCAACCATTTAAGCAATTGTCATCTGATAGACTATTGTGTAGAATGTATAAATCGTATAGTTATAGTGTGAATATTTGGTAACGTTAGCAGAATCTGCTTGAGTCAAATGGACCTCTGGGTAAACCATGTTACACTGATGTGAAAGTAAAGAATTCATTCTGCTTTCAGCAGCTTTTGATACCTTCAGCAGACTTTTATTATGTTTTATGTATTAGGATTCACTTTGATACAAAATGATAAAAACAAGTCTACCAAAGAGATTACATCAAGTGCTTACATCAAAGTAATATTTTACTCTTACATTTTGGAAGATTCTGAAAAATTCTCATCCAGAATTCAGTGTCCTGGTTAATGTTATTTTAACATTTCAGATAAGTGACTCACCAGGATACAATCCCCCTGCTCTGTTGTGTAGTAAGTCTCTGGATAGTTCAATTTTTTTCCCCCCTTATAATGTATAATTAAATGAGATGTCCAACACACTGAAGCCAAAGCTAAGCGACTGATCCACTGGTCATTAGTTTGGTTTCCTTTCAGGCTTTGTAGCCTCATTAATTAAAATGGAGAACAATAATTGCACTATTAATCATAACTTGTGGTATAAATCTCTAAAGTTATTTGTGCACTAATTTCCCATGAAAATTGACTGTATGTGAAAGTTTGAAACCAGGATGGATGTAGAGCCAGCTCAGCGTGTGTTAATACACTGGACAAAACCTTTGGTAAAAAGTCTGTGCACAGCTTTAAAAAAAGGGTAAAACACTTTCAGATCTTTGTGCCAGCCCTAAATTAGTAGCATCACATCAATATGTACAAATCATTGAAGTTTAGGTGTGTTTATGGAGATGTTGCTGATGTTAAGATCGAGTACTTGTTGAATAACAGGGGTGACCTACAGAAACATTGATACTAAGCCCTATTTCAGTGTGACAAACACCACTATTGGAGGTTGCAGACATACATGTGTACAGATTGTCATGCATTAACCTATGACTGATACATTGTACATGGTCTGGTTATTAATACACCATTAGAGGCCACAGCACAGTCCATTCATTCGTCTATGCTTACCATTGAACATACAGTTGAAGAGATCAATGACATGTTAAGGGTCAAAAACATACACTGGTTTTCAGAGTCTATAATTAAATTGATGCAAAATATTATGACTGCATCTGTCAAAAAAAAAAAAAAAAAAGCAACACAAGTTGCTTCATAACCATAAACCATATGTAAACGCATACTGAAGTCAACACACAAAACATAACACAAGTAAAACACAGATGTCACTTAACAAAATTGGAGACAGCGGCCACAGCTGGAGGCAGTCATTCATTCATTTAAACCATCACATTTAGAAAATGCTTAATCTGAGAAAAGAACAAATTTGACTGTTCAGTGTAACGGTGAGATTCTACATAGTCTCCAGTGATGGAACGTCTCCAATGTTTGATAAGACATGGAAACGATGGAGTTATTGGCTTTTGCAGTCTACTTCCAAAACACAAAAAAAAACCAATACATTATATGTAGACATTAAACATCAAAACACTTTACACAATCAAGTATAAAAGGGTAAAAGTACAACATGAATAGCAAGGCAGAAATGCAATAAATGGTAAAACAACCAATACCAGCTGCAGATACAGTGAAAACAAAGCAGTAAAGACACCAGGGTGCCCAACTAAAATATGCATGAAGAAAAAACACTTAATATATAAAACATCTGATGTTGCTGCTGTGTGCATTTCCACGGAAAACAAATTTCTTGCAATTCATTATTTGACTTTAGTCTGAGGTAACGGTAGTAGTTTGTTATGTTTGCTCATTTCAGAGACACCGTGAGCCAAAACATAAACGCACATGTTAATTGTTCATGACTATGCTGGACCCTTTAATCTCATCGCTTCATCTTTTCACAGGCAGAGATCAGTTAACCTTCCACACTAATGGACAATTTTACTCTTGATGCCCATGCCACATATTGTTGTAGAGCCTGTGGACACCAGTATATGTTTGCATGTAATTTACACACTGACTTTTGTGCATATGTGTGCTTTAAATGCAAGTGTAAGTGTGTGAAAGCCGTTCATTCTAATGTGTGTATTCACCAAGGCACATGGCTTCTCTGTCATTGAACATACTCAGCCTGTTAAAACAATAAGAGCCAGCGAGCTAGAAAATGTACAGGCAGGCCCATGGGATGTGAAAGCAATTCCAGATGATACTGCATTTGGCCTGTTGAGATTCAGTGTGAGCTGAAGGCCAGACACTGACGATTATTAATAATGTTCCTATGGAGCCGTACAGGCTGCCCCTGGCTATCAGTACACAGTTACGTGACCAACAAATGGAGGACTCTGTTGGCATTTTCTGTTGCGTCGACGTGTGTTTTTGTGTGTACATGCATGCATGTTAACTCCGTGGATGCGTCAAAACCGTATCACTGGTAATGAGCTACGATGAAAACTCTGAATGCATGCTTGCTCAAACTTATAAGAAAAGTGCAAACATGTCAAAACATAGTGAAAACACAATTTAACTACTCTACAAAACAGCAAGCAATCAAGATACAGCAAAGGAACACTTGGTTACTCACAACAGGGGACAGGGCCAGAGTTAAGGGTGGGGTGTGTGTGTGTGTGTGTGTGAAAAGAAACGCTACACAAACACAGTCTGATGTGAGAATGTGCTCCCTTCAAGGTCCACAACTACATGTGAATCTACTGTATGTTAAAATTTGCCTTCCATCTACACGGACGTGCAAAATATCAAACTCTTAAGAAAAAAGACATATCAAACACACTCGCACACATACACACTCTCACATACATACACACACACACACACACACACATGCTTCCACACGATAAGATGTAAAATGGACTTGGCCTCCTGCAAAACTCGTCTACCCTCCAAACCAAACCAGATCTAGACTAACATTTGGTCAAATTCAGTTTAGGTTGTTTGCTTTCATGATGGCGGGCTTTCTGTTGACATATGTGGCCCAGTAACCTAAGTTGAAGATGAAAAAGAGAACTGGGAAAATGATGCGTGAAATCTTGTCCACTTTGCTGACACGATTGTAGGACTTCTTGGCCTCTGTGTAAGGATCATCCATTTTATGAAGATAGTGATGTTTGGATGATGCTCCGGTGCCACTCTTGGAAATGGTTGTCAAACCTTGGTCTTTAGCTACGTTGATTGCGTAGGTCGTTCCCACAATGTTGAAGGTGTTGTTTGCCTTTTTGGACAAAGTGGCAGATTCTCTTCTCTGGAAAGAAACAACGCAGTACAGTAAAAAGGTGTCAGGAGAGAAGCACCAGACTCAACAATACTTCCATTTGAACTCATAAAGAGGAAATAGAAGCAACACCACGAGACACGACACACACAAGAACAAAACAAAAGCCTAACCATATCTTTAATCCTGGCCATGTTAGCCTGAAACGGTTCCTGAAAAGAAAAGTAGAAAAGAAAAAAAGTTTACCAATTATATTAAAATTAACCCAAGTTACATACTCTATTCTCAACATTTTACACTGTCAATTCAAGTCTGCATCATACAAATATGGACTGCAGAAAAACGGTCATGACAAAAACTCATGACAAAAGTAAAATTTGTGGAAATAGAAGCAAGTATATTTTGCAGAACCAGGCTGGATTGGCATCTGATACCGCTAACAGTAGCAGTAGCAGAACAGAGCAGGATTAGAAACCAAGCAAAACAACAGTGCCTGCAAACATGTCTGACAAACTGTATCACTGAGAGCAGCCAGGCTATTTAGACACACAGCGTGCGATTGATGAAACAAAACAAAGGCTGGGTGTGATAAAACTGGCTGGAGAAGCTGCCTTCCGCTTACTACTAGAGGGAAATAATTATACTGTCTTTCATATTGAAAGTCTACTGGCAGACGGTCGTATTGGCTAAATTAGTACACTCAGCTAAACTTGCTTCACCAGAGGAACCTGTCACCCTAAAACTGTGCAAGGGCGGTGCACATGGCGTACGTGAGAGAACAAGTAGGGCACCAAGATTGATCACCAAGAAGAGTTTTAGTTTCCTGTATGGCACGTAGCCTGTATTGGGGTAATTTTCTCCACACCATTTATCCCCTTTGTGGCCACTTTAAGATCTTCAGCAAAACTAAAATGCTGTGTGTCATGTTACAGAGTGTTTCACTTTCACTGCTCCCTGTTTCACTTTTGTTCTGAGCCCCAGCTTTAATTTTTGCTCTACTTTTTCAGCTTCATTTAATTTTCCTTCCTTTTCCGTTCGCTCCATCTTTTTAATTAGCATAACTAATGTCCCCTATTCTCCTCCTCCAAATGCTTCATAGTGGATTTCTTATCGCACACAGCTCATCACCAAATGTTTAGTTTGGTTGACATCCTTAACACTTACATGCACTCACACAAAATATCACAAAAAAAAAAAGAGGTGATGGTGCATGTGATCAGATCCTTTACCTAAGTAAAACGGCATACAGTAAAAATACTCCATTGCAACTCAAGCATGAAAAATCCTTATTGGGAGGATACACATGAAATTCAGGAGTACTGGTAGAAAACTTTTTTTTTTTTTTTTTTAAAGAAAAATAAACTGTACCAAATGAATTGCTCCGGCTGATGTACAAAGTCAGGCCATTTTCAGTATCAGTTGCAACAAGTTCTTTAACTGATGCAGTGAGTAGCGTCTTATTTCTCAAACAAGCATCAGTTTGCTACAGAACATAAGGACCGGACTGTTTCAATGGAAAAAGGTCACTTGCTCTGATTGACCCTGTTCCAGAGTGATGGCAATGAAGTGATTACCCATCATGCCTAGTACCCACAGTACAAATCTGTGGGGCAGTGTTATGATCTAGGGTTGGTTCAGTTGGTCAGGTCTAGGTTCAGCAATGTTATGTATCCAAAACATGACGGAAATAAACGTTGACATTTCCTACGCTTATCACAGTGATGCCACGGTGCATGTACTGTTAAAGCTTCTTCAGCTACTTTATGTCCAGTTTTAGAAGCCAGATGAAACCAGATGAGGCTGAGAACTTACCATGTGACTAATGAGAAGTTTGAGAAAATTTGACTTTATTCTTTAATGTTTGAGTGTTAGTGAGATATTGGATGTTTTGAATAATTATTGGAATTAAATCATGTGAGAAGAAGAGAACTGGAGCTGTTACTGACCACTGAAATGTGAGGTGAATACACAAGAAATAAGACGTGAGAAGACAAACACGCTGGAAACCACTGGTTTGATCTTTAACAATGTATTGTATTTCAGTCTTTATCTAAAAATACAGGAAAGGGAGTATTAAGTATTCTAAAATTTCAATCTTGGTACTCAAAAGCAAGTACCGCATATTTATACCTGAATATAGTACTTGAGTACATGTACTTTCCACTGCTACATGTGATTTTTTTTTTTTTATGTTTCAAATAAAACCAGTGTTTCTTATGAATAAAAGACATGTAAACTGTACTAGATAGTGTTAGAAGCAGGCAACACAGTGATGTTAGTGAGCTTTTCTGTAAGCTTTAAGGTGACAAAGTCTCCATAAGAGATGAGGAAAAATGATAATTTCACCCTAAGACAGGAGGATACCAGGAGGAAGATGATCATTCATGCTTTTCTGCAAAAACACCAAGCTTGAGGTGAGCTAACAAAGCTCAGTTTTCTTTATTATTATTATTCCTCTGTTTATTATTATTATTATCATCATTAATAATAATAATAAACGGAGGAATAAGGAGCCTCAGCATCACTGACAGGGTCTATCTCCAGTCAGTCAGTATAGTCAGAGTATTACTGATAGCCCTTGGATAACCAGGTACTTTCCCAGGATATTGATTCCTCTGCATCTCACACCATCAGAAACCTTCTCTCTCTTACACCAATGGCTTATGTCAGCAGGAACATCGAATGACTTTGATAATGTTTCATGTGACCTTAATTATAGCAACCTAAACTCTTCAGTCCCATGCATAAGTGATGCTCTTTGGCCACTAACTTGACAAACGAGCTACTGAAAGTTATTTCCTGGTGCTATTTAACCAGCCTGTCTTATGCAGCCATTTGTAAAGTGTAATTATTAAGGAAACTGCATGTGGCGTTGGGCAGTATGCGTGTTTTTATGATGCGACACAACACATAATTTACTTCCGGCCAAATATTCCTGTGCAATATTCAAAGTCATTTGTTTGGCTGGAGGCACAAATACCCCTGATTACAATGCATCATTGTGTTATGAGTGTGATGGACCATCCTGAGGGTATATGTGCATGGCTTTGTCCTACTGGTTAGAGCCCATGGTGTGTTTGTGTGTGTGTGTGTGTGTGTGTGTGTGTGAGACCGAACCCTGTGACAGTCTGTCCCTATCCGAGACTGAAGATGAGGTGTTGGCATATTTAATAGCCTCAAGTGAGTGCCCATGTAGCTGCATGAGCATACAGTCAAACTCTGCTTGTGTCCTTGTGTTGTGAGCGGGGGTTTTTTTTTCTTTATTTTTTTGGTTCAACCCTACATCTTTAGGGAAATCTTGTAGCTATAAAGGGTAGTGTGTACTGTGATTTCATCACGGCAGGTTGTGTGACAGGTTACCCTTCAGATAGTATTAATTAAACAAGCTTTGTAATCTAAAATTTTCAGCTACTCTCTGACTTGCTCCTGTGTTCATCTCCTTTGTTCCCTCACACATAGCTCATGGCGAAAAACAGTACACTAATGACAAAGCTGTTTTTCAGAAGTGGGTGAAAAAAAAAAATCAAAGTCAGATACGGTAACTGAGGTGGTAAATCACTGTGTGGAGCTATGATTGTGGTAATACTCTGATTAAAAACACGGTTGAAGATGATTTGTCAGATAAGACCATATCATATCTCCTAATTATAAAGCTTATTTTTGGTAACAGCAGCCAGATGAACGTATCCATTAGGGCAGTGATTGTGTGTAAAAAAAAAAAAAAAACACCTATATAAAACAAAGGCTTGGAAAATTTCTCATCAGGAAAATAATAAGGTGTGACACCCTTAGAAAAAAACAGCTCTGTTCTTTTCTTTCTGTAGAAACTTTAATGTTGTTCAAGTAAAACTGAAGTTTTGAAACTTGGTTCAGACAAATGCCTTTATGCATCTACCATTTTCACCACTGTGCAAAACAACAAAAAACAAAAAAAGAGAGGGAGAGAGACAATCTCCGTACATGTAGTTGTTTGTGCTGCAGGTTTGAGGGTACATAAGATAATACATCTGAAACCCTGACGCTTTCTTCTTGGCTCTAGCACAAATGCCTTCTGCACAATGAGCGAGGGCTGCTGCTGAAACCAGCACATAATATCGAACACAGTAGTGTCAAATCATGTGTCACATAGTGCAATAATGTGCAGGCTTTCATTCCAACTAAACTCCCCACTGGCTAATTTCTGAAATAAGTACACCTTCAGTTGGAGAGGGGAGAGCTAATTAGGTAGATCGCTTGTCAAATACAAAGTTACTTGACAAAAAAAAAAAAAAAAAGGGGGGGGGGGGTCTCAGTTGCTCTATAACCACCACAGTAAATGAGTGCACATTGACTTTTCTATAGCTCACCACTTTAGACCTAAAAAAGACAGAGCCTGGGGGCGCTGAAGTCATCGTTTGGTTTCGGTCAGACTGGCGGCTGAAACTCTCTGATGACTGTGGATGACACTTGCAAAAGGATTTACTAGAAACTGCCAGGAAATGACTATGAATGTCTGTTCTCCTTATAGATTTCTTTTGTATGTGGTCTTTTTTCATCTTTAATATATTGAAGGTAAAGACGTTGCAGGTATAGACTGATCCATTTGCTTTCCAGTAGCTCACTCTGGCGAGGAGTATGATGAGAATGCCACGTCTCCCCCTGTGACCCCATTCTTTTTTATCTATCATGACAACTGCATGCTCAGCACAGCCCCCGAGAACGCAGCCCAGGCTGTTGCCATTAAGATGAGGCATCAAAAGAAGAAGGAAAAGGATAGGAAAAAGAAATAAAAAATCCCTCCCTTCACTGTGCTTGCTATGTATCTCTGCAAATTATCCCCACTGACTGAAAAGTTTTGTGGCACCAGTATGCATTTCTGCCAATCACTCAGAGGAGCAAATGTCAAACTATAAAAAAAAAAAAAAAAAAAAAAAAAAAAAAAACTGGAAAGGCTGTACTGATTGTGTCAAACTGTTTGTACATTAGTAGCAGAAAATAGATTTGTGGCATGGTCTGTCGCACTGAAAAGACTGTGATTCTCCTTATGTTGTGTCTGTGGCTGATAGAAGTGTTTCAGCATTTTTATTTGTTGACAGCAAAGTAACGGTAGCCATGACTGGACCAGCTTTCACATAAAAATGATGGCAGTTTAATAGATTATAAAAGAAAAATATGATTTTTTTCGACTTTTTTTCAGAACGCTAAACCCAGAAGCCTTTAAATTTGTTTAATTTATCAGAATTCACCACATGGAAAAGTTATAACAGTGTAGGGCAGGATTAATAATTCTCCTTTGCATGTCTTATATTGCTTATGTTGCACTTATACCTAAGCCAGATCTTGTTTGATTAAAGGATGGTTCCCATTGGATGTCTGTGTGGTTAAATTAAGGATCATTCACTGTGCACAAAAGTAATTGAGGTATGACTTATTTTCTTGGCTGTATGACTTAGTTTTAAGCATCTGAAATGTGAATGCTATATGGTGCATTTTCCAGCTGTCTGTAATCAGTGTGACTTTGGAGACCCCATAGGTGGTCCTGCAAATGGCACAGTTAGTCAAATGTGAAGCTATTCTTTGCTATATTTTCCAATACTTGCTTTGGATGTGCATCAAGAACATTTGCAGATGAAAATGTCCTGAACTGATTCAATTTAGATTAGTACATTAGTGTTAATATAAATTTTCCAAGAAAAAAACAAAACAAAAACCAACACATTTTGTAGAGAACATGTTAGTTCTGTCAGAGGGATGTCGACTCCAGATGTTGTTTTCCATGAACCCACAACAAATGGGAAACCTGTGTCTTTTTTTTTCTGACAGAGATAACTGGTCCTCTTTAAAGCACAACTTACAGCTACATCCCAGTACAACAGATTTAATGATCCTTATTGAGTTTCTGTGTCTCTTTAGATGCCATCTTATCCCTGTAATCTGTTTCATTTGATGCGATTCGTCATAAAACATCATAGGAATCATGACAAATTTAAGCGCTGAGTCTTTCACAAGAACTTATCAGATTTTATTTATGGGACTTCATCATAGCTTCAGTTTGAGGGACCAGAGACTTGTTTAGACCACAAAATCCACATTTGGCACTTCCGTCAAAACAAGAACACTGTCCTAATTTGCAGTACTCTTTGCTAAAATGCTCAGTACTCATTTCCATTTTTATGTCCTATGATAAAAATGCACAAATAGCCCAGATGCCAGATATTTAAGGGACCACATGACTGAGCATATATCTACATAATGTCAGAGTGAGGTGAGAGGTTTTCAATAATTTATGGACACTTCTTTAATCAGTGTGTCGATCTTTTCAGAAGAAAACACGCCTCCACACCTACGCCCCAAGATGAAGTTTGAAAATATGCTGCCATCATAAATCAGGGCCAGTGTCTCTGGGAGTTTACCTCTGTTTCTGCTTGTACTGTTCCGCCTTGCTGTCCCTGCTCCATTTGGCTGTTAATGAATAAATAAAAGCTCTCTTTATAGTCTTTATAGAGTACTCCAGTCTGCTTTAAGGAAGGAATGCTCCCTCATCGTTTCCTAACTTGAGCTGGCCTTCATTGCTCCTCAAAAAGAATGAGGACTTTGAAAACTTATTTTTTTCATAAGATTATGAAAGCAAACATGTTGTATTATCTGGAAATAACTAACTTGAATGAAAAAAAACACCCTCCTTTGAAGTATTTAGCATTTTGTTTGCTGATGTTTTGCCGTTCATTTTTGATTCTTTATAATAAAACGAAAGCGGGACTGTGTGTGTCATATCCACGATTGTCTTAACTTTGCAAATATCAAAACAGAATGACTTACCCTTATCTCCATGCCCTCTTTTTTCCCATCCCATGCCCAGCTGCGTTTGGTGAAGTAGTTGACTGTTGCAAACTCAATCAAGGCAGAGAAGACAAAGGCATAGCACACAGCCATGAACCAGTCCATGGCGGTGGCATAGGCCACCTTAGGGAGGGAGTTTCTAGCACTGATGCTCAGGGTGGTCATGGTTAGGACAGTGGTGACCCCTGAGGATAAAATCAAAACATCAGTACAGAGAATTGCAATGCCACAAATATGCAAAAGACAATGTTTGTGTTGTTTCTATTCTAAGCAATGTGCTTCATTGTAGAGATTTCAAAGACTGTTTTTTTTGTTGTTTGTTTTTTAAACTAAATTGCCTCTTTAGCTACACAAATGAAAACCAACATCTTAACTACTGCTTGCTGCATTGCGGAGCTTCAATTTTGAAACTAATGATTAAAACAGGAAGGTAGGCCCCATACTGCTAACAAAATAGACTATTCCTGCACATTCACAGACATCACTTCCCATAGCTACTGAGCATTCTAATGGATGTTGGTTTTGACTACTTCTACAAAAGTAATGACACTATGTTATCCTTGTAAAGCTATGCAATGTTTAAAATCTCTGCAATGAAAAAAAAAACAATGAACAGAACAAAAGAAAAAAAAATATACAGTTTGCTTTCAATTAATCTACAAACAGACAAAAAAAGACAAGTTGACGAGTTTCATGCAAAGGTTGGTTTGTGAACATCTTGAATTACAACACAGATGAAAGTGACAAGGCCCCTGTCGACTAAAATTAATCTGGAAATTATTTCCTTGTCGAATGAGAGGAAAACTTTTGTAGCTCATTACACACCCTAGCTTTCATATTCAGTGTCGTCAGGAATGAAACGTGGAGAGGACAGTGGTTACATATCTGTCCAACCTGTCTCCTTTGCTACAGACAGACTCTAATAGGTTCCTAAATTGCAAAACAGGGAGCTCAACCCATTGCAAAAAGTCATAGATGAGTAACTAGAATTTGTGATGGATATGCCTTTACTTTCTTTGAGACAGTTTTATTTTTAGGTGCTTCATTTTGCATAATAAGGCCAAAATAAAGTTATTCGCTCTTCAAAGAAGAAAGATTTGTGTATATTTTAAGGGTGGTGATGAATTGGTGTCAGACAATTTGAGAGGTCATATTCTGCTATAAATACACTTAAATCAGGCATTGAGCTTAATTATGTGAAACTATAAAGCCTTAGTCATATCTGTAAAATGCAACCCAAAAGCCATACGTCTATTGTTTTTTTTTTTTATGTGAGAACAAATGGTAAAAGGTGTGACTGCTGTGCTGAACTGCACTACTTAGCGAGTGTCTAAATCGTTCCACTGAGAAAATTATATTGATTACAGTCACTGTTCTCATGTGGAGGAAATTGTTTTCTAAAAATGGAGTTCCACGTGTGATAGAAACGACTGAGGGCGTTCAGTATTTCTGTGCTGAAAGTACATGTGAATTCAGGCAAGACTGATAGGTTGCTGTCATTATTCCAGTACAATGTGATTAAAATTACCATTGATTTAGCATTTCACTCAATGTCCTTTGTACTCCATGTACTGGATGCTTCATTTCAATTCTACACGTTAATTATTCCACAAACACCACTACACAGGGGACAAGGGGTCCTTTTTTGTGCCTTGTGCAGCAAAACAATAACTAAAAGATGAACGGAAAGGGCACATCATCATCGCCTTTGTCTAATCTAAGCAGACGAAATGTTCTTAACATGAAGTGTGCTGGGTGATTAAATTAAATGTATATACTACAACTAATAATAATGTGTTTCCACATTATTATTCGCGGTACACAAGGGGACTAACACGGCTGAGTACAACAAGCGAACGCAACAAACAGTAAAATGGATATTGTACAGCCTTACCTGCATCTAAATATTATCCATTAGGATTTAGTTTTTGAAGTCAGAGTGTGGTTAGGTTAAACTGTCTGCTGTAGTATTCACTGACTGGTGACAATAAGTGATGAGGATTAAACCTTGGAATGTTTCAAAACCTAACTTAAATGATTAACATTAGAGGTGGAAAGATTAGCTCATTTGTCCAAAAAATAAAACAAAATGGAGCAAATATTCAGAATGTAGATTGATCATTTTGGTGAGGATATCTCTTCCACCAAAGCATGAATTAATTATGGAAGAAAACATTCTTCACATTCCTTTGCAGTGGGGGAAGAAAAAAAAAAAAAAGCAAAAGAAAAAGTGCTAATTGTGAACCTCAAACAACCACAGAAGCTGCAAAGTTAAAGAGTTGAACAGTTTCATACTAATCAACCCTGTTTGAGAAATAAGTAGTTTGCAGAAAATGTAATTACATATGTACTCCTTTAAGATCTGTGTACAGCTTTTTGTTTCGACCTCATTATGATAATTGGAACATTTCACTTTTAAGCCTCCTCTCTTTATGTAGTTTTCACATATGATAATGCAAATAAATACAGCTCTGAACATTTGTTTTTCCTATAACCACATATTCAACAAGGTCTGTTTTGCTAGTCACCCAATTTGCCAGCCCTTCTCAATGAATTATTAAGTGGATTTTGGGCCGAATGAGAACATAATATGGCACTCACCGAATACAGTGCGAGCAGGAACGGATTCTCTGTTTAGCCAGAAGGAGACCTGAGACAGTATGACAGTCATGATGCAGGGGAGGTAGGTCTGAATCACAAAATAGCCAATTTTCCTTTTCAAATGGAAATATGTTGTCATCACTACATATTCCCCTGAGAGAGCGAGAGTGGAGAGAAACAAAGACAGAGATGGAGAGACATCATAATTATTAATAGAGGATTGAACAGTTGGGAACAACATGAGCTAAAATATTCAAAGTCATAATTATTAAAGCCACAACATTAGCATTAGTCAGTACTTAGGTCATCGTCAGAGCTTTGTGGCTCATAGGATCGTTACCCTTAAATACACCATGAAAGTATATGACATCAATGTGAGACTAGATGTATGTAGAATATAAACATACTGAGCCACAGTTCATTATGCTTGAGATAGCAGGTTGTTGTTTTTTTTTCCACATTAAGGAGAATAGGGAGCCTAAGTGACGTGATTCGATTTCCGGTCGATTTCCGGGCAATGGGGCCTAAGTGCCATAAAAAAATTAACGCGAGTAAATGGAGGAATAAAGGTAATTTTCTGGTCCCGTTTGAAATGTGCTACGGTTTTCACATATGATGTCTGTGAATTTTAAAGATACATTTTTTACATTGAGAAAGCATTCACTTTGGACAGGCATCCAAAGTTACGTTAGGTTTTATGTGAGAGTAAGTAATGGACTACAATGTTCGTCTCACAAATATTACGTCACCACCAAGCTTCACCATCAAACTCTTTGAAAATGGCTGTGACTTTGGCGAGCTTCACCTCCTTCTTTCAGGACGAAGGCAAGAGCATCAAACATGGAGAAAACTACTTTAAATCGGGGCATGTGGAAAGTGGCAGCTACTCCGGGGGAGAGATAATTGGTCGAGTGAGAGCCAGCATGCGGGACAAGCTCTCGTCAGCCGGGAAGCGGTAGAGGGAACATGTGGAAATGTTGTGATTACACCGGGGCACAAAACACACAGGCATTTTCAAATAAAAAATAGAAAAGGCGGTATAGGGTTTTGAAAAGTTTGCAGGGAAAGATTCTGCTGTGACGTCAGCTATGCGTCATCTGATATGTAGTCCAAACAGAGTCCAAATAATTACATATTTTTACACGCTAATAAATCACAAAACATGTATCAAAGAAACTCCAAACGCACATCATTGGTTATGATTTTAATTGAACTACAGCAAATGTGTGATTCAGGGCATAAAGTAAAGTGGACCAGAAAATTATTATTTTCTCCTCATCCACTCTCATGTTAAATTTTTCCGAACTTAGGCCTAGTGGACCGACCGGAAAGGGCGAAGACTTAGGCTCCCTATAAAGGTCTTTAGACACCGGAGGCTTAATGAATAAACGATTTAGCCTCAAAACGTCTAGACTACTGTTGGCTTTGTTTCTGCAGGGTTCAAATGAGCATACATAATTATTCCTCATTGTCTTTTCTTCAAATACAACAAGAAAATACAAGAACTATATACACACCTTTAAAACACACACACTCTGAACTAAATGTTAGTCATGAATGCGACCCCATAACATGAAGCAACACAAACTATTTAAAACATTTGACATGTGTTGTATGAAACCTAAGACAAAACATGTTTAACGCAGAGGGGAGTTCTTTGGTTTATCAAAGCTTTTTTCAACGGAAAATACATATGTGATTATTAAAACTTTACTAAACAAGCAGAAGTACTGCATAATACATGCACATTAATACAAAAACAAATCCGTTACACAACATATCACCAGGCTGTAAAGATCTTAAATCTTATTGGACTAGAGCAGGGGTGCCCAATCCTGGTCCTCGAGGGTCACTATCCTGCATGTTTTAGATGTATCCCTCTTCTAACACACCTGATTCAAGTGATAAGGATGTCATCAAGCTCTGCAGGGGACTGACAATGACTGTCAGGTGTGCTGAAAGAGTTAAACATCTAAAACATGCAGGATTTTGGCCCTCGAGGACCAGGATTGGGACACGCAAGGCCTATTGAGTCTGCTGTGACCCCCCCCCAGCTCAAATTTGACCCCCTCCACATGCATGAACATGCACCAAATATTGCACACATTTCAGAAGTGTGAAAAATTGCGAGTATATATATAGTTTTTGTAAAAGTCAGTAAAGAAATGTGTCTACAGCACCCCTTGGAAAAATTAAAATAGTTTGTAATAGGCCAGATCATGCCCTAGTGAAGTTAGAGCTAACAAAATCCGTACACCTGTTCATCATATGACGAACAAAAAACCTTATGATGGCCACACCCATAAACCAACAGGAAGTCTGCCATCTTGGATTGAATTTTTAAAAATTCGGAGTCATGGTTCTCGCTGTCATTCGAATTTAATTTATATTTGAATCTCAATTTAATCAAATTGTTGTGACTTTGACTTAGAAGCACAAATATGCAACTTAAAACAAATAGTGTTTTTTGTACAATATTAATGACTAAATAAAATTAAATGTAGTTATAACTGTCAAAGTAAACATACTGCCTCTGCATTATGTGCTTCTCTTTCCCACTAATGTGAAAAATCTCTGCCTGTATCATTCCTCCCCCTTCATATTGAATATTTCCTCCAGCACAGATTTGGTCATTGATGGCAGCAGAAAGACCAAATTCACAGTTCCCTTAAGCACCAGCTCTCATTGCCATGCCTGTAATCTGTGTTGCAAAGATATGAGAAAAACGGCCCTTTGTTCCCTGAGGTTTTTTTTTTTCTTGAGCAGATTCTAACTAGAGCTGAACCGGCCCAAATCCCCCCGTTCCCCCTGCTCACTCTCTATACCATCAACTATAATGTCTTGATAGAAATAAGATTTTGTGGCATTTGAAAGTTAAAGCGTTTGATGAAAAGTAACATCTTGATTCCACCTTGAATGTTCTTACTTATAGCCAGACTGAGTTGGTTTTGTTCCTCTCAAATGCTTGTGTAATTCACTTAAGATTTGGGAATTTATACCACTAAGCACCTCAACAATAATAATGAGCTCACGTAAAATGTTTTCTCTAGAGTTATAAAAGTGGAATTATTTCAACAGCTGTTTCTGTTACTTTTTCCAACAATGCTTGATGGTCTCCAAACACAACCGAATGACAGATCTCTGTGACTTTGTACCCCACCTTATGTGAGCAGCCTGAGCACAGAGCCTCACAGCAGAGGTTAATTCTCTCAAAATGGAAAGCAGTATTTCACTTATAAGCTATGCTATCCTCCAGTAATTACCTACTGACCCTCTGAAGCAACCTTTTAGCTAGAGGTTTTCCATAATCTTTACCTCAGCATTTTCCCAGTTTTAAACTATTACCTAATGCTTAGTGGGGCTATATAGAGTACCTCTGCATTCAGATTAAAAAAAAAAGGAAAATGATCATTAATGAGCTCTGAAGCTTTACCAAAGAAGTCAGGCTATTGGATTGTAGAAACTATACACAGCAGTTGGATTTATATGGCCACTAGAGGGAGTAATGAGTCAGTCTATTAGTCATCCATGGGAAGAAATGGAGCCTTTGAATAAAGCTTTAGAAAGCAATCAAATGGGACACGAATCACTACACGTTTTAGAGACAAAGAGTTTAACAAAGTGATAAAAACTTGAAGTACTGTTATTTTCACCATTGGATATGGCTATAAATATAAAGGATGGATGATGTCAGTATTTCTCTATGAATAAGTTTGATTATGAAGCTTATGAATAAGTTATTACATGTTATCTTTGCTGTGACTCCAAATAGATATTTAATGCAGCTATTTACAACAAAAGACCTACCGAAAACAGAGGTGTTTACTGTTGCTATTTTCTACCCAAAAAATGAACTCTATAAGATGGATGGAAAATAGATCCAAGTTAAATTTGGTATATGTTTACAAAGTAATGTGATTTGCAATAACTACCATCTTCTTCAAATAATGTAATTTCATTTTATATGTCCTTGTGATATGACAATAAAGTCTATTGTATTGTACTGTATTCTGTTGTATTCTATTCTATTCTAAACACATAAAGAAAGACAGTGCTATTTACATTTTTAGTTTGACTTTTAGGTTGAAGAAGATAATTTGATAATAACATACAGTAATATAGATGTGTGTAAACCATGAGCTTTATACTTTATATCCACAGACTGCATCACTCATTGAATATAGTATTGATTTACTGGTGGTTTTTAGTCCCAAGTGTCTTCTGGTCTGTAACTTCCCTCTGGTGCTGAGATTTAATATCAATACTACATATAACCCCTTTAATATAATTCACAACATAGATGTTTTCCCTGATGCATTTATGAAAATTCCATGGTGGTTCATAAATCTTTTAAGAAATCTAAAGATTGCAGCAGAACCATAAATTATCTTATTAATGCTTTGTTTTCAGTATCCAATCTTCATGTTTAAATGCTACCTCTGCTTTAAGGCTCATGGGAGACAAAGTAAGACTAAAATAAAGGCTTGACTGAACGTGACAGATAAAAGGTTGCTGCAGCAGTTTCAAGGTGGAGTATTTAGGATCAAATGCATTTTTAATCAAAAGTGTGGGCTGGCAGAGTTTCCTGTAATAGGTTGATTTCACGTGACGTCACATTGCTATATAGATTTTCAGACGGAGGGCAGGAAGTGAAGCAGAGTGAGTTTTCCTTTGGGAAAATGTCTGTTTTGTATAGTTTACGGCTGCGCCAATTGTTCTAACTAAGAGAAGGAAAAGCATTTTTTTAGAGTACAAAAGACTGTCATTCACAAAAGTGAGAAATGGAAAAATCCCACAGAAAAACAGAAAAAGTGGATTTTAAATCTGCGTTTGCGGTCGAGAGGAGCAGAGTCTGCTAATGCTAATGCTAATGTCTGCAGCATCCACTTGGTCAGAGGTATGTTCCAAAGCTAACTTTTTTCGTGGATGATCTATACATCATTAGGTTGTGGTTAAATGTTCATTTACACTGTTGTAATATGGTTTACCTAGCGACATCAAGATGCTAGCGGCTAGCTGTAGCAACTAATGTAAACAAACATGCAGTACATCTTGACGTGGCATCTTTACAAATAAAACACTCACCCTGGCAGAGACCAAACCATAATTATAGCTGAGCCTATTAGTACTGAGGTTGTGGACCCACTGACTGACAAAAAAGTTATATGGCTCCAAACTTTTCTAGGCTTTCATCTGCTGCTGGTGTAGTAGGATGTCTACAGGACCAGGTAGTTAGTAATATCCACAGCAGAGATTGTTGCCAAATCTTTGGGTTCTTTTGAAAATACATTAATTTTCATAAGATATGGGTCAAGTCCAATACATTTTTTAACTAACTGTATATATCTCTATTTTGACACTGGACCTAAATCCGTGCAATGGTTTTCTCCATAGGCATTCTCCATGGTTACTTCCTGCCCTCCAGCTGAAATCGCAACGCCATTATATTCACGTGACTGAAACCTACCTATTCAGTGTTTAATAAAGTTGACTGGACTATCGACCTTAACAAAATGGAGATAATTTCACCTCTGGCACAACTCTTCATATTGTCTTTGTAAACATGCTGAGTAGTTTCCCGAAAAACTTTTAGCAGTGATCATTCTTGTGACAGACCTAAATAATGGAAGCTGACTCCAAATGACAGAAAGTGCAAAAACTGCAGACTGTTTTCCAAAAGAAAAAAAGCAGGTGCTGTATATGCCAAGAGAAAACAAGGGCGGAAGTTTAATTTAAAACAGATGATGCAGAAAAACAACAGTAAAGGGAGTTGATTTTTTAAAAGGCAGCATTTTCATCTCGCCAAACACTAATTTTGTTTTACTGTGCACTGATAAGACGGACTCAAGCTGGCAGTAAAAAAAAAACAAACAAAGAAAATAAATATTTTGTGTGTCTGCAATAGCTGTCAAACTGCAATCTGGTTGTCTGACCTGCTGGTGCACTGCAGCAAACAAATCACTGTACTGTATCTTGTTTTGGTGTAGATATAACCTTTTCCTTGTCCAAACACACTGAATCTGATTGTGCTCTATTATCGTCTGGTATGGCGCAGTAGGTTTACTGTGTGGTCTGCTGTACCTGTGCTGGAACTGATAGTTTCTTTGCCAGTAACATGGCCCAGTAGGTCATACTGGTTCAGCCGAGAGCCGTCCTCAGCCACAGCCACAGACCGCTCATCCCCCTGGGTCCAAAGGTAGATCACCTCATTATTGGTGTAGGCGTCTAGGAAACACAACATATAGAAACGCATAAAACATTATATTATACAAACCTGAGTCTTGAATGTTGCTTTTGCATGTTCCAGCAAATCACGAGTTCACCATTAAAAGATCTGTATCTTCGTAGCCACTTTTCAATAGATAAAGTGTTGTGCATGGGTGTCAAACATACGGTCCTTGGGTCAAAACTGGACCACCAAAGGGTCTGATCTGACCAGTGGGATAATTTTTTAAAATGTAAAAATGAAAGACAATATATTAGCAATCAAAGTTGTCAAACTTAACTTGGTTTAGCGGCCACATACAGACCAATCTGATCTCAGGTGTGTAATAGTAAAATAAATGATTGGCTGATAATTAACAAAAACTTGAAGATTTTCTTTTTGTTTTAGTGGAAAAGAGTACAATTGGATGTTTAAATTTACAAACTACCCTTTAAGAAAATAAAGGGGCTCATATTTTACTAAGCACACTTTTATTGGTCATTGGTTCATTTATTTGTATATTTTCACCCTAATAGTTCATAAAATTTGAAATTGTACCCTTCAGGTGCTGGAAATTTATCTTTATATTCATTTTGAAAAAAAAAAAAAAATCAAGTGGATTTCTACAATCCACTTGAATTCCTGCTTAATTTGTTGCATTTACAACTAGTTGCATCACAACATTTCCACATATGTCAGGACTTATAATAAAAAATTATCTGAGTATAACACAATGGTTTGTTAACAGCAGCAGTAGCTGTCTATACCACTATGTAAATGTGTCCAAACTTGGAGCCGATTACCTAAAATGTTCAGTTGTTGGTTGAATGGGACACTGGAGCTTAGTCATCAACCTGGAGGGGGCGGAGTGTTAAATGGCTCATCTGCAATTAAAGGGCTAGTGCTCAAAACAACCGTTCTGGTGTCATTACTCAGAAATCGAATTGAAGATGGACATGTAGAGATGAATTAATGAATAATTCAGACCCAAGCATAACATTTCCAATTTATGTAGACCACAAGGACATGTTTTAAAATGGATCATTCTCATTAAAAAGGCAAAATATCACACTTTTAAGATAAGTAAGTCCAAGTTTAACACAATTAGGCCACATTGATATTTGCACTGTAAATAATTAGCTGAGATGTAATAATATTTAACTGCACTTATTTGTCCCCAAGAAATCTTAGGCTATTCATTGTTGTTCATATCATTCACATTTTTAAAGTATACTTTGTAGATTTTCAGATGTCATTTTGGTCATCCAGCCCCCTTGAGATTACATTGGGCTGTAGGTACAGTAGCCCCTGTACTAAAATAAATGTGACGCCTCCGATGTAGTGAATTTAGATGTTTTTACATTTAGACAATAAACGTGCTTTGCTTAGTTAGGACACCATCATGGTTTTGGTTTATATGTCACCACTCTTTGCTGACTTTTTTCTGTATTAAATCAAGCAGAAGAATTATTCTATCTTGAAACAAACAGCTCCAGTGCTTAAACGTAACCGTAAACACTTGTGCTGCCTTTAGTAACTACCTGCTACTGTAAATCAACTGTTGGTTTTTGTAATTTAAACAATATCAGCAATTTATGGACATTTTTGCCACGAGGAATTTGATGATATCATAATAAATTTATAACAAAACCTACTGTATTTGCAGCTGCAGTTTAGTTATATATGGAGTTGTGTGAACATAAAGTCAGCTACAAACCATGTGGTATCTTTCCATATTATAGTTCTACAAAGTGTATGAAAACTGTTGTTTTGTAGCTGCTGAGGGAATATTGACAAAATGACACTTTCAACCAGCTCTGAATTTTAATATACTATTTGTTATGTTTCTGAATCACACAGAGAATTTTGAGTTATTTTAGGCTATGTTTATACTAACCCAGGTATTTTTGAAAACGCAGATATTTGCCTTCGTCTGTGCCTTTCGTTTATACATAGTTTTCCCTCTGTAAACACATCTTTATTAAAAAAAAAAAAAAAAAAAAAATCATGCAAAATTGAAGCTTTTTAAAAGCCACATTTTTGTGTTTGAGACCAAAACTGACTTTTAGGCTAATTTCGTGCCACAGAGAGCAGCATCTTGCATTTGGAAAGCATGGATACACTATGAATAGCAGCATTTCTTTTACCCTCCACGTGAACGCGCAAAACGGAGGGGTAGGGGTAAGGCGTAGGGCCAAGGGGTGAATTGGGATTCAGCCAAAGAGTTATATTGGCAAGTTTGCTTTTCAAAATAAAGTTGATCCAAGTCATAGACCAGTAGATGCAGCAATTGTGCACATTCTTGTGACTGATCAAACAAAGCACTTTATGCACTATATTACTACAAGATGTATTTAGGTTGTTGAGGAAGTGAAGAAGGGGTAGGATTAAATAAGCTTATGCTTCATCCTACTCCTTTTCGAACATGTCATTGTTATTATTATTATTGCTGTATTGAATATTGTTGCACTTTGCGCATGTTCGAAATAAATCATTCAAATCAAATCAAATCAAATCAAAGCGCCAGTACTGAGACTTCCCACACAAACCACTTCCCCGTTCTTCGCTTTCTTCTGTTGAATGGAGCATCTTTCATCTGGGAAAGCACCATTAGTTTTTATTTGTTAAGGTGGGGTTGTCAATCAAAATAATTCACTCTGATTGGACAAACCAGGCGTTTGTCATTTTGAGTGACGTACTACTTCAACGAATCACATCGAACGCAGCATGTAACGTAGATGATAGTAGTAGAAGCTCTTACCATACCTGCCATATCACATCCTTGCCGCCAATAAATTCTTCCAAACTGTTAATCTTTTAAAGGATCAATGTGTGATAGTTTCGACAACACCATTGAAATTGCAGAATCGAAGCAGAGTTCCTTCTCCTCTATGCTAGCCGCCATGTTTTTCAAAACTACTGTGTGGCCGCGCTATGTTTACGTCATAACTGTTAAAATCACGCCCAGTGATCCTGATTGGTCCTCCATGATTTGGCCGGAGACAACAGAATGGCTACGGTGGTTTACTAGATGCTCACAAAGTTGAGCAGAAACACACGAGGGTCGGCGAAAGCCAGGCTAACAGGACGTAGCAGTGTAGGTGATTCTCAATGAGGCTCTGATTGGTTCGTGTGGAGATGTCGTTGGTCTAACAAGGCCAGGTTTGACATGGTTTAACAGTTATTGACAGCGCATTTATGTGAATCGATATAAACGTAAATTAAAAAAATAAATTCCTGTGTGCACAAAGTTGTTTTTTTTTTGTTTTGGAAATGGAGCTTAAAAATATGCGTTTCAAAAATACCCGGGTTTGTGTAAACATAGCCTTAGTGCAAAATGCTTTTCATCTGGTCTGAAAAATTATGTCACTGCAACGCAGGTAATTAAAACTACAGGTGTACAGTTAATAAAATTTGGATGTATGTTTAGTTCAGGAGCTAATGTCAAAATATTGTAATATAATATGGTTCAAATGTTTCATCATGTACAGTTTACTTTAGTTTTCTTACAATTTGAAAAGAGTAAAATGTGATTCATCTTACAGATTGTGAATCAACCTCAAAAAGAGAAGTAATCATTACATCTTTTGGCTTGATCACCCAGCCTAGCTTTTGCATAAACATAATTTGCATGAATCACAATTGTTGTTATTATGGTTTTAAAGCATCACCATGGTTTAACCCATTAAGACCCAGTGCTATTTATGTGACCATTTGTGGTGCATAGTCACTTATGTTGTTTCGGTTTCGGTTTGGTTTGATCTGTTCATGTTTGTCCATTTCCTGTTTTATTTTGGTGAAGGGGTTTTGTCTACCTGTTGTGTCTGTATTCTGTCTTGTATGTGTCTTCCCTGATTCCTTCACTGCCTGCACCTGGCATCCTCCATACCTGTTTGTAATCCCTCTTATCTTATTCTCTTCTTCCCCTTTGTGTCTTGTCAGAGCATTATCCTTGTCACCCTGCAGATTCTAAGTTTCTGTTTTAGGGGCTGTTTACATGACGATTGTGGTTAAAAACAACAAAATTTTTTATTGGAAGTGTCTTTCATCTACACAAGAATTGAGTTTTTACTGGTTGAAAACACAAATATCTGAAGATGTATTCCAGAGTGGAAATCTTGAAAACTATCCACTGTTGCATTTCCATTTTCAAGTCAAAATTGCAAAAATACTGCTGTTACGCATACGTGGTGATGAGTTTTGCATCTTCTCTTTGGGTAATCTCCGTATAAACGTAACCTTAGTCTAGGTTTTTAGATTTAAAGAAAATCTTTTGTTTGATTCCTGTTATTTTAATTAGGAGGGCCACAGAGCTCCCTTTGTGTTTTCTCCTTTTCTGAATATTGATAATAAAAATAAGTAATATTAGTTCTTCCCATTTAGACTTCATTTTCCTGCTATTTGGGTTCATGCTGAGAGTATCCCATGACAGTTCTAAAATAGTTGTTTCTTTTTGAAGTGATTTCTCACCATTATTACTATCCTCTGTGTCTTGCTTTTTACAATATTTTCTTCTATTTAATCACTGATCATGTAGCTGTTCCTATAAGCTCAGAGTAAAATTAAAGGTTGCAATATCACAAAGTGTGAAAACTGGAGAAAAAGTGTATTGTTCTGCAAAATATATCATTAACTTAACATAAACGTGTCTACATCCACTGTCACTGAATAAACTCCATGAGTTTTACTGGTGAATCAATGTTGTAGAAAATGACAGTGTTTCCATGGTAACTACAGAGCCTCTGAACAGCCAAATGGGTTGTATCTGAAACTACATTTTACACTACTTATTTAGCTTCAGTGATAAGGCTAGTGGATCAAACATATTAAACATGTTCTCAGGTCATATTAAATATTTTAGATCATCAACAGCTGTTTGGGTCTTTATGGGTTATACTCTAAAATATATGAATATATAAATATTATACATGTAGATCATACATATTGGTGATAGTCAGAATAAAACGATAGTTTATTTTGATGACTGGGTTAGAATTCTTAAAAATGAGTACTTTTTTATTTAATTTAATTTTTTTTACAGGATGTTATATCCTACATTTTCAACCCAGTTTGTTCTTCATGCCGACATCTAACTGATTTCAGAAACTTTTGAGCACGACAGGTAACCTTTAGCATCAAGTCTCTGGTGTTTAGTGCAGTTTGAGTTCTCTGAAGTTCTTCTTTAACAAAGAACAGCTGCCTGACACCTGCAGAGAACAATCACCGCTCTCTTTCTGCAGTGGGACTTGTGTTAAAGTCTTTTTTTTTTTTTTTAACCATCTGGACTGACTTACAACTTCCAAACTTCAAAGGACAGGCGTGTGCATCCATCGGGAAATCCTCCAGGTGCATGGGACACTCGGCATGGATGGTCAGTCTGAGGGGGGGGTTAGATAAAGAGAGATGAGGAAAGAAAATATCTAATCAGTCAGGCTGCAGCATAGTGGAGATACATGTTACAAAGTCATTATGACACATGTCAGGACAGAAAATATCCAGCGTGTGTTTTCATGAAGCCTGAGAAAGATGTCAGACTCTCACAATCCTAACTTGTATAAACGTGGTATGACTTATAAAACTGATATATGTTCAAATAAAGAAGGAAAATGGAAGAAATAAGCCATGTATTGGAGTTGTATTTAAGTGGGTATGCATGTTAGACATAGTCCCTAGATGGTATGAAAATTTAAACAAAGGCTATGAGGACAAATCTTACTTGACCTCCTCTTTCTAAACTAAAGAAACAAAGAAAATCTACTGCACCAGCTATCGTTTCATGGGGTCAGATGGCCAAGCAATAAGATGCACTCAGTAAGTTAAATGAGAAATGCTGCATATTATCTCACTCATACATGTTTAATCAACATGGGGATTACATTTGCAGAGTTCAAACAAAGCAGCATCCCATTAAAACCATTCTGCAGAGGACTAAGTGGACAACAAACTGGGTTACTGTGACTCACTGAGGACATTTGTAGTACATGCTTTAGTTCCAAAATTGGATAATTTGACCACAAGGAATGAGTAAATAAATAAATGTCCTGAATTCAGTTTCCTCTCATTTCTCAAATATATCCACTATGGGCAATGAAACTGAACTGAAGCTTTAATAACTATAATATACAGCGTTTATTTTATGCACCAATCCAGAGTTTACAAGGCTTATAAACCTGTATAACCCTGTTAAAGTCGGTAGTAACCACATTAAATTATTCAGTTCTGAAACCCAATTTCAGGTTGCAGAATATTTCACATGTGACTGTTCACTATAGATCATTGTTGGTAATTAACACCTTCTTAATGCCTGTACACATTGGGTTAATTTTTTCATTATTTTGGATCCTCTCTGCTGCTGCCTAATTACCGATAAAGAGCTCATATAAAGTATGAGTATTGCATGTCATAAATCAAATGTGTGCAAATGCATTGCCGCGTATCAAACAGCGTTTAACTGCCAACTAATTGGCTAAATCCATCTCGTGTTTAAGCTATGCTGACATTTTGACTGATACAAAGGCAAAAATGTTAATAAATAGACATTAGAACAGTGAGATATGAAAATTAGGCTAACTTTGATCATGACTGCAGCAAAGGAGGCTGATTTTGTAGAGTGACACAAGATATCAAGGATAAGAGAAAAGGGATATCTATAACATTATCTAAATTGAAAATAATTTCTTTTGAAAATCCAACAGGATTTCAATTTCAGTAGAATACACAGCCCAAGGCGAGACTGTTTTTTTTTTTTTTTTTTTTTTTTACATATAAAGACTAGAACTATTTTTGTGTCAACTAAATTATTTTCCCCCTATTTATCAATTTTTGTCTTTTAATATTGTTCTGTATCTTTTTGTGAAAATAAAGTATTTTCTTCTATTTCACTTATTGACAATGTAGATGTTAATTAAAAAGTCGGTATATTCAAAGGTTATGAAAACTGCTGAATATGTGACTTTCAGCAAAATAAATAATTAAGTGAATGTAAATTAAACTAACTACAACCATCAATCAAAAATCATTTGAAATGAAAATGACTTTTCATCTTCCTCACTAAGTCTCTAAATGAATCATAACGGATGTAAATGAAAACCTTACAAAATGGGTTTTCCCTGAATTATTTAAACATATTGATAGGATTACTGCTTCAAAAGTTATTGAACATTTTAATGCTCTGGATCCCTGGCGGCTTCTTCGATCTTTAAGGTTAATGCATCCCAAGGCTGTTGCTAATGTCACAATGAACATTATGCTTTTAATACTTTGTTCATAACAGCACAGAGTAATGAATAAGTGAACCTAGATTAATCTGCTTAAAACTACTCTGTTCTAATTAAGATGAAATATCCCTACCTTTTTATTTCAAGGGACTTCCTTATTAAATAAATAAATGTCTTTTTTGAGGGACCTGACCAAGACAAATGAACAAACAGAATCTAAAATATACACAATGCACAATGGACTGTGGATGAGTCAGTTTCTGTTTTAAACCTTTCATAAATGGATATTATTTAAATTTAGGCAAAGTTAGGGTGAATAATAAAACAGCAGGTCTGCACCTTAGTCAGTAGCTGTTCCCTCATATCAAAAATAATGATGCAGTTCTGCAGAATGAAGGCCCTTGAAGCATTTGTCAGTTCAGATGCTGCAGACATCCTGATTAAATGGATTTACATGTGTTCAGTGAGGACTGTCAGTCAAACTATGATACTAAGGAGACGCACCTCACATATATTTAAAGTGGGGTGGATTTGCTTTTAAAGCCTAATACCTGTGCCGTGGGTTCAGGCAAAATGTAAAAATTACCAATCTTCTATTTTACAGACCTGAGGCTCTAAATGAACACTTAATATTCCTTTTAGTAATCATCAATATGTGTATTATTATATTCTAGCTTTAACATTTCATAGAGCTCATTTACATAAGAATATTAGCAGAACTAAACTTCAGAATCCGAATCACACCCAACACACCACAACTTTTGAAACTTTAATAAAAATTGTACTTTTGTGACTAATAAGCTGGTATCACAGCGCCCGTTTGCATCTATTTAAATGAGGGTTTTCAGATTTTACATTACCAAACTACCCATACATCATCTGCTCACACATTTACTTGGTAATATAAACAAGACAGTCCTTGTGATACTCCCATTTGAGCTCAGATGCCTTTCATGGCCTTGATAGAATTGCCACTGCGTCGGATCTACTCATGTGGGACCACAAAATTGCATTCTTTCACCATTTCATGTTCACCCTTGAAAATCAATACTGACCTTGGGGATGAGCATCATATGAATTATTATTTTTTTTCTATTTTTAGGTGGCTCCAAGGCTGTGAAACAAAGCTGCACAAAAGGGTTGTTTAACTTATATGTTTTATGTCTACATGGGCTTAAGCCATTACTTATTGCCGCTTAAAGTATCATTCCTTGTCAGTGATTGCTGTCCTGAAGATAATTACGCTTTCGGAGTATGACTGCCTTGGTAGTCTACACTGTTACCAGTGTTTTTAAGGCACAACAATAGCGATGCTTTAATCAAGTGTCTGTGTGACTGATTAAAAGTGGCTGCTTGTCAGTTCTGTGACACTCGGCGACAAAATGATTTACATAACTGCCGTATCTGCTCATAAGAACCTTCATATTTAACTTCTTTCAACACTTAATGATCTTTTTGCTTCTTGTTGTTTGACTATATTTGTGCAATACCAGTGATTTAAGTGCCAACATACACATGAGAAAAATATCAGCTAACCTCATAGTGTACAGAAGAGTGCCATTGTCGACTAGTCGTAGCAGTTTGTTAGGAGTTGTCATGTTGTGAGCAACAGATTTTTTTCCATTGTGGAAAAAAGTATCAGGAGTCCAGATCTTGCTAGCCAGGAGGTTGTTCAGTGGTAAAATCTGCATTGGTCCATCAAACTTCAGCCTCTCATCCCTCCAACTCTGACGGAAGAAGACATCGATGGTGTATTCCTGAGGGAGACAGAAGGATTGGAGTGATAAAGATAATGACACTTAACAGCTGTAAATATGAACCTTTATAGTTCACTACTTTGCACATACACTCAGTGTAAATGATGACATTTGGATGCAATTAATGTCTTTTTTGTATTTTAGTTTTCTTGTTTTTTCACACCAACACTCAACTAATTCACACCAGAACAAACAAACTGCTTTAATTTCTTTATACAAGTATTTTCTTTGATTCAATTAAATGACAGATTGAATAGGCCAAAAAAACCCCCCAAAAAGTAAATAAAAAAACTAAACTGAAACGGACATGTTTCCATATGACAAATTTTGTCACCTGAAACAACAACCACGAACATTATAAATGTACAAGGAGATGGTGAAACAAAATTATCTACATCTATAGGATTCAAAGATTCTTTATTGTCATTCAGCACATGTTATACATGAGACGAACAAAATTGGTTTCCCCTGGTTCCAGAGCAGCCCAATATAAAGATCTATGGATTAACATGTACATATAAACGAAGGCAATTTTTAAATAAAAAGTATATAAATGAATAAATAAAAAGAACAGGTGTTATTGTTCTGTGCCTCTGTGGTGGGGTCTGGGTACGGAAGAGGGGTGGGGGGTGGCAGGGGCTACAGGGATCCTCCCAGAATTCAACAGTCTCACAGCTTCTGAGAAGAAGCAGTTTCCCAGTCTGGTGGTCCTGCTCTTAATGCTCCGTAGCCTCTTGCCTGAGGGGAGAGGGGCAAATAGAGTGTGTGCGGGGTGAAAGTGGCCCTTCGTGATGCAGGAGGTTTCATGATGTAGGAGCCCCTTTTCCTGCATCTGTTGTTGTAAATGTCCATGGTGGTGTATAGGCTGCGTCTCACAGTCCTCTGTGCAGCTTTAACCACCCTCTGCAGAGGCGCCGTCTCTGCCGCGCCACACACATATGGAAATAATGTATAGATTCTGTCCTAAGGTCCTTCAAAATAAGTGCCAGTGTGAAACACTACAGATTTTCCAATGTTTAGCAGCAGTGAAATAAAGGAAGTTTATCATTCCAACTCTACTTTATACATTAATATCTAAACCTGAGTTAACCAAAATACATTACAGCAAATGTTGATGCCTTAAAATAAAATAGCAGTAGTATTATACATAAAAGACATTAAAAAAATAGAAAACACTTTTTAGAGATACAAATCTAAATGTATACAAAAGTGTTGGACATTTCACAGTATAAAGGTATCACATAGTATTTCTGGTTATTTCCATGATGCGTTTCACTGAATATGCAGGATAGACTCCATGTTATTAAAAATCTGACTTTTTTTCAGTTGTAGGTATTGTGTTGGTTTTATAGACTCTCTTTAGTCACTGATTTAATAGAGGAATGATTTATGTGCCACTGCATTCCCACAAGTGGCTGCTGGATGAACAGGCAACAACAAGATGAATTGAAGCACCATATTGAAGCATCTTACTAACGCATAATATCTGGGAGAGAAACATGGATGTGGAATTGAACAGGGAGTAGAAACCACACCTTGCTACTGGGCTGCAAAACTAATTATCCCTTGAGGATAATAAAGGTGGGCTTGTCCTTGTCCATTTACCTCAAACTTGTGAAGTGCACACTGTAGGTGGGTGTTTGTGTGGGTTAGATATGAATTATTGTTTTGTTGTCATTACTGTGTCTGCAACTGCAATAGGAAATGTATAGTATACCATGGAGTGATTCCTAGTGTGAAGACATTCATAAGCCCTTTGCACATGGGACTAACATATCCTGGGGCTTTGATTTAGTTTATTCTATTTAAAAGGGAACTCATAAAACAACAAACAAATCCCCCCCACACAAATATCAGAGAATACTATAAAGGCGTCTTTTATATATATATATATATATATATATATATATATATATATATATATATATATATATATATATATATATATATTTTTTTTTTTTTTTTTTTTTTTTTTTTTTGAACCAAGCTGATGTAATAAATGCTTTTTAATTTTTCCACATATAAGAGAGTGCCTTGGAATTTTCTCTTTTTGTCATACTCTTAGTTTTCCCATCCAAAGAGCACCTCTAATTATTACTTACTGGAGTCCAGGTAGCGCTCCTAAAGCTAACTGTTTTGGGTTTAATACTGTAAAGGTGTTGTTCCAGATTTAGTTACAAGCTCATTTCCATCTGTGGTAATCACTCATGTCTGTATTTTGTGTAAATGTAACGTTGTCCTCCAGATATGAAGTTAAAGCTCACTGTTGATAACATACCACATAACTGTTGAGTCTGTCAAAAGATAGAATAATGTTCCTTACTGCATGCTGCCATCATGCATGTCATCCATCTGCAGGATTTGAGCTTGATCTTTCTGTGAATTGTGAGTGTGTGGATTCTTAAAAGGGACATGCATAGAACGCATCTAATATTTTTTAACACACTCCAAATCACAACTTGCACAGGATAAATATCATCACTGGACATCTGAGTTTGTTCAATGTATTGTTGGTGGAATTTTTGCTTCATAAATTTTGGATACTGCAGATTGGCATTGGATTAAGATCACAGATAACCTCTGTAATTATCACAGCACGAGAGGTCTAAAAGTAATATTAGCCCTGTGTGAGTAGAGTTTTCAATTCGCTCTGTTTTTGGTTAGTCTCCCACTATGCAAATGAGTACTTAATAATAACTGAGTAGTTGTTATCTAAACGATTCGTTTTGGCAGCTGGAGAGATGTGACACATGTTTTGTCTTTAGTTTCTTAAAAAAAAAAAAGAATCTTAACAGCTAAAAGACAAGAACTGCCAGTGATTTGTACAACAGGGTACATATGACACACAAAGTGCTTGCTTTATAAAATATATTGTTTTTGTATAAGAGGATCATTGCAGCTCTGTTATCAATGTAGTATTAAAGCATAACAATCATCTGAGACACAGATGAGGCTCAGCAAAGGCTTGAATTACTAAACTGCCCTGTCATTCTTCTGTTTTTACCAACACATAAAAAAAAATGGTTGGGACCTTTATAAATATAACATGATTAATTTGTGTGTGTGTGCGTGCGCGTGTATGTGTATCTATATATACGGTGTAAGTACATATATGTGTATGTGTCATGTAGTGTGTATAAAAATTGCTTAAAAAATTACGAGAGAGAGAGAGAGAGAGAGAGAGAGAGAGAGAGGGAGGGAGAGAGAGAGAGGTCAGATCGGTAGTAATAGCAGTAGTGGTAGTGTGACACCCACAGTTGCTATGGGCTCGACAAGGTTGCTAGAGACTCCTTAGAGAAGAAGAGAGATCAATCACCCACTGAGTCTACAGTATCATAGAGACGGATGAAACAAAAAGATGAGCCTTAAACAGCATTGAAAATATAAGTCAGTTGTCAGGTGACGGAGGTGGGGAGAATCTCCTTTCAAAGACTTCAGGTGACCAATTCTAGCCAGGTGAGTAGAAACATGGTCGATGCACCTGCTAACCAGTAAATGCCGGTAGACATGTTATTGGTGGGAACTGTTTCTTCTTCCACCTGGGTAGATGTTGCATCAGGCTTCTCAGTCAGCCCTAAGCAGTCTAGCAGGGAATGACTGGACTAGCAGAGAGAGTCTTCAAAGGCTGGAGGGGTTCTGAGCAGAAAATGGAACAAGGCTTTACTCGATTTGTATTTCCATTTAGAAACTCGTACAACAATGGAAAAGGTGTTTTTGTTTTTTTTTTAAAATAGGAGTTTTTGGGCAAGCAGTGTACTTTAAAAGACAAATTGCCAACTTGGAGTTGAAGTTCGCCCATGGGTGTCCATGTATGATTTGTAGAGCTTAATGAGACAACATTTTTGGCATTGGTTTCATGTTTTTATGGCATTCCTCCTGGACCCGAGGGCCATTTTTGTGTATCTAGGTAGTGCTAGAGAGCATATTATTCCTCACTCAGTGACTGAGTAGAGAGGGCCTCTACCTGCAGGCTTGGTCCCTAATAATAAAAACATGAATGCAGGAAGTAGGGAGTGAAAAGAGTTTATTTCATATTATTCTTTCAATAGAAGTTGCAACAGCCTTTGTGCATCAACTGCATATGGCGGTTGTACAGAATAAGAGGAGCCTTCATCAGAGTGAGATAGAAGTGAGCTGTCTGTATGTCATGCAACAGTACACATTATTGGTAATCAATACACGGCTGCCTGACGTACATCTTTTCTGCCTTTGGGTTGCATAGTGACTTCTTTGCTGTACCTCACCAGTGAGCTGGAACTGACCCCCCCCCCTCATCCCAACACACAAAAATGATAAAGTAATTTCTCAGTGGCTTTAACAACAGGAAGCCAGGGGAGGTGTAAAGCTTCTGTTGAGCGCCTCAGCAGGACACCTGCCGATTGATGCTGTTGACCTACCGATGGCCCACAAACATGCATTACCGGAAAACAATTACACTGCATCTGTCGTTTTAATAAAGCCCACAGAGAGATAATGGCACAAGTATGACGAAAGTAACAAACACTGTCTTATTCTTTTTTTAGTCAAGAGTGTATGTTCAGTTTTTTGAGTTGTGTCACCTCTCTTGCGTCTTACAAAATAAATGTTTGCTGTGTGTTCCCTTTTCAAATAAGTTTGGCTGAATTACATGCTCAGAACAAGCAACAAACAATTCAAGGTCAGAAGAATGACGAATGAACACAGCAACATGGACACTTGGACACACACCATATGGTGATTTATTATTGTTTGTCCTGTATGTCTTTGACTAAGTTTCTGGTTAGTTTCATCTTGGCCTAGAATGGCTCTGGAGTATTCAAAGTGTCATTATCTCAGTTGTGGGCAGTTAATGCTATTTGTTTTTGTGTTTTTTTTCCCCCTCACAGTGCCTTTTCTTTAAGCAATCCATTGTCAAAATCTCAACCCACTGAGGAATAAACCGTAAAGTGTGTGTTTGGCTGAGCTGAATGAAGCCATCATTTGTTTTGTTTAAGACAGGAAGTCTTACAAAAACAAGGATTCATTTGAAGATTGAAAGACATGAATGCGGAAAAGTATAGTCAATCTCTCCACAAGGCCAAATGGCACAATCAGATCCAGTGCCAGCTGGTGTTCCTCCAGGGCTGACTGGGTGATTGATTTCTCCTTGACAGAGGGGATGGAGAGGAGCGTCTACCCACTAGTACTGTTTCAAATGACTTTTTATAATGCTGAGGGTGATGAGTAGATTCACTGTACCAACTACTGTAATTAGCAGCAGCTGTGTTATAGGGAGAAAAGTCGTTTTCCTTTAACACTTCCTCTAATCATATTTTTATATCATAGCAATAAGCTATAGAATAGCCCATTAGACAAATGGGACCTTATGGTTATTGAGCCTATGTTTAAAATGAACTAGGCCACCAAGAAAATATACATAATTTGTCAGTTAATGATACAATGTGTAATATTTATGCACGCGTGTGGTTTGTGTGTTCTGCCCATCATTTGTTTCTAAGCTAATGGTAGCTTGTGTTGTTATGAAGGAAGCAGAAATGAGGCATTGAAGCACTCAGGAAAAAGCATAAGGATTTTCACATAAATCTGACTCGAGTCTTCTACATAGAAATCAATATACAGGCTGACACAAATGAATCGACACATAAGAGGGTTTAGCTCAGGAACAGTGTGACAGAATGTTTTACAATTCTGTGCAAATGTTCTCCTGGACTTGAGAGATGAAGTGATTGGAGTTACACTGCATACTGAGGATGCAGGCATAGTGGGGACATGTGATTATAGCCCACTGACATTTCTGGGATAATATCCTGGCCACTGGAAGAGATACAAGCCACTGATATCAAGACAAGGAAACTCCTTACCATGCATGGAGGGTTCCACCCCAAGTCCAGTGTCCTGAGGCTGTACACTAAGCGAAAGGAAGGGGGCCGAGGACTAGTAAGTGTCAGAACTACTGTCCAGGAGGAAACGGCGAACCTCCAGGAATACATCAAGAAAATGGCACCCAATGACCAACTGCTAAGTGAATGCCTCAGGCAACAAAAGCCCAGTAAGGTCGAGGAACCAGAGGGGCTATCATGGAAGGACAAACCCTTGCATGGCGTGTACCATCGGCAAATTGAGGAAGTTGCTGATATGGAAAAGACATACCAATGACTGGAAACGGCTGGACTAAAGGACAGGACAGAGGCACTACTCGTGGCTGCACAAGAACAAGCCCTGAACACCGGAGCAATAGAGGCCGGGGTCTACCACATCAGACAGGACTCCAGGTGTAGGCTGTGTAGAGAAGCCCCTGAAACAGTCCAGCACATCACAGCAGGGTGTAAGATGCTGGCAGGCAAGACATACATGGAGAGGCATAACCAGGTAGCGGGCATACTGTACAGGAACATCTGTAAAGAGTATGGACTGGAGGTCCCAGGGTCAAGATGGGAGAACCCCCCAAAGGTGACAGAGAACAAACAGGCCAAGATCCTATGGGACTTCCAGATCCAGACTGACAAGATGGTGATGGCCAATCAGCCTGACATAGTGGTGGTGGATAAACATCAGAAGACAGTGGTGGTGATAGATGTAGCAGTCCCCAGTGATAGCAACATCAGAAAGAAAGACCATGAGAAGCTTGAGAAATACCAAGGGCTGAAAGAGGAGTTAGAGAAAATGTGGAGTGTGAAGGCAACAGTGGTACCAGTAGTGATCAGCATTAGGGGCAGTGACCCCCAAGCTGGGAGAATGGCTCCAGCAGATACCAGGAACAATATCAGAGATCTCTGTACAAAAGAGCGCATTGTTAGGAACAGCTAAGATCCTGCGCAGAACCCTCAGGCTCCCAGGCCTCTGGTAGAGGACCCGAGTCTGAAGGAGACACCGCCCAGGTGGGGCGAGGGGAAAAATTTTTTTTTGTTATGTGTGTGCATCACATCATTATCTACATTGCAAATGTTTTAATGTAAATGTAACAAACATTACAGGCTGTGCATAATATATAAACAAATAACATTAAAATAATCTGGAGATGAAGAAAATTGATTAATGCCCCATGAATCCCCCTTCCTTAAAGCCTCCTTCTTGGCCATCTTGTTTTGAGTAGATTTAAATAGTTTTTTCCACACTATCTAACTAACTAGATGGTGAGAATCATTTAGACTGTGCCTGTGTTTTAAGTCTTTGCTAATTTTAACCAACTCTTGAAGTGTAAAAAAATGACCTAAACTATATATTAATAAAAATCTGCAGACTTGATTGTGTGCTCTAATGATCCATCCATTTAAAGAACCAGGAAACTTTCATAGGTAATCTGAGCTAATTATCTGATTAGACTGTGACACCATGAGTCTCTAATACAGAATTTCTTCACATGCATTGGACCAAACAGCGGTCAAATGAGCTGACAGGCTGTTGTATGAAGAGGAGAAATGGTTCTCATGACAGTAGGAATCTGGAGCAAGAAAAAAAAAAATCAAATGGAGGATCGTGCTTCACTTGAAAGTGGGTTTGTTTTTGAAGTAAAAAATAAAAACTTTGTGTCTCAGTAATGGGTCTGCCGGCGGAAGCTCTGTCTCCTCCGTGCTTTTTCCCAGTTACCCCTGTTTCCAGTGTCCCATTCCTTGTGGGCTACTGGTTCTCATGCTGTGTATGGGTGTCAGTTGAGCTAATTATTTCTGTTAATAAGCTCCAACTGTTCATTTTCCTGTGTTCATGTCCTTCTCCTTTCTATGTCTCTCACCTGTCCTTAGTTCAGGAGTGTCCAGATCAGGTCCTCGAGGGACCACTATCCTGCAGGTTTTAGATGGATCCCGTTTCTCACGTAATAATGACCCTCAGGTGTGCAGGAAGAGGGAAACATCGCAAACATGCAAGATAGCAGCCTTTGAGGATCACCATTGGACCTCCTTACCCTTCATGTCCTGTCCTCTCACCCTTTTGCCTGTTGTCCTTGTCCTGAAGTGTTGGTGTTTTAGCCCCTTTGTCTTTGTCAGTCTGTTATTCCTCTTTCTTCTAATCTGTTAGTCTTTTATGGTGATAGTCATATGTAAGTGTGTGTGTGGGGGGGGCACTGAGGTCCCAGTTTGCCCAGGGGCAGCCCTGGTTACAGCAGTGCTTCACTGGATGAAGAATGCAAAGATGGATAAAAATAGGAATCCTAAAGCAAGAAAAAAAGAACAAGCATGTCAGGAAATGTCTGCTTTTGCTAATGTGAAAGTACCTCAGTGGACAGAGAACGGACAAGGAGAGGATGTGAGCAGATGGTGAAGAGAATAAACCAATAGAAGGGCTGATGTCCTGAGACACTGATGAGATAAAATAGACAGCAATGCTGATAAAGTGGCAGTTAAGGTAGGATGTACAGTAGACTGGGCTAAATGAGTCTAGATGTTAAAAAACGAGGCTGTCTGCTTCCTTGGTAATAGCAGGAAGGTTATGTCTAATATATAATAGAATATTAATGCAGCCTTTATCTGGAATTAATGGGTTCATTAAATTCTAAACATTTAGTTATTACATCATATTTTAATAACGCCATCACGTTTCAGTTTTAATTTAGTTTTACTCTACAGATCTGAATGCATTCCAAAGTGTAATTCAGCTATCTTATCTTAAATTTTGCAGCAGACCTTTTGCTTTGAATTTCAGCAAATTACGTAGTTAATCAGATCATCTGACATCACTGTAATGGTTTTATCTGAACAAATCATTGAAAATTAATTAATATTATAAAAAGATACAGAAAATGGTGCAGTTTGCCTAGTTCTAAGAGTGATACACAAGTATTTTTACTCCATAATGTGTTGTCCAGTGTTTATTTTTGTGTTTAATCTACAGCATTTGTTGCTCATCTACACAAATGGACTAATTTGTTTTATTTATGCTTATGTTGTATGAGAAAGCTGTTCACACAGTTTATTGTGCAGCCTTGTTATGTGTGATAATAGCTATGGTGGTCTTGTTTTTGTCAACACACAGCAGCACATAGTTGACATACTGATTAGTTGGTGTAACTATGACACTGGCCGGGTCCTGGAGACGACATATGCATTGGTCCTGGTTCTTGTGAACTTCTGCATACAATGGGCATTGTAATGATTAGTCCAAGATTTGATTAATGCCTTAATTACTCGTCCTTCTTACTCTCCTGTTGTCAATTATTCTCTCTTGCTCTGCTTCTTGTGTGCAGTTCACCTTTCCCCGCTGGGGATTGTAACCTGTGTGAGACTTGCAATGAGCTGTGAATCCCATACCAACTCCAATTATCTTCAGTTTTCACCAGCCTCTGCTGCTGTGAGGCATAAACATATCTTAGCCCTTCATTGTGACTTCAGAGCCTTGACATTTTGTTCCAGAAATATCAAGGTGGAATCAGACTTTGGCAAACAAACGTGTCTACAAATGAAGATGTTTATGCATTCATTTAAGTCTGTAAAAACATAATGCATTTTTAAAAAACCCTACGCACAGACATGGATGCCACAGAAATAAACAAATGATTCCCACAGAAGTTGGATCTGAGACAGACAACAACTTATTGTTGTAACAGTAAAGGCTGTTTTCCATTATGTGGGTGATCATAATCTATGATTCAGAACCTACAGCTATGGTAATTTCTGCCTAAAGCTGCATCAAGGTGCATGGGTTTTTTGAGCATAATGCAAATATGGGCATCACAGAGACCAAGCTGACTGATGTTTGGTAATTCACAACTGCCATAAAGTGTGTGTAAGTGTGTGTGTGTATTTTTATCTTCATAGGGAGATTGATATGTTTACACAGTCACATTATGGGGACTTCTGCCAATACGGGGGCCACAATTCAGATCCCCACTAGGGTAGGTATAAATAAAGGTCTCCACTAGTAAAATAGAAATGATGTGGCCCTATAAATACATTAATTTGAATATATTTTCCCCAGAAATCTTCATAAAGCGTGGGAGAAATAGGTGCAATGTGAAACATGTTTTTTTCAAAGGACATTATAAAGGACATTAACAGAATGACTCTAGCATAATATTAATATTAATTTATTTTGGATCAAACACTCTAGAACTCAGGTGTCAAACTCCAGTCCTCAAGGTTTTAGATATTTCCCTCTTCCATCACATCTGGAAACCATTACATCATCATCAGGCAACCAGAGAATAATGATGAGCTGATCATGAATTGAGGACAACACCTAAAACATGCAGGACACTGGCCCTCAGGGACGACAGTTTGGCACCTGTGTTTTAGAAGAATCCAAAGCTGAAAATGGTTACACAAATCCCTGCTTCCCATATATACCTTATGACTTTATAAAAATATAAAGTGGATTTTATTTCAGGACTCATTCTGGTCTCATATGTCAGTAGATTCTCTATTTTTCTCCCTCAACCCATAAAGACCTTGTGCTACTTTTGTGACACTTCCTAAATATTATTTTCTATTCATTTTAACCTTTCTAAAGTGATTTATTATAATATTATTCTCTAGATTTTGTGCTTTTTATGATAAGCATGTATTTACCTGTAAGTAATTGTCTGATCATTTACTGTAAATATTCATTAAACCTCAGAATAAAGTTGAGGGTTATATCAAAAGAGAAAAAAAAGACAAAAAAGTGACTTTTTCAACATCCACTACCATTGATCCAACTCCATGGGTTTTACTGGTGAACCAGTGTTGCAGAAGATGATGGTGTTTCCATGGTAACTACAGAGCCTCTGAATGTCCACATGACCTGATGACCGTGAAAGGATGATAAACTAAATTTTACACCAATTACTAACATGGATAGATAGGATTAGTGGATCAACAGATATTAAACAGTTTAGATCAGTAGGTGGTTTGGGTCTTTATGGGTTAATCAAATCTCGGGGTGACTAAATGTCTCTGATGTGTTTGACAGGTTTGTCTGGGTTTGCACTTGTAATTGAACCCATAAAACACGTTTTCCCTCTTGACAGACTGTCCACTATATACAGGATGTGGTTAATGGAGTAAAATATGATAGTTACTTTGTGACTCCATGTTTGATGAAGTTTTACGAAGTCGGTAAGCTAATGGTTAGCATTAGTTTACCTCTTATCCATTGACTCCCATAGTTCTTGTGTCCAAATATGATCACTTTGGGCTCCAAAAATGGTGATGACTAAATCACAAACTACTGCATTAAAATGAAAATTCAGAAACCAATGGGTGATATCAATATTCACCAGAGGTGGTCAAAGTAAAACTGCATATTTTTTTTTTTTGCTATGGATGAAATGATACTGGTTTAAGCAGGAAAAATATCAAAAATATCCAAAAATAAGGCTTTCACTGTGTAGATGATATGTTTTATTGGGTCATGGTACTCGGTTTAGTGGATATAGACAGGACATTTATGAAAAAATCAAAAGCCATAAATAGGAGACTTTTTTTTTTTAAAAAAAAGTCCAAATTATTAGATAAAAGGTCAAAATTATGAGAATAAGTCAAAACTATGAGGGGAAAAAAGTCATAATTATGAGATAAAAAGTCAAAATTATGATATAGTAAGTCGGATTATCAGATTTTTTTTTCAGAGTATAATGTACAGATATTTATACAGAGAGTAAAAGTAAAAAGTTTGCCAGAAAAATTAATACTCAAGTAAAGTACAGATAACTAAAAAAATCCACTTAAAAACAGTAAAGGAAGTATTTCTACTTAGTTACTTCCACCACTGATATTCACTTTATATTAAAATCATCACTGAAATAGATTGAAAAAACATGAAATAATGTCTCATCAGTTCAGTCTGTTTTCATCTGTTTTTGTTTTGAAAATGTCTTTCCATCCTTGGGAATAAATAACCAGACAAACAGAGTACTGGTATTTCTGAGGAAAAAGGCTATTTATTAAATGATGGTAGTATTTTAATAGGAATACATAACGTATGGTTTTACCTATTAGTGCTAATGTATTGTGAAGTAGGGAGGACTGAACACAATGAAAGCTTCAGGGTGTTACTGCTGATCAGGAAAAGGTCAGTTCTCTCCCCAGTACAAAGATTGGTACATGACTGAATGACGCTGAAGCAAAACTCCTATTATCAGTGGCTGCCATTTTCTGAGTGCAGCCAAAATCCAGGGTAGCTCGGAGAAGGACGTCACTTTTTAGTTATTTGTTCCCTTCACATGAATCATACTGTGACACTGGGGAACATGATGACCTGAACAGTAAGAAAATGACCAAGTTCTATTTTTTCTTCAAGGCATTACAATCCAATTTAAAGCATTCTTATTCTTCTTGAAAGTGGCCTTATTTGGGCTTGTTGTCCCTAAACAAGGGCAACATGATTGATGCTGAATTCAAAGGTTCACCTCCAAATTTCAGTAACACAATCCATCTATTCTCCCGAAGACCTTGAACTGTTCAGGCATTTGGGGGATTTGAGTTTGCTGAATGTTAAGTGTAACATTGTGTGCAAAAATGTTCCATATTTCACATATATTTAACCCCAAAGATGATAAAAGGCAGAGAGAGCAGGCCATCACTGATGTCTCTGTCAAGGAAAGCCTCAGCCCAGTACCTGTCACAACTGAAATCACTTTGCATTTCTTCTGCACAGACCTGTCAAATGCCAACGTGAAAGGAGTAAATGTGCCGTGACAATGCATACATGCGAATAAGTCCTGATATTGAGTCTACAGAGAATGTGGTGAAGGGAAAAAAAAAAGAGTAGGGGAGGTATGACATGAGAGGGTGGAGATTGAGAATCACACCCACCTACTTACCCAAGATCAGCGTCAAGTTTGTAACCTACATTCTGCGTTGTAGTGTGACACGCTGCGGAAACCTGATGTGGACAGGCACTCCAAGTGGATTCTGAACAGCAATGCGTAGGTATTGACCTAATATTTGCCTTACAGTGGGATGATGCAGTTAGCCTCCCTCCTGTTGCTATAGTAGGACAGTAAAGGCAGATGTAGTGTACTGAGGTCCAACTAAAGGCAGAATGACTGGCCCTCAGGGTGAACAGGAAGCAGGCATTTCTGGGACACTTGATGTTATAGAGATGGGTAATTGGCCCAGTGGAAGTTCACGACATAAAGTATGAGATGCCTTGGGTATAAAATGCGCTCCGTCTAGGAACATTTCAGTTCTTACAGTTTCTCCAAGCATTTAGTGCCCCACATTTCTTTAACAGTTCATAACATTATTAACTTTATTCAAACAGATGATGAATTCAAGGGCACCTGCAGCAAGTATAAGGAACAGATTCCAAATACTTCACAAAACATGACTTTTCCAACATGTAACGGTCTTTTTATGATGTCCTGTACTGTGAGATAGATGGGATTTTTATTTGACACAAATGTACAGTAACACTGGAGCAGAAACGTACCACAAATGTATTAAATGTATTTTTATTTAACCTTTATTTAACCAGGAAGTATCCTATTGAGTTTTTACAAGGGAGACCTGGCAAAGATAGGCAGCAGCAGTTTCAGGAAGACACGCTCAAAATACACAAAACACACACATTTAACAACAAACAGGTCACAAAAAAAGCAGGAAAATTTAAAAGAAAAGAAAGGAAAAAAGAAAAAGCAAAAAATACCAGACGCAGTATATATTTAATGTCTTTAAATTAGAACGCCTGTCCACAAAAAGTTATGAAAGTCAAACACAAGAGAAATACAAATATTCATTCATTCATTCATTAATTTTTTGATCCCACTTTTTCCTTCCTAGGGTCACAGAAGCCTATTCTAGTTACAAATCTAATAAAAGATGAATTAAAAACACAAGTATTGGTTGTGAGAGCAGTGCAGTTTCTTCCAAACATCTTTTTTCTTTTTTTTTTTTAACCATTCCTGTTAATGGAACAAAATTGCAGCTGAGCTGAAAATGCAATAGAGCTAGAGAAGGCTGTTTGTTCAGATGAGGTTTTGTGACACCTGCCATTTATTGAGGTCTGTGTACACCACTTTACCAGAGTGCTGTTGTCTTGAAACAGATTCATTAAGTAAAGAGGGAGCATGGCCACGTAGGCTGTAAATTGGAAGAGGTCATGACCCTCAAGACTGTTGGATTTCCACTCACAGTATCAGCTCAACTCACCTCGCAGGTACAGGACTCTCTCAACATTTCTAGTCTTCACTGTCACTGCTGATGTTAGGGGGTAGGATGGAACATAAATTCTAAAACCTGAAATAAAACATTTTATTATGATGGGAGCTTTTTAGGTTGGAATACAGTAGTTTTGTAGATTTTCTTTTTTTCTAATTCTGGAGGTTTCCCATCAGCTTGGCTTCGTGTCCTACAGTATGGTGCAATATGATGACACACATACACATGAACACAGCAATGACTGTGTACTGACCAATGTACATACCACTATGTCTGCAAGCTTCTTAAAGCATTGAAGCAAACAATACATTCACCAAATGTGATTAAAAAAAAAGGAGTATAGCCTTCCTTTCAACTACATTTTGGTTATGTTTTTTTAGAGGAATGTGGAATTTCATAAAAGGTAATTTTCCATTTTTCTGACTCAAATTATTGCAACCCTCTTGCAGGAATGGTTCTTTAAGTTAGACCATTAGGAAAGGGGTCATAGATATAATTTTTCACGTCTACATTTAACGTTAATATTTCCAAATAGTATATCATTATTTAAACATGAAACCAAGTTTATTTGTGAAACTACATGCGTTTCACTGGTGAATCAATGTTGCAGAATATGTAAGAATCTCCAGGTTGACGACAGAATGTCTGAATGTCCAAAGGTCATAACTGATGGTGGCTTAAACAGAAATTGATGGAAATAATAATCTAATAAACAAATGTAATGCATTTTAATAAATATTTATTGGTTTATTAGATATTTGTAACCACTGGAAAAAGAGTAGAATTTTTTTAAAAAAATTGACCTTAAAATGACCTTACAACTAGTATACTGTAGGTCCAATAGAAACTGATTGAAGCTATTCTTTGAATTGCACTGATGAACAAAGAATGCAAACATACATTTATGTTGAATACAATGCCATCTAAGTTTTTTTTTTTTTTATCTTAAAAAATAAAAAAAATAAAACTTCTGCTGGACCCTCGAGTAATGTACTTTCAAACTATAAAAGTCTTCAAAGGGTGATTTTAAATGTATTGTGCTCCCTGTTATACTCTTGTACAATAAAACTGGTAAAAAGCTTTGTCCAGTCACAGCAAGTTGAGCTGAAACTGCCAGTGGAAAAGCAGCACATAGATTATAAAGTGGTATGGCATGAGAACACCACACACTGCACCTAGAGATAGAATGGATTGAATGACAGATGCCTTGAAATTTGACTTAATGCTTTTTACAAATCGTATTCAGCTGTGTTTTACATTTCTGAAGCAAATCTATGTGAGTGTAAAGACGTCTTCGTGTTGCCCTTAGTCATGACCTAATTCTTTATTTTAACCATTTTTGTTTTGTTCATTTGAAGAAATACACATTTATAAGTGTTACAGAAATGTGTAATTTGCCCCACTGGAACTTCATGGCAAAGTGTGAGATGCCTCAGGTGTGAAATGTGTTCTGTCAAGAAACACTTCAGTTAGTACACTTTCTGCAAGCGTTTAATGTCCTATATTTGTGTCCACTTTGCGATGTTATTAATTTAGACCCATATTCACACAGATGGTGAGTTCAAGGACACCTGCGGCTAATAAGATGAATTTGGTTTTAACTAATTAAAAAAAAAAACACTTTTCCAAAGACTCAATGTGTATTACAGGTTTTGTCAAAGCTCTACATTTACAATTTTAAATTAAGTAATCCATGCAAAAAATATACCAAGGTATATATTTGACATATATGGTATCTAAGTCACATTTAATCATCCAAATCTGCCAAGTTTGGGTTCAGTTTCCATACTACATCAAAGACAATGATAACATTATATAGTATAGTGGATTCAGTGTAACGGAGTAAAAGTTGTCTGATTCCTCTTGCCATCCCAAAAAGCACATACATATAGTTTTGTTATCTCCGAGGGTCTTTGAACGCAGCAGCCCTGCTTGTTGGGGTCATACAACCCGGAGGATAGTAACAATAGCACCTGGCCGTCCTCTGGGTATGTATGACTCCAACGAGCTCTGCTGTTTGCTTAAAAAATTACAAAATTATACTAAAGTTTTTATTGTTAAATGTGTATTTTAATTCATACTTGGCTATCAATTCGGTTTCATAATAATTAGGACTATTTGGGTTTATTTTTCATAAACAAATTGACTTAGTTTCGTCTTTTGTTAGCTAACTGATTTTCCCTCCATTTAATTTCAGACAGATGTGTGTGCGTGTGTGTGTGTGTGCGTGCGCGCGCGCGTGTGTGTGCTGCTACTGATGCAACAAAGACGGACTCATATTTTTGTATGGCAAGCCAAAGTGTTCACATAGCCGCGCGTTGTGTTTATCATATCACGCGTGCCAGAACGCGTTCTGGCATGCTATCACGCGTTACATTACGCGTTCTAGCACGCGTTCTGACACGCCACCACGCGTTCGGGAACGCGGTCTAGCACGCGCAATGGCACGCGTTCTAGCACGCGTTCCGTAACGCGTGCTAGAACGCGCTCTGTAACGCGTTCTAGCACGCGTAATGGCGCGCGCAATGGCACGCGTTTTCGCATGCGTCATGGAACGCGTGCTAGAACGCGTGCTATATGGTAATGATCTCCTCCCACTGATTTTCTCCGCCAATTAATTTGTAGTGCTTACAGCCAATCACTGGCCAACACAACGAGTCCAGAGTAGCTGAGCACTGATCTTACCTTCACAAACGAAGTGCATTCACTCAATGTTTAATTTTTGCTAAATATTTTGATTTTTCCTTCATCAATCTACTTTATTTAACTTGTTCAACTTCAGTGTGTCTATTCTTAAGGGTTTGTTTATTGTATTTTAATTCTTATTCTGTTGTGCTAATCTAACACATGAGCTGGCTGTAGGTTGTATGTTTTGCCACTAGATGGCGAAGTAAGACGATAGATGATAGCAATGCAGTTTAATCTTCAATGCAAGTGAAAGGTGCAAAACAATAGAAGATGAAATATGTCAGAATCATAATTCTTTATTTGTCCATCCACACGTGAAATGGATGCGACACTCCCTTAAGACCGTGCAAAGATGCAAAATATAACAAAACAAATATACAACTATACAACTTACAAATATAATATACAAGATAAGAAAGACTATAATAAGAATAAGTAAAGTGTAAAGTATAAATAAGAATATAGAGAAAGATATGGATAAAATATACCCCAGAGGTAATATAAATATGAACATAGTTATGCATATTACTATATGCATGGTTAAACATCAAGTGTCAATTTCAAGAGTACAACAGAGAGCAAGGGAGACCACAGGTGTCAATGGTCCTGTCAATCACACCTATTACATGTTAAATTAAAAACTTTAAATCCTGAATGTACGTCTGTGAATTATACTTGTCCTGAGAAAAACTGTAACTAAGTGTATGTGTGCAAATATTATTGTAAATAGATCTCTATCCCATGTATGTTTCTCTTGTTTCACCTTCTTGATGACAAATATAACTATAATAAGGTTAAACGACAACATATTTTACATAATAGTAATGATGGACATGTCCACAGCACTGCTTCAGAAAACTATCACAACAGGGTCACATGATACAGATGAAATTATGTCATTGAGCCATGAGCAACCATGTATATCTTCTTATATATTTTATCCCATAATTTCATTATTCACCAAGTGTGTCATCTCAGCCAATGCAACCTCGATTGACATATAATCAAAATATGACAAATCAATTCACATTTTGCTTTATTTATTAATAAAGTATGAAACGGCATCTCACTTTATTTTATCCCTTTTGCATGAAACCTGAAAATACAATAAACAAACCCTTAAGAATAGACACACTAAAGTTGAACAAGTTAAATAAAGTAGATTGATGAAGGAAAAATCTAAATATTTAGCAAAAATTAAACATTGAGTGAATGCACTTCGTTTGTGAAGGTAAGATCAGTGCTCAGTTATTCTGGACTCGTTGTGTTGGCCAGTGATTGGCTGTAAGCACTACAAATTAATTGGCGGAGAAAATCAGTGGGAGGAGATCATTACCATATAGCACGCGTTCTAGCACGCGTTCCATGACGCATGCGAAAACGCGTGCCATTGCGCGCGCCATTACGCGTGCTAGAACGCGTTACAGAGCGCGTTCTAGCGCGCGTTACGGAACGCGTGCTAGAACGCGTGCCATTGCGCGTGCTAGACCGCGTTCCCGAACGCGTGGTGGCGTGTCAGAACGCGTGCTAGAACGCGTAATGTAACGCGTGATAGCATGCCAGAACGCGTTCTGGCACGCGTGATATGATAAACACAACGCGCGGCTATGTGAACACTTTGGCTTGCCATATTTTTGTACACCAGGTAGAGTACGACCGCTACATCAGGTTAAATTAAAATGCTTCATTATTTGTTTTTTTATTTAATTTGTGAGTGGGGAACAGCTTATAAAACAGTGATGCAGTAACAAAATTAGATAACTTCCCCTAACCAATGTGTAGATTATCTCTGAACAGAACTTTCTTTGGTACATACATAAAAAATACTATCAAGGAAAAGGTTCATTTTTACCTCTGAAATACCTCCAGCATTACTCATTTCTTTTCTTTTAGCTCACCAAGAAAACTGGTCCCAGTCTTCGTTACCCAGAACTGTTTCCTGCAACGCTGCACTGTGAGGCCGACCGACTCTACATTCAAATAACGTATCCAAACCATTCAGAACTTGGTAGCCTGGATACTCGTGAACCAGAAAACACAATTGCGTGACCCTGACCCACTGCCTCGATCGAGTAAACTACAGTTTGCATTATAATGACTGTGAAAATAACTTGCCCTGGAGTATGTCATAGATACACCTCATCTGCTGCTGTTCTCCAACAACTGAGTGGTACAATCTGTTATTCCCTAAACTCAAAAGGAAAACCAAGCCACCTGAACACCCACGTAGCTTCATCGGATGCCTTCCATTTTACAAACAGACACCACTTTCAGCAATTCATAGCATTCATCAAGTCAGTCCAAGGTCAGGACCTCATGATTTGGTGCAGTCTACTCTCCGAATTTGCTCACTGTACTGTGTAATTGTTGTTCTTCTCCTGTCATTTCATCCTCTTATTGCTGACCTGTAACAAACTTTTAGTTCCTGTGGACAATACAAAGGTCACAACAGTTCTCTGAGTTTCTCCATGTACTCCGAGAAAGGAGGGTAGTGGAAAAACCTAAAAATATCCTATCAAATAATAGCCCTGTGACAACTGGTCTTGTGTCTACATAATTATACCTCCACAAGAAAATCATTCAAGCACAACAAAAATGAGTGGTTTATCTACAGTTTTCATTCTGAAAGTAAAAATTTTTTCTGCCTATACAGTGTGAAAAAAAACAAAACAAAAAACATGCATGACAAGCCAAACTACACATAAGGAAGATATGATCTGGCTGCATCTCTTTTCACTGTATCCACAGTAGTTTGTCTCAATGGTAGTGAATAACAAGAGGACTTTATTAATATAGAGTAAATATAGAACAGAATATATTACTCTGTAATTATGTTGTACGAGATGATTTCCACTCAGCTATTCTGTAGGATAAAGCTCCAGAGGGCTGAAGCTCGATCGTCGTCTCAGTCTAGACTGTGGAAGATCTTAAAAGGCAGCCCTGGAAGGTCTTCTGCATCGTTCATATGCGTATGGAGCTAGAAAACACCCCATAGCCTGGGGCCAGAGTGAGCCTCGCCTCGATTATGATCTGTGAAATCCTGACATCAAAACAAAAACTGATAAAGCACGGCACAAATAACAGGAAATCTATGATATGTTGATGGTACGCCTCCTGAAACCTTCACATATCATAGTCTTAACATAAAAAAAAAAGCATTTGCACCTTTTGAGCCATATGTTCTAGGTAAAATGGAGTTGCCTACCACCAGCTTTATGTTAAGATTTTTATGTAGATTTAAGCATGAACGACTATGAATTTCTGAACAGGTGCACTTGAGCATAAAGAAAAAGGCAGTAATTAACAGCTTTTATACAAGCCTATATAGGATACAACACTTGTGAGCTGTACTAATGACGACATTTCTGCCACTGAGGTCATAACAAGCATTTTCTCATTTCCAGCAGATGTCCTATGCCATGAACGGCAACAAAAGAGACGTGTTGGAGTGCCGAGGGAGAAAGAGCTACAGTTATACAACATGTGGCTGCATACAAAAAAATTATCTCAATGGCTTTCGGTATCCTTTGGACCCCTCATGTGTGCCACTGACTGTGCTCTGTGCTGTTGATTCATGGTGTTGCCAAGTGGAGCATGTGAAGAGAATAAAAGATAGGAGCTAGAATTGAGCCCTGAGAGACCCCAAAGGTGATATCTGCTGAAAAAGATAAAGTACTGCCTATTGTGATAAAGTGAGAGAACTAACAGTGTTTCACAAAGCAAGTTCAATATAGTGTGGTCAGTGTACTGTGTCTTCACAGTGGTTGGACAGATGTCATGAAGGTGGAGGCCAGACATGGGACTTTGTAACATATGGCTAAACTCATGCAGAGGGACAGATAATACATGGTAAACAAGTGGTGTTAATGGCAAAATAAAAGCAACTAATACTGAAAAGTGACTGAAACTCCAACTTTGTTAAAGGACAAAAATAAAATCGACAAGAATTGTTGTGTTGTGTTAAATCCTCAGTCTACAACTCCTTTAAGGCATGTGCCCTGTTGAGCCGCATTTTGTAATAAACTAAATAACTTTTTCATTTAATTTTGTAATAAACTGCAATATTTTATAATAAATTATGCCGCATTATGTAATACTTTATTCTATTTTGCAGCAGCAGGTGCTTTGGTGGTGTGGTATTAAAACTCAAGGAGCTGTTTGGGAAACATTCCAAATAGTTTATGTCTTGGCTGGTAATTAGAAATATTAGACATGGACAATTTGAAATAATGGAAATATTTTGGAAATATAAATGTTGTTTGTTTAGCCTTTTGAGGCAATTTCATATTTGTTTAAAATGAATGTTAATGGATAAATTATCTGGTCTCAGCAGCTCTGTAAACAAGCAGAAGACACTTACGTTGTTTAACCTTTTAAGCCCCAAGGGGGTTTTCTGGCAAATTCCACCTAAAATTCATGCCCAAATTAAAGTAAAATACAATTAACAAACAAATTAACTATGCTTGAGAATTGTTATTACATAATGCACCATGTTATTACATTTTGTAATAATCTTCTCAAAATGTAATAACTTATTACATAATGCGGCAAAATGCGTTGGGGCAGTTTATTACAAAATGTGGCTCAACTGCCCTCACTTGTGATAAAAAAAATAAATAAATAAACTACAAATCAACATAGGGACATAAGCACTAGCTCAGCTCCTGCACATTAAGGTTATGAAAGTATTTTCTCTCCAGAATTGGTCTCAAGTCACCCGGCGCTGCAGTGATGGAAAATGTTTGCAGGGTACTAAATCAATCGAATATGAGAATATCAGTACACTTAATAGTTAACAGTGCAGCTGAGAGGTGATATAAACTGTATGAATGTGTGGAGGAACAGGACAGACACATTCAATTCAAGTACAGTATCACAATAAAATGTCTACTGAAAAAAAAAAAAAAGAGAAAGAGATATGTAGGCTTGTCATGAGTTTGGGAAATAGGCACCTTTTTTCTCTGACCACAGTCTGTTGTTTATTTTGATTATAGTTCCACACTGACAGGATTGGCATTCTCTTTAAATGTGTTCGTCTTTTGCTCAGTCAGTGTTTTATCTGGGGAACAAGATCCTCATGGACTTATGCAAAGTTTATATCTGACAGAGAAGAGAGAAGAAGCCTTGTTACAATTTGATGAAGTCATATGTGCGTGTAAAAGAGAGAGAGAGAGAGAGGGGGGGGGGGTAAAAACTCGACTCAAAGTTCTTCAAAACCCAGTAATCTTGCTAACGTCATATAGGCTGTCAAGCTCACTCAGTGCTGAGCCAGAGAAACCACCCAGAGCTCAAGGCGGTCAATTAGAGCTGCATGATCAAATATGTCAAATGCTACATAAGGTCCTTAGACAAAGCGTGACCCATCTCCAGCATCTGCTGCTTAGAAGGGGGTCATCTGAGACTCAGTGATAAGTAACCGAATAAGGCTGTTCACTATGAAGCAGACTTACAAATGACATGTTCGCTAAAATGTTTTGGCTTTTCTAATAACCTGTAGCCTGGCACCAGCTCCCAGAGCAGACAGTTCAAATGAATTCCACTCTAAGATATTGGAAACTAAACTAAATATTTGAAAGGGCCCACTGAGCTAAAATAGTCCCTGTGGAGTTGAACTTTTTTTTTTTTTTTTTTTTTAATACAAACAAGGCTACGTCTACATGACAATGCAACTAAGTTTTTTTTTTGTACCGCGTAAAAAAATATCGCATCCACACGTGAGAATGGATCACATTTTTGTTTTCTTAAGGTTTCAAAGTATTTTTTTTTATAGTTTTTATATATTTTTTTTGTTTGTTTTTTTGAGCCATTATGTGTGTGTGTGTGTGTGTGTGTGTGTTGTAACACAAGCGCTATTGAACATGTACAGAGTAAAATATTACTAAAAATTGATTAGTAATGCCTTATACTACTGTTTTACAGCAAAAAGTTATATTCCTGTAATATTTTACTTCTTTAACTCCCAACACTGCTTGTCACATGGAGTCCATTTCTTTTAATAAGAGCCCTTCTGCTTCTTGGTGCATATTTTGTCATTTATCACAAATCTATTGGCAAAAAAAATAAAATAAATCACTACATCAACCTAAACATCACTGATAGTCTTTTTACAGTCATAGTAACTGGAAATGATGTACAAATAAATGTACTGAGCATTCTGGTTCAACAAACAATGCAACATAAATACAGCTTCATTATTTAAATCACATGTCTTATTGTCGTACAGCCTCCACTAAAGTTGAAACAACTGAATGGATAATTGTAGGAGAAAACTCCAATACTTCTGCCAAGGTTCTGAAATACTTGGAAAAGTGCAAAAAAAAGTATATCATCTGCTGTTTTGTTAGTGATCTGTACCAAAATCAAAGCATGTTCATCTTTTGCTGATGCCCTTCTGAGTTTCACGGACGTAGTTTTTGTGTAACGTTGCTGACACAAGAATGGACAGACAAAGGCACACAACTGTGTAGTAGTGGTTTTAGTTTTAGTTTTTTGTACATAAGACACAGTATTCCTATATTTTTTTTATTTCTAGTATATATATATATATTTTTATTTCTAGTTTAATTTTATTATTTACTTCTATGATTCTTTGCACTGCTTTACTTCCTTTTTGCACCTTTTTGTACTTTTTGCACCCCACTGTGTGTTTCTGTGAGCTCCAGTGACAGTGAATTTTTCCTGTGTGAGATTAATAGTCTTATTTTATCTTATTTAATCTTATTCTGTCTTATAAACAGGATTCTTTTTTTTTTTTTTTTTAAACTGATGTAATGCTGCATTGTTTTTGGACATGTCAGTTTTTTTAGAGGAGTAAAACAGTGCATGTTTAAAAGCAGAGGAAACTGTGCCAGTAGCCAGACAAGTGTGTAAAAGAAGGCAAATTAGTGCGACAAACACTGTCGGAAGCATCTGTAAAGAACTTTATAACTACAACATCGAGTGGACATGTTGAACGCCTCATGCGGAAAGAGGTTCCCACTGAGTCCAACATGAAATATGTTAAAATAGCTGCAGTTTGTAACACTGTGGCTAAGGAGAGTGTGAAAACATACTGTACACATGCAACAAATGGGCAACAGTTGTTCTGGGTTGATTGAAAATCAAGAAAATGACATTACATCGTCAAACTGAAACAGTCTGAAAACGACCAACACAGAATACACGTTGGTTCATCTGTATATACGTGATGATTCACAATAGATATTCCACATTAAAGGACAAATGAAAGGATTTATTCTCACCATGTCTGTATCCGACACTGGCCCAAAACTCGTCACATAGATGTTTGTCCTCACTTCTGTCACACTCTCTGAAAAAGAAAAAAAAGAAAATATTACAATGTAGTCGACATGCACAGATCGTGAGTGCAGCTCTCATTGTTAAGCTGATTGTTTGTGTTTGTGATGGTGAAGTCTGCCTGTTGGCATTTCAGTAAGCCGCTTCACACAAAAACTCCATGCTAATCAAGGGTTAGAGGAAGGCTTGGAACTGAGGAAAAACTGTAACCGCTTACTGAACGGCTTAACTCACTGTCTTTGTACATTAGTTTGTCAACACTGTTATGTCAAAGAGTTCAAGTTTAAACATAATGTGACAAAAATATGGAAAGATTTGACCTAAAATGTAGAACTTAGCTGCTGGATTGCATTGGATCCATCACTTTCAGAATTTCTTGACAGAATAAGACTTTTGCAACCTCAATTTTCAGAGCCAGATGCAAATCCACAGATGCCCCTGAATGCCTTTTACTCCAATAAAACTATAATGTATTTTTGTTCACACTAGTTATATCCACTGAGCATAAAATCTGCTATAGGCCAGCCCCCCTTTGGAGAAAAGCCATCCCTTTTGACCCCAAACAATTTTAGGTTAGCATGCCTCAAAAAATATTTAACAGCTCCGAAGGGAATTGGCTTCGGAATGAAGAAAAACAGCAGCTCGGCGGGGAACATGTAGATCTACTGCATGTGGTTTTTAATGACCAAATAATGGGCCACTTTTTACTCCACACCGTTGTAATCACATTAAACATAATGTAGTAAGAATGTAGCATGACTGTTACAAGGCTGTTCTGCACAGGACCAAGACATTTCTCTACTAATATTTATATGTATCACTGCACATTATCTGTACTTTACAAGCTCCATATGTTTTGTTATCATGATTTATAATTATTTCTTGTTACTGTAACAGAGATCACTGTGGGTTAGTCAACATTTGAATATGATAGAAATCACAAACGATATGATAAGTGTTTCCAAATACTTCACAAATGATTTTAATAAAGCATTAAGTAGAGCATGACATAGAAGTCGTGACAGATCAAAGTTTGCCCTCTTTGGCGTGGGCTGAATCATCTCCTCTGGGGGAAATATATAAAGCAGGCTTTTGGACCACTAGTGAGACAAATAGCTGCTCCCAGTGGTGCAGCAACTAGAGAGTGATGAGGGTTTTCTCCAAAAGTGAATAGATCCTCGACTCTTACTGTGTCCCAGATCTAAGAGACCACCCACAGGTGAAGTCTCCAGTCCTCTGGTAAAGGACCCCCTTGAGAGAGGAGATCCACTCCCACATTAATCATTACTGAGACACAAATAACTCTCACAAAATATGTGATTATCACAACAGCAATTCAGCAGTTTGCATGGTAGGAGTAGGTAGGGAAGAGAATGAGTTTCCCCTTTTTCTGTTTAAAATGCAGCAGAGCATAGGGGGGTGATAATGGATGCCCTCCAAAATAAAACTGAATGCTCTTTAGGGTTTTCCATGCAGTTTGGGTATAAGACTGTCACTGACACTTTCTAATTTGGACTGTGGATGGTTTGTTTGGACCAGTTGTGGGGCCCGTCAAAGTCAATCAACCTTTTGGTTCTCATACAGAATTACCCCTTTTTTAAAAAAAGAAAAATATATATGTATATGTTATTTTTTGTTAAGACAAAATTCCAATCTTGTAAATAATGGATTCACACCTGCAGTGTTGTGCATGCATAGAGGTAGAAATCCAAATCTAAAAATCTATATATATCTACCTAGATTGATATATATTGATTTTTGTTTTTTTTTTGAAAGAATTTGATAAGTCATAAAAATATTAGAAGATATTTGATCAGGCTCTTGTGTGGGCAGCACTTGAAGCACGCACATGTAAATGTTAAAGTACTATATGTATAACAATAATTTAATATATGCATTGCAGAAGAAAATACATAATTTCAGTTGTATTATATGGTCAATGTGCTTTAAAAAAAGTCATCCTCAGAAATTGGCTATAGATATTGACCATAAACTGACCAAATTTTTAAAAAATCTGTCAGAGACAGTGCACTTATATTTAAATAACACAAAATATACAGACACGTATTAAAAAATATATATAAAATAGTGTGCAATCAAAAATATGTGCAAATTAGATTTAAGATGTATAAAATGGTAAACATTTAAAAAATATATAAAAGTAGTATCAGAAAGTAGTACTAGAAAAAGCCTTTTAGTATTGTTTAAATTTTTAGACCTGCAGTTGAAATATCAAACCTATCATTGAAATTACCGTCGTACATAAAAAAATAATAAGAAATGTTGTGCCTCCAGTACAGTTAGTTGAAATTATTAGTGTGTTCTGATGCATCTTTCAGCCCCCCCCTAGAAATAGCCAAAGTAAAAAGTCTTCACCGACTTCTTGCCTTTGGAGGTCTTCACAGGGGCTGAACATGACATTAACTGCCTGCGTTTGGTTCCTTTCTCTGGTTGCTAACTCACAGTCCAGGTCAGCCGGCCTGTAGCCTGGTAACCACACTCAGCAGAAAGCACTAGAGCAGAAATGACCATTCCAGCTGGCTGACAGAGAAATGGCAAACACCGCTTGTGCATGTGGGCTCACTGTTGAGCTGTTAGTTGGTCCTTGGGGGGTGGGGGAATGTTTGGATGACAAGGCATCAATTACTGAAATTTCCAGTGACATATGCGATTATTTGCCATTTGGGCATGATTGAACAAAGACATCCACCCAGGGGAAGGCATATTACCATAACACTACTGCACAAAGTGACCTGTCTTCATTATGATGCAGGTCCGACTGCTTGTAGCATGGCTCCTAATGACCACTAGGGGCAGATATATTTACAGCCTCATTGACTATATTTCATTTCCATGCATTAAATATTCAGAAAAGAACAAACGTCCTAATAAGCTGTGTACATGGCTAACCAAAATGAATATTCCACTATAATTCTGTTTACAAGCGGTCGTGTATACCCGGTAGGGATTTATTTGGTCAGAATTTCAATGTTCATTCCTTCAAACACCTTCAACAAAGTAGGGCAGCTTTGCAATATTTACGCATATCTAAAAAAAAAACTGCTTATGTGGACTTTTTGGATAACTGGTTAGAGAAGTAGGATCTGACTGCAGGGATGTTGGTTCAATTCCCCAGACCAGCAATGAAATTAATGGCTGATGTGCCATTGAGCAAGGTACATTACCCCCCCCATTTCCTGCATGCTCCTGGTCTGCAGTGTGTGGTGTGATCCTGCATGTTTAGTTAGTGGTGAGTTAAAGGCAGAGCTTCAGTTTTAGTGTGTTGCTTGTCTGCATATGCAACATGCTGACAAAGATTCTAAATTAAATCTTTGGATTGTAAAAAGACATCTGTGCTAAAAACTGAAATACTTATTCAACATATGTTGCATGTCCAAATAATCTTCTTAAAAACAATAATATTAAGATTTCCCCTAAATTGTAGTTGGAAAATCTCTGTTTGGTGTAATTCAGAATATGACACATGGACATTCTTAAGAATTTTTTTTTCAGTTTAATAATAATAGAATATTAATGCTTTTTTTTTTTTCTTCAAAATAAAACCCCATAAATCAAAAAACCAGTCTGACCTTCACATGTGGCATCAATGCTTCACTTTATGACAATAACTGCCACACAACATACAGTATAAAACCCACTTCATATAAATATATTTTTTTAATAGTTCTTGTCTGTCCATCAATAGAATCAGCACATGAAGGTCAGTCCACTTGTATTGCTCTTATAAAAATATATGAAAGGTTAGGAAATGTTACAAAACTATTAAAGTAGTGATCAGTTTAGTCAACCAAAAATCTACGAATGGTAAATGGACTGCACTTATATAGTTTTTTTCCACCTTCATGGTGCTTTACATTAGCATCCCATTCACCCATTCACTCATACACCAGTAGGTTTCTAAGGTTCTGTCAGCGCTACTGGGAGACTAAGTCAGGGTTCAGTGTCTTGCCCATGTGGACAGCCAGAGCCGGGATACGAACCACCAACCCTTCAGTCAGACCCGCTCTACCAACTGAGCCACAGCTGTCAGTAATAAAAATATGCCTTTAGAATGTGTTCAGAGCTGGATTTTAATGTTCTTATTAATAAATTAAAATCATGACACAGTAATAATGTTGCTGTAGTGTTTTTTTTTTACCTTGTGACTTACCTCCAAGCCCGGGGCGTAGCCTGTTGTCGTATCCATCCAACAGCCTGTCAAGGATACGGGTAAAAATGGTGATGTTGTCTTTACTGTCGTCGGGTATCGGTTCTTTGTGCCCGACTACTGCCCTGCAGACAACAACAGAAGATAACAGAGTCAAAAGATAGAAACCACAAAAAAACTGACATGTCTCTAAACAGAAACAATGAATAGAGACGTTTCAAGTATAGAACCAAATACCTTGTTCTCAGGTAGTTTGTAAATGAGGCTTTTTTAACTGCTACAAATCATATGAAACCATTTTAAGCACGTCTTTTCTTACTTGAGGACATTTTATATGTATTCATACTTTAAAATGTGTTTGTCTTTAATGGTAACACTTAGTCCCAGTTTCTCCAACCTGTTTATATTTTTGTCATAATCAGACTTTAATCTGTCTCTGGTTTTAACCATTATCTGAAAAGTATTGTCTGCTTGTGTTTATTTACTGTATATTTAAAACATACTAGTCTACATTAAAACGATTTATGCTAATGAAAATCATACACTCAGCAGCATTTTATTAGAGGACTCATCATATGCTATCAGCCAGTGGTTATTAATTTACATGGACCCCAATTCCCTGCAGAACAATATTGTGTCAAGATGAAAAGGCCACTATACTGTAGGTGGAACAGTGATGAGTTAATGAGTACTGTCTTTAATTAAACTAAAATCCCCTGAGGAGCTGACCTATAATATCCAAGTAATCCCCATCAACAACCACTTCATACACTGATGAACTATCCTCTGCATGGCATTGTACTCATCTGTAAGCACAAAGCTTTACGGAATTTAGGGCTTGAAGAGTAACTCGAATTTTCCCTCAGTGTTGCTTAAATGGAAGCCTGTGATCTCAACAGTAAATCTGTCTTCGCTACGCCTCTTAGAAGGGCTTTCTGTAACGTAATCTGTTCCATAATAACGACTCAACGCAAGAGCTGATCTCAGCTACAACCTCATACATTAAAACAGCACTTACAGAGTGAAGGTCACAGCTAAAAATCATTGCAATACTAATTATTACCATTTTGGGAGTTTAAAATGATATCGCCACATGCTCAGTACAGGCATTTTGGCAAATGGCTTCAGCCTGGCTAAGTGGCTATTATGTGGGCATATGTGGGCAATAAATAAATATCAATTAAGCATGAGGGCTCCTTTACGTTTCAGTGAGCATTTCCCTCCATTATGCCCCTCATGTGGACAGCGCAGTAAAGCATGGCTCAAGGGTTTGTGAATGCCAGAAAAGAAGTATGTGTGTGGTAATGTGGAGTTTGTGGCATTTATTTTAGGGAGGAAGGATATTATAGTTTTGAAGCTTCAGTGTTTGATTTTTTTTTTTAAGCATCACTGGCCCAAAATTGCACATTGACATTTGAGCGTATTGTAAATCAAGTAAAGGACATGAGACTTCTGCATCTACTATTTGCTCATGTTTTCAGGTTGCAGACACTGTAGTGCACAATGTATATTTTGATAGTTGTAATGATCAGATTCAGATAATCAGATCACAGACACAGCCTGATGCTTTTCTATCATGGAATAAGATCATCTGCCTTTATATTTAATCTTTTGTCTTGGACAGAGAGAAGAGAGATGCAGAGGGAAGGTATGTTTTAATTGCAGTTTAAATCACAAACTAGAATATATTTTTTTAAAATAAAGACAAAAAAAAAAGCTAAATTCATGATTTTCAGAAGCTCAGAAGTGTTGGTTTTCTTGGCCTATATATGATCTGTAGTGTTAACTAAAAGAAGACGTTAGCTAGTTGGATATTTACACTGCTTTTTCCAATAATAATAATAATAATAATAATAATAATGATGATGATGATGATGACTGAATCAAATGCCGTTTGTATGGTGGTACAGGTTTCACATTGAAATCTTTATTACCGTATTTGTCTCAGTTATTTGTCCACCTTCAACCCAGAGTCCTACACGGGTTCGGGTACACGTGGGTGACCTGTGGGTGAACCGCAGATTTTCACGAAACGGGTGAAAAATGTTGTGCTGTGTCGGATACGGGCTCAGTTCGGGTCGGACGTGGGTGATCGCGGGTCTAATTTGCGGCTCATAGGCTAAAAACTGTTCTTTAGTTTGGACTTGTATAGCTGCCTCCTGTCGGCTTGCTTCTTAATGTGTTTTTCAAGCATGTGTGTGTGTGTGTGTGTGTGTGTGTGTGTGAGGTCACGGATAAAAATATTTTTTGAGTTTATTATTTGTCTGCTACTGTTTAACAACATTTTTATTTGGCTCTGCCTTGGCTATGTCACTGTTCAGTATATTCGTGGCAATAAATGTTTGGATTTAAGTTTGGCTATCTGACATTTTCTTCTGGGTTCGGGTCGGATATCGGGTTAATTTATAGCGGGTCGGTTCTGGTGCGGATTGAATTTTTTTTTCATCGGAAAACGGGTCGGATACGGGTTTGAACATGACGGGTACGGGCGGTTGCGGTATGTCAAAATCAGAACCGTGCAGGACTCTGCTTCAACCCATCACCACACACTGCAGACTAGCATCAGTGGGCTGCCATGTCATGTACCTGAGGATAAAAATGTGGGGTTTGGTGCCTGGCTCAAGGTCACATTGGCCAATAATTTCTCTGGGTGTATTCAGACCTACTTCATTTGGTCAATTTAAAACAGACTACACCTTTTTTGCTAAGGTGTGAATACAATAACATAAACCAAATAAGCAACCCACCTCTTCTAGGTGGTCAGTTAATTTCCAAATAGACTCTAGGCCAGTTCACTTCTGGTGTGAATATAACTGGCCTTGAGCTGAAACAAACCAAGGAACCATTTGCCTTTTATGCTTGATGAGCCACTACAGCCATGTGGCATTGTGGGTAATTATCAAAACTGGAAGTAGCTGAGCCACATGGGTAGCCAGAGCGAATAGCAGCTGCCATGAGCCGCAGGCAGACATGGGACAATTTTGGACCAATGGAGTTTTATTCTGAAAATGATAACTGCACATAGGACTTCCATGTTTGTTTTCATCATCACCCATCATCTTTCATTCACCCTGCCTTCCACTTTTATGTCCATTGCCAGTGTAGTTCATCATTTTTTTGTCCACTAGCATAAAGTACAGATCCAAATGAAAAAGAAAAAAAGAACGTCCACATTCGATCTGAGGCAGAGAAGTGAAGCAAAGTACTTTCCAGATGTGAATACACCCTTTGACTGTCCAAGGAATCAAACCCATGACCCTTCAGTATAAGGCACTTCTCCAACCACAGCAGCCCGTTGTTGAGGTTAGGGTTAGGGTCCTCACTCACTCCTTACTCCCCACTCACACAATAAATGTCTTATCTGGGCTTAGATCAGATTGAGATTCTTTACTGATGGGATATTATTGGGCTTTTAAGTGATTCTCTTGGATGCGAATGCAATTTTTGCTCTGAATAAAATCACACATACAGTACTGTATTCAGACTAATCACATGTCAGCATGATTAATGTCTTCCCATTCTAGAACTGAGAGGAAAATTGTATTTAATTTCTAAGTCCGAGGGGTGTGTCTGACCTCTGTTCATATGTTACCATAGTATGAACCCTTTCTTCATGCATTCCATTTCATATCACCTGGTCATACCCTAATATAGATATTATTAATGTATTGACACTGACATTAGATCTTTTCCACCCAAAGTAATTAAAACAATTATTGCTAGTGACCCGTGTCTCTTGTCGGTGGTTGGGGGTGGGGGGGTGATGACCTGTACTGCATTCATAAGGAAAGAAATAACTACATTGCAAGTAGGGCTGCATGGTTAATCAATATTAAATTAAAATTGGATTATTTAATTAGAATGATGCTTAAAAAAAGGTAATCATCAAATCGAATTTTATCTCTCCTGTGTCTCCGGGCTGTCAAGGAAATATAGGCTCCTCCTCCTAACTGAGAGCACCCACTATAGTCTTTGGTCTCCACACACCAGTACTAAAATGTTGTTTGCTCAGGAGAGGTAGAAGTTTGTGGCTAAAAATAGCAATAGCAAGTTGGTTGTGTGGAATTGGTAAAGCTTCGAAGTTATAGATGAAGACCAAACCATTCCTTGCTGCAAGCTCAGCCTGAAGGCGGTATCTGTCAAAGACAGTAGCACAACCAAGTTATTTCAGCACCTCACACTTCATCACACATCAGATAGGGAGCAGAGCATTATATTGTGGTCTGCACACGAAAACAATATTCTGTCTGAATCGCCATCACCAGCCCAAAGTGAGTTTTTAGAATAAAACATTTGATTTTATTTTTGGCCAAACTCGTGCAGCCCTAATTGCAACAGTATTTAATAATTTGGTAACATTTAATAATAAAAATTACTAATTAGACTCAATTACATAGTCATCTGTAACACAGAATGACTGAATGCATTTGCCAATGTCCTCATAGAGTTACAATTGCACATGTACAAATGGACAGTTGATTCAGTAAGGCAAGGCAAGTTTATTTGTATAACCCATTTCATGTACAGGACAATTCAAGGTGCTTTACATAAAACATACAAGAAAATTAAAATGATTAAGATGCTTTAAAAGACAATTATAATCGAGACATAAAACCATAGGGCAGCTGTGGTTCAGTTGGTAGAGCGTTAGTACAGGAGCTGAACCCTAAGTGTCAGCAGCCGTCTACTGGTGTGTGAATGGGTGAATGTGAGGAATTGTAAAGTGCTTTGGACACCAACTGGTGTATAAAATGCACTATATAAGTACAGTCCATTTACCATGTTGAAAACAGATCTTAGTAAAAGGTCCAGTGAACAGTAATGTTTTCAGGCCTGATTTAAATGAACTGACAGTTTTCCTCAGACCTCAGGTATTCAGGTAGTTTGTTCCACAGGTGAGGAGCAGAACAATTGAATGATCCTTCACTTTGTTTGGTTCTGATTTTGGGAACACACAGTAAACCTGTTCCTGATGACCTTTGGGTTCTGGATGCTTCATATGGAACCAGCAGGTCTAAGATGTATTTGGGTCCAAGGCCGTTTAGTGCTTTATAACCAGGAGTAAGATTTAGAACTTTATCCTTTGACCCACAGGAAGACAATGTAAGGATTTGAGGACCAGTGTGATGTGGTCCAGTTTCCTGGTACTGGTCAGGACTCTGGCAGCAGCGTTTTGGATCAGCTGTAGCTGCCTGATTGATTTTTTTGTTTAGACCAGTGAAGACACCGTTACAATAATCTAATTTACTGAAAATTAATGAATGAATGAGTTTTTCTTTGCCCGGTTTGGACAGAAAACCCTTGATTCTTCTTCTTCTTTATAACCAGAAGTAAGATTTAGAATTCTATCCTTTGACCTACAGGAAGACAATGTAAGGACAGTACTGTAGTAACAGGCAGCAGAACCAACTGATACAGATGGAAGTCACTACCACTGCAACCATTCTTCTGTGTTGTAAAATCTAAAACTGTGAAATTAAAGACTTTAATATATCGTATATCAAATGTATAGTGTGGCGACAAGGATTTTGTTGTGGTGGTGCGCTATGGCAAAATCTTACTAGCAGCAACTCTGATAGTGACCTGATTCCAAGTTCTTGGAGTCTGTTCTAAGTGTTTATTTTAGATTGAGCTTTTTATGGAAACAGTAAAAGGGGATGAGGGTGTGCTACCAATTTTTTTTTACTTGGTAAAAACAGAACTACAACTCAATTGCTAGTTGATGACTCACTGTCTTATCCACTTATTTTAACTTTCAAGTCACGATTTTCACCTTACTGAGCAAAGTACCGCTTAATATCTTTCTTATGATCCATATGCCAGCTGCAGGTGTGAGTAATCCTTCCATATTGAACATATAATTGTGTACTATTTGAAAGAGTTTTTTTTTTTTTTTTTTTTGCTTTTTATTCAAACGTTATCAAAACATAGCAGGCATGCAGCCCAGGACGCACACAAAAAATCCCAAACATAAAAAGCTTCAGAAATGATTGGGACTAGTTTAACTTCAGTAGGTAATCTCTCACTTAACATGAATCATATATTAAACAAAAAGCCTTTGTGGCCTCTGTGACAGCAGGAGTGGAAAGTCAAAAATTAATGAGAAACCTTTAGTCCCTGAGAACTCATTCTAATGCCTGCTCTACACTAAAATATCCACTTCAGAAAAACAAAGTACTTGTGTGGTGTGTAGCATCTGTTCAACTGAAGCACACTTTCTTGGACACACACATGTGCAAAGGCGTGTACACACACACACACACACTCAGAGAAAATAACCTTATTTCGCTATCCGCCAGCTGTTAAAATTCACTGACGAGGGCAAAGAAATGTGCCATCCATCTGCATTTTAGAACCATTTCTGTTTCAACACCCTGCTTGCTGCTTGTTTTACTACTTCAATATCTGTTGTTTTTCATACTGTCTCTATAAAGGGACATAAATATTCAATCAGAGCAAAAGGAGGACAGAAGAACTGCATTACAAACTGACATTCTTAAATCATTGCATGAATCTTCCCTCAAGGTGAATAAGTTGCATAAGCTCCAGAAAAAGTACAAATATTGTAGGTGGTAACATTAAAGTACCTCCCAGGTGTGAAGGCGCTTCAGATGTTTCACAAAGCCCAGCGCTGAATTTCGGACACAGATATGAAATATTTATATCTGTCGTGCATTACTCTTATGAATAATTTTCACTTTTAATAATTTGTATGACTTCTGATTGCACTGTACTGTGTTGTCACTAGGAAGTTTTTCTGGTTAAAAGTGAATATTTGATCATTAGATAGTGGTATTAACAAATGCTGTGTGAACTTTTGCTTTTCAAGCTGAGGCAAGCCTAGAAAACGATGTTAGAACAAGACCACAGTACATATCAGACTAAATAAAGAGAGAGGGAAAAAAACAACTATTGCTTTTAATGCAATGGCAGTTACACAGCGTGGTTAGAACACCATGCATTTTACATTATTGTGAACACTAAGGGTGTAAGCTTATGTTTTTCAATATTGGTTGTTTGTACAAATTGATTAAACTGACATTTATGTACAAATTAAATATTAGACCAGGGATGAGTGATCCTGGTCCTCCTCAAGGGGCAGGGATCCTCCATGTTTTAGATATTTCCCTTTTCCATTACATCATTATCAGCCTTTTGCACACCTCAATGATGAGCTGATCATTAATTGAAGCAGGTGTGATGGAAGAAAGAAATATCTAAAACATACAGGATCCTGGCCCGCGAGTACTAGGATTGCCCAGACCTATGTTGGACAATGTCTTCACTTCTGCACAGATATTTTCACTGGACACTGTGCGATTAATGTGTCTGACCCTCCACTTCTGTTGTATTTACACCTCTGACGCACCATGTAACATATTTAACATGAAGGAAATGGCAAATCCAGGCAGATTAATACTGTGCTCTTCTGAAGTATCCATGGATCCAGGTTAAACCAAACGGTTCTTTCAATCTTTGCACATCTCATACTGACAGAATGATGTCGGCACTATCAGCTGCCGGTTTGATTTATGTATCGGGTGCCAAAGTTTGTTGCAATACTTTGATTTATAGTCGTACGCCTCTGGCACATAACCCCATCGGCCGCCACGGCCACTGCAGATTGGCAGAGTCACTAGTTGCTGACAGAAACAAACATCTCCACATCTCTTCTTTCCTATCGTACACAGTGTCCCAGACACTGACCAAGAGTCATGCTTCAGTAAATCTGACAACTGCCTTTTGACAAGTGAATCACCAAATACACCTTACATTGAATGGAATTATTCTCTGACCCTCTAGAATGTTGCGACAGCTCCCATTCACTTTGAATGGACGTTCTGTGGGTGGATTTTTTTCATAACCACCCCGCTGCGCCATTAACACCCACTGCCAATGGCAACCAGTTTTATCACTTCAGATTCACTGTACCATATCACTCCGCAGGTAGTTTGGCCACTTTGAAAGTAAATATTCACTACATTGTAACAGCTATTTTATCCAGTCTGTTAGAGTACTAGGGCCTACGTCTACAGAGTTTTTAGCAGATCAGAGGCAGCAGCAGCTACACAGCAGCGCAACAAAGTACCCTATACAGTGCCAGTGGAGCGTTGATTAGGAACAACAATAACGTTCCAACTGGACTACTTTTTCTCGACAGAAGCCATCGTCTACAGTATATGAATACATTCTTAATCATTTTGGTAAACAATTGTCTGTCTTTTCTCAAAATGAGCAGTAATAACCTGTAATAACCCGTAGAATAAGCGGGATAATGTAATGCCCACGCGTGACTATCGAAAAATATTTTGTGCTGTTCGGCTCCATCGGGAAATATTTTTCTGATAGTCACACTTTGGCAATACATTATCCCTTACTGTACTAGTAATAGTGGACATTGTTAACTTCAGGCAGCATTGACTGCAAAGTAAACACATGTTTGAGTTAAACACTGCTCTACTTTATTTCATAAGAAGGATTCAAGTACAGAACGTTGCCTTTATTCAGATTAGTACTGAAACTAGAATTTAACAGCTCATTCAGAAGTCTAAGTATGCTGTTGGAAAGCATCATAGTCAAATTCTAGTCCATCAGAAGCTCCAGAGTCAGAAGCTTATTTTCTGACGGTAAAATTAGAAGCAGCGAGCTAAATACTAAATCAAGGATAATACTGTATGTGTCCTGAATCCATTAAGCTACTTTTCCTGCACTGAAATCTAAGTTATCCTGCAAAAACCAAGTTTCTTAATTGGCCACATTCTCTTAATTATTACTAAGTCCTATATCGGAAAAACATGAGATTTGCAGCTGAAGTGAAGATGAAGATGTTTATTTTACTTCTCAGACATAAGAGAGTATAATTTCTATACTCAGAAATAATAAGTGGTTCAAATACAGGCGAAACTGCTAATGGTGATCATGGTAATAGTGATCAACAGCTTATAGACATCAAAGAGCCTGGGAGAGAACCGTTCCTAATCAGATGCTGTTTGTTAAGCATATTTATCCTGTATATTATTTCACTGAGGCCTATCCTAGATGCCAATGGGTGAAGGTGGGGTAAACCTTGCTTGTGCTGCTATATATTACACTTTCTTTAATGGGGTGACAAAAAATGAATGCATATCCGGGATTAAGTCATCTTTACTTAAGTGGATCAACATGTACGTAACCCGGTGCTGTGGGAAAAAGGCAGAAGAGACAGCAGCAAACATAGAAAATCTTAGCATTTCTATGAGGTTTTCTGTTTAAGAATCTGCACAAATAAGCTCCTGCATAAAACCTCCAGCTCATACAGTTTGAATCTTACCTATCAACAGCTATGTGACTAGGCCTGTACTACTTGAGTCTGAGATATCACAATGGAAATAGGTCTCACAGCTTACATGTGATATTTCACAGGTACTCATAGAGCTACATAGCGAGGTCTGAATGACCTCACAGTGGCAGGTTGAGACTGATCTGACTTTGGTATATCATCTTTTTTTCCAGAGGAGTTGTTGAACACTGTCGGGATGTTTCTGCTCATCTAACATTTGTTTTAAATGGTCCAAGTACTGCTGTAATTAGAGTATTTTGAGAGCTGGGTTCCACAACACAAACACCAAACCAATACCATAAAATTCCCCTTCATTGTCAGTTTATTTATGTACTATATGTTTTTTTTTGTTTTTTTTTTTAAAAACGCGATATCTAACATATATTCCCTGTACTGTAAATACTCTTTTGTTCCAAAATGTGACAAGTGGCACCACTATTAAACCTCGAAATGAGACATATCCATTCAACCAGTCAGAGGCTGCAAATGGGGCGATGTATTCCAACATAGCTGAGCCGATGGTGTAGGAACCCTCTTAGATGTGTTGCTCATTTTGTGGCCAGTTTTGTCATAAATAGTGAATAATTTGCTACCAACCAATTTGTACAATACAAATGAAGAGGTTGGTTTCAAAAAAAAAAAAAAAAAAAAAAAAAAAAAAAAAAATATATATATATATATATATATATATATGTGTGTGTGTGTGTGTGTACTAATCTAATCCATAGGTTTGTTGCATTAACATTACTAGATTTAGGAAGTTTCATCAAATTGTGATACTCCGTGTTTGATTGCACTAAAATTTTTTACATTTGGTAGAATTTGAAGAGATTTGCTGATGAAGAAGTAGTGATGAAAACTTAGTGTGAGTCAATGAGCTATGAGTCTGGGTGTATTGACTGATTCATATATATGCTTGAGAGTTATGCAAGTAGAAATTAAAAATACAAAATATGAACATTTCTTTAGTTTATATATTCTGTTATCATAAAAGTTGAAAGATATGCATTTTCAGACACATACCTCTTTTTATACACATCAATAACCACATTCACATATATCACACTGTCAAAATCATTTCATGAGAAGGTGGAAACAGTGTAGGTAAAAATATGCTAATAATTTTGGTTCAAAATGATGTAAATGTGCAGTGTTTTCAAGAAAAACCCTATAGAAACTGGAGAAAAACTAAAAGAACACTCTGTTTATTGGTTATAATTCACCTACATTTTATAACAGTTGAAAAACTAGTGATTCTGTTTGATTCATCCTCAAAACACTGATGTAGCCCCTGATCTTAAACCTCAGTATTACCAACATTAAGTAATAGACCTACAGATGGCAGACAAATATAAGTTTGTTTCAAATAATCACCTGCTTGTAATGATCAGTTTTCCTTGGACAAGTGTGATCATTAACAGCTTCCTCTATTTGCACCATTTAGTAGCTCCAGCATAAGATGTTTTACTGTTGAGTCACTGGTGACGTGGGAAGGAGAAATAGGTACAGACTTTTTAGACTGGTGGGAACAAATGTGTGTGTGGGCTCAGCCAGCTGAGTTAGTGGAATGGGCAGGTACTGAGTGAGTGGACTGGCTCTTATCCAAGGCTAGTGCACTGAACCAGTCTGACAGGTGAAGGATTGCAGACTTGGCTGGGGAAGAGATGTAGTGGTGGTCTCCTAGGGCAAACAGGTACCCGCTGCCAGGCAGGAAGCTCAGGTCTGGAATGAGTGGGCATGCTGGAAGGAAGTGAAAGGTAATGAGAAGTGCTTTGGTACCATGGTGAGATGAAGGTGCCTCACAGTGACATGGTGATAGCAAACAGATGTTAAGTGATGAGGAGTAATTAGACAGAAGAGATTTCAGGGTTGCTCTGGTGTGTGTGATTTTGATCTGTTTCTTGAGGTCACTTATGACCCTGCAGCTCATGCATGTTTGAAAGGGAGAGATTGAATCTTCTCTGTACGTATTTTTTATTAAAGTCGAATGTCAGAAGCTCTGTCGGGGTTCCAAGCTTTTTTGCTTGTGAATGCTCATTTCCACCCGCCTCATATTTACATGGCAAAGATTATGCTTTTTATCCCAATATCTTATTTTGATAGGACTGGTTTGCCAAGGCCTGAAACCGTTTTTTTTTTTTTTTTTTTTTTTCCTCCAGAATCTCCAAAAGGTCTTTCCAAACATTTGGTGGTACTAAAAAAAAAAAAAAAAAAAAAAGGAAATTAAAATAAAACAACTTCTCGTTCCACACTTTGTAACCTCGGTTGAAGAGGTCCTCTTGAAGTAACAGATGTGAGAGACAGACAAAGATGGAGGGGAAGCGTGGGGACAGTCCTCGCCATAAATGTCTTTAACATGGGAGCAATTTGTTTTTTTCTTCTGATTGTGCTTCTAATCAACAACTACACTGTAGATTTTGCAGTGTTAATTTGGAGACAATGGGACCAAATACACTCTAGAAGAAGTTAAATAAACTCTCTAAGTGTTGATTTAACACTGCAAAATTTACTGTGTAGTTCATATATATATATATATATATATATATATATATATATATATATATATATATATGTGTGTGTGTGTGTGTAAATATATTAACTAGTTGTAGATAGTGGTAAGTGTGATGTGCTACCTATTGACTCTAAATATGTCTATAAATACCATATATTTATAGTCATGTCACAAAATGACGATGAAAACAAAAATACCAGACACACACCTATGAAGGAAGTGATTAGTTTAGGCAATATAAAAAAAATTCTAAATAAATAAATACATAATGGGAGCTACAAATGTACATGCTGATGCTGCAGAGTACAGAAAAGCAGCTCCTGTTTCTTATGTTAGTAGTTTGGAAATGATGCTGATAGAGGAAAAGAACAAACAGTTTCTCTGTTTAACTTTCATGCCAACAAACTTTTAATCCTATACACAGTTGTGTGCCGTTGAATACAAAGTGGGTACCTGAGGAAATGCCCCAACATCCTCACCTTACTACGTGGTATCAGTAACTGTGCGTCATCCCCAGCGGACTGACGTTGGTGCCACAGGTGATTGATAAGGATCCGATCCATCCAACACTAAAGAGCCCAGACACTGAACTGTCTCGTTGTGACTGGGGGCGGCGAAAATCAAACGGCGAGGATTAGTAAGGCTGCTTGGAGCTTTGTTGAGAAAGATATATTAGAGGTTGATGACCTTTCTCAACACTATGTTATTTCTTATGTTTCTCCAATTTTGAAGAAGCCATTTGTTGGAAACGGAGACAAGATGGCAGCTAATCTGGAACGGATGTTATTGTTTTGTCACTGATATTTATGGCCTTTTTCTGTTACATGTAACACATCCATCCACGTGCTGTAATTTCTTAGCAATTGAGCTTCAGCTTCTGTTTTTGACTTGAGCCTTGTCTGCTGGTTCCACAGATAAGCTCTCTGCCACTTTATCATCGAACAGAACTGGAATGCGAAAAGTTGCCTCCCATTCTCCCTTGTATATCCATTTTTTTTTTTCTCCAGTACAAGAGCTAAATTGCTTGATTTCTAAAATGATATTTCTTTCAAAAATAATGTAGGAAATCAGTCTCTACAACTGCAACCGTTTTTGAATGCAGATCCCAAGTTGATCCATTTTCGAGTTCAAAGCCTTCACCAACTCTGCACCAGCTCTGTTATATGAGACAAGCAATCAGTTACTGTCTGTTGACTCTGGGCATGATGCCATCTTTGTGCTATGTTGGACAGTTCATCTTTCTGAAATATGAAAAGTGGCAACTAAAATGGTGTAAATCTTAAATATAGAATGTTCCTAGTGACTTTACATCAGATTTCTTCTTACTGTCTCTTTCATCCATGGCTTCCACGGATCAATCCCAAAGCCAAATATGTTCTGCAAGTGCTCTTTTGAAAAAACATATGATGTACAAGATGTCCCAAAATAATTGATGTCATTTGAGATGTCTGTATCAGAATGCCTATATGGTCAGGAGAAATTATACTTAATAATATTTATTTTGGACATATTGCCTAATGTTTTATTGTACAAATTTGAAATAAAAGATTCTTTTTTCTTTCTTTTTTTTTTCTTTGAAAGATTCTGAGTGACGATCGTTTTATGATTTTATTTCAAATGTTCAGTGTGTGTGCTGCTTGTAAACATACTGGTAGTGGAGTAACTACCACACTTGTTGCAGCATGTCATGTGTAACATTCTCCAGAGCCTCAGTAGTGGCTTTTCAATCGGACATGTGCACAAAATTGACCAATATTTACTAAATGTGGAAAAAATACAAGTGTGTTATGCTGTTTTCTCTATTAGATCACAAATGCAATGATTTGTTTTATTGGCATGAGAATTAATTCCATAAACATGGCGACATCATGATATATATTAATTATTATTATTATTATTATTATTATTATTATTATTATTATTATTATTATTATTATTATTATTATTATTGTACAAACTCTACCATATACCATTTGCGCTGCACCCCAAAAAGACACCTCTTGCCCGTACCAAACCTTTTAATCTTTTAAAAAAATATTTTTTTACAGCACATAAATGAAAATGTAGTATTTTCTTGGTAAATCCAGTATAAGATGCACAATTTTCATTTGTTTGTACTTTGTAAGTGAGCCATTAAACATGAAAATTGAACTTTTTCCACATTACACAGTGTAACTATTAATCATCATTAAAAATTTTACAAATCTTGTAAAATGTTTTCTGTCATGTAGTTCTATAATTTCATAAATGCACCAGACTTTGGACTATTGTAATGGAAATATAAAGATAAATAGCAAAGGCTAAAGCAGAGCAGCCAACTCATGGTAAAAAGCAGATAGGTTTAAATATTTTTTCAAGGCTCCAGTCAGATATCTGTTCTTTTTCCAGACAAAAAATGTCTCTAGGTTCTAACAGGGTTCCTGTGGATCCTTGAAAAGTCTTAAAAGGCATTGAATTCATTGTTCTAAAAATAAAGCCTTAAATCCAATTTTCAAAAGTCTTAAAACTTTGAACACATTAGTAAGATTTATGTTCGTTTGAAATAAAAAGTATTTGGTAACATTTAGGCTGTCTATATTACAAAAATTATTTAGGGTGAGTAGAAAATCATCATTCTGTGTATATACTTAGTTTTTTGCAAGTGTGTGTTTATATAGTGTGTGAGTGTGTGTTATTTATTCCAAATTTCAAAGTTATGCTTCTTGATGCAAATGGTTCATGAATGTAGCAGCAACTGGACCAAAAAGTCATGTTCTATTTAAAATAAACAGTTGGGTAAAACTGCCCTGAGGTAATTCATGCAGTGTTTTTTCTTTTCCCCTTTTCAATGTTAGTTCGTGGTCAGTTTGGTCTTAAAGTTAATTTCAAAGGGCATGAAAAAAAACTCTTAAAAAGTCTTGAATTTAACTTTCCCTGAGCTGTAGGAGGAACCTTGCCAACCACTGGTCTAAGCTAGGCCATCTGATATATTTCACAACCTGTTATTGAAAATTTTCAGGGGAAAAAAAAAAAAAAGATTGAGGATAACCTTCAGAGCCAATGCTGAGATTGCACCGTGAAACAGGTGAAAAATATAGCAGGCCAAAGAAAATGAACAACACATCCAGTTAAAACAGTGAAAGCCACATGATGGATGGTTATTAAATAAAGACAAACAAATGACTATCACGGTTCAAAAAACAATCAAAACTCATTCCCAAATTCCAGACTAGGTATTTTAAATGTTTCTTTTGCAAATTGTCTGAAATGGAGCTACAATGATTTTGACTTGTATTAAAAAGTATGATCACACCAATCCAATCTTAGCTTCTCTTCAATGGCTCCCTGTTCAATTTCTAACTCAATTTAAGACCCTGCTGATTGCGCCCTATACTCTTAATGATCAGACCCTTCTTAACTTCCAGAGCGTACTCACTAGCACTCAGCTCAGAGGTTTATTAAGAGCTGACAACAAATCTCTCACAAATGTCCCACAGTCATGAATAAAACTAAAAGGTGACAGAGCAACCATCACTGTGGATTTACTCATTATTAGATATCATGTACTCCTTCCATCCCTATTTTTAAATCTAGGATAACATTATCTCAGTATGGCATTTTCATCCACCTGTCTCTGAATCTGGTCTTGTGACTTATTTTTTTTAACTTCTTTTTTATTCTTCCTTTTTATTTTAATGATCTTTTCTACAACAGCTTAAGCTATATTTAAATGTGCCTTACAAATAAACTTTACTTACTTTACTATATGCCAACAAATAATTAGTTATATCCTTCTGTTTCCTCAATCCATCAATGAGGGGAAAAAATTAAACAGGGCGTCTCTAATTAGCACATTTTTGATTAACGAATACTAAATTCCTAGCAGGAATTTATGCACGAGTTAACCTTTACAGCATTACTAATCTTCCTCACCAGATCCTCCCACTCTCATTCTCTCTAAGCCTACTAACAATAAATTGATGATGTTATGCGGCCGAACATTATGCAGCATATTGTCTCCTAATAGTGCATGTGCTGTATCATTCAAAGCCTATACAATACAACTGATTTTTCTTTGTTTGTTTCTTTCTTTCGTCTGTCACTACCTGTTTTGTGTCGATAATAAGCACACGAGAAACCGAAGAGGGTTGTAAAAACTTGTCCCTGGCTTACTCCAGGGACATCTGCCACATTTGCAGTTAATTCAGAATTCCGTATGTTTCTTCTGCCTTCCACTTGTGCTTTAAGTTTTTAGGAGGAACCTTTTTCAGCTGGGAGAAACTAGAGCTCACATAATGAAATGTGAAAACACTTTAAGTTTGACTGAAGCTGGATAAATTGTTGGTGAAAAACGTCTTAAATAAGCAAGGCTGTGATTTCTGAAAGTGCTATACTGAAGCCTAACACCAAAAGATAGTCACTGTCATCCATCTGTCTATCCATCTAACACCCCCTCTTCCCCCACCTCCTCTTATGGGCTCCCCAAGCACCCCTTTCCCAGCTGTGTTAGTCCCTCCAGCATGTTCTGGGTCGGCCCTTGGGCCTCTTCCCAGTTGGCCATGCCTGGTACACTTCCTGAGGCAGGCACCTCTGGGACATTTTTAGCAAATGCTCAAACTGCTGGATACACTTTGTAATGTGTGTTTGCAGTAGTAGCTGTGGTAGGTTACGAGTCCAATGGGAACGTCTTCTCGTGGTGCTCGCTACTTCTACCCATTGTATCGACTCGACAGAACAAAGTGCTACAAATTCCAGACGGTGTCCAGAGATCAGAGTTGCAGAAACAATTTAAACTTGGGGAAACATTATCAATTGTTGCTCAGCATTAATGACAGCCATGGCCAAAACTCCATCCCCAACATCTGTTTAACACTTACAGTTAAAGTGAGAGGTGGAGACCAATTTGGAGATTCTTTCCTCCATTGATCACCATTAAAAGCCCAAAGTATAAAGATTGAGCTCAACTAAACAATCTGTTCAGACACTGCAAGAAAACGAACGAAAACAAAATCAATGGGCAAATGTTAATTTCCAGCTTTACAGCCAACAAACTGTCCAATGCCACTGGTCTGTACTTGTTTCTTCTTTGTGTTTAGAAAAACAAAGCTATTTGAGTAAACCCTTAAAGCATGTGTAGCTCTCAGACTAAAATGTACCTTTTCCTGTGAAGATCTAGGAATCGGCGGTTATTATAGTGTCTGACATTTCAAACATAAATGGTTAATTAATTAGCTGATAATAAAAACCCAATGTCTATTTTGATAATTAACTGTTTATTTTTCAGCAAACCATTGATTTCTCAAGCAAAACAATTTATTATTCACTGTCACGACTGGAGCCTTGGCAAGCTGTGACTGCCAGCCAAGGGAATACCCAAACATAGGATGAACAGGCAGCAACAGTTTAATGAATTTATTAATTATGAGCTGAGCTTACAGGCGTCATGCATGCAGGCAGATTGGTAACATAGGTTTTTGGACAGCTATAGCTTTTAACCAGGTAGGCCAAAAATTAAACATGCATAGAGATAGAGTAGGCTAAGGCAAAAAACAAGGGAGGGAAATGTGCAAAAAGGAAAAGGGCAAGAGATAGAAGACTGGGGTATGGTGACATGCTGTCGTGCATTGCCAGACCTGTACACTTCGTTAGCACTGTGCCTGTGCTGTAGATCATCCTGGAGCACTACTGTATGTTGTGTGACTAGTTCTTAGGTGGTGCTGCAACAGTGCATCTGCAAACTAGTGTCAGGAGAGAAGTTGTTTTGGTGGAATATGTGCATGAGGGAACACACTGGTATTAAAAAGACTGAATCCCTACGAAAGAAAACGGCTTTTGAAAAGTTATTGCCTTTTTCAGGGTATAGTAACGGCTCCTCGCAGGTTGTTCTTTCACATAATGAGGGGGGTGTTCAAAGAGATGCACAGACAGCAGGAGGACGGAGAAATATAATCCACCCACTGTGTGATATTCAACAGATATTCAGTTCTCGAGAATAGTTGAGATTAGGTAACATACTGTATATACACATTGGGACTGATAAAGGGATATAGCATCAAGTCAGAAGTGGTGGAAACACTAAGAGTAGTTTGATGGATTCATAACAATGGAATACGACTGATCAGAGGAAAGGGCATAGCAAGGCCACGACAATCAATTATTCAAAGCAATCGTTTTACACTCCTCAGTCGAATGAATTTTGCCAGGTTGGATATTATTTTGGATAAAAAAACAATACAAAAGCGAAGGCACTCTCATCATTTTAAAATGCGTTCATTAATTATGACATGTCTCTGTGGATCTCATTGAGCCATGACATGTTTCAGCCTGCTGGCCTTCATCAGGGGGACTAAAACATTATTATTATTTTGTTATTTTTTCCACCCTAGTTAAAAAGCCTTCAGGTCGGAAGAGATTATATTTCAGCAGTCTTATAATTTATTTTTCTATTTTTTTTTTTAATTATTAAAGTCACAGTCGAAGAATTCATCAGTGAACACTGTTTGAGAACTAATGACTAATGTGTTAAAGTGTTATTTATAAATAAATTAATAGTCTAAAGACAAAATGTTATGATTATCTCATTATATTGATTTTAGGTGTGTGTATTTTATTCTTCCTAATACACACTACACCTAGCATTAGCATTGATAAACGGCATTAAACATGTTCAGTGCCCATCTCCTGATCTTCATTGGTGCTTATCAACCTTCCTGATAATTACATGACCTTTAGACCTCTAGCTGCGAGGTGTAAGTGCTATCCTCACTTCCCATGAGAGAAGAGTAATGTGGCTGTAGTCACAACTTGAAAGTTTGATGCCAGTACTTTTAAGTACAAAAACGTATGGGGTGACATAGTGCTACAGTGGTTTTCAACACCCATCCTGAATTTGATTCCAGCACCAACCAGCTTAGGCTTTTCTTTGTAGAGTTTTCATGTTCTTCCTGTTTCTGGGTACATCAGTTTCCTCCCACTATCCACAGACAAACATTTAATAAGTTAAAACTGTCATTCCATGGTTATTTCATTCATATTACTGTGTTCTCCATTGCTATTGAATACATTGTGTGTTGGTTCTATTTTTAAAAAATGTCCAGATTGCTTTGTTTCAAGCTGTTTTTGGAGGGTAGAAAAATGACTTGAAGTTTACCGGTACTTCCTCATACATGTCCAGATGAGGTGTCTCTGATTGGCTCATGATGGGACGACCCCCCCCCCTCTTGCTCTCTGTGCAGGGATGCTCTTGCTCTCTTGTAGATGCTAATGCTAATGCTACTTCAGATTTGCTGCAATGGAGGACGGGCTTAACCCAACGTGGTTGACGCTAAAGTTCATCTGACATCAGATTGACTGTTTTTTTCTGGGTCCCTTGTTCCTCTCGTTATTTTCTGTGAATGCCGTATGCAGCCAGTGGAGGTGACAAACCACTTTCAAAGGCAGCATGTGTTGATAAGTCAGGGTGACCCATCAGATTCAAAAAGGAGCGTGGAAAAGTGGTTTTCAGCGGAATGACACCTTTAATGTCAATCTAAATCACCTGTGGGTGTGAATATGAGTGGGTAGGTTGTTTGTCCAGGTCACAGGTGTCAAGCATGCGGCCTGGGGGCCAAATCTGGCCCGCCAAAGGGTCCAGTTTGGCCCTTTGGATGAATTTTCAAAATGTAAAAATTATACTAAGGTATTAATCATTTTAGTTGAGGTTCCACATATAGACCAATTCACTCTCATAAATACTCATGATACTCACAAGCCAAAAATTTTCTCTTTGAAAATGTAATTTAAAAAAAAAAATTTCCTCACACTAAAACAAAGTACAATTTTGGAAAAAAAAATAAATCTCTATAACTAGAACAAATATGAACAACATGAAATGTCTTAAGAGAAATAAAGTACAATTTTAATAATATTCAACCTATTACTAAATGTTTTGTGTATTTGTAAGCTATAATATAAGCCTAATAGTATTAAAATTTTCAGTTTATTTTATTTATTTTATTTATTTCAGTTTGTTCATGCTATTCACATTGTTTGAAAGGATGGTTTATAGATATCAACATTTTCATTATGTAAATTGCTTTTTTTTGCTCTAAAACATGGACAACACTTTGGGGTTGATTATTATTTATATGTTTTTATTTTATTGGTTTGGCCCACTTCTAATCAAATTTAGTGGAATGTGGCCCCTGAACTAAACTGAGTTTGACATCCCTGGTCAAGGTGTTCTAATCCTGTGATGAACTGGAAACAAATCCAGATTGTACCTGCCCTCGGCCATAAGCAGCTGGGATGGGCTTTGCGATCCGCACAGGGAATAAGTGAATCACAATGGATGGTTGATGCTGATGAATCATGTCTTGCTGAATGCCTATCAATGACCATGTGTTACCTTAAATCACATATATTACTGCACTTTAAAAAAAAAAAATGCTCACTGTATTTTCACCACTTGAACACAGCAGAAGACACAATAGAAGTCTACTATAGCAATGTTTAAGACTCATTGAGAGACATGATTTAGAGTCTTTACTGCTTTATATTAAGTAAGTTATAACTGTTATGTTCTGAAAATACATGTTGGCTTCTGTCTTTACTCTTTTTCTAAATCATACATGTAGCCTTGCCCTTGCTGCAGTTAAGGTAATTGTTGCTGAACTGTCGGGGATTGACAGCTTTAGTGGTACCAGAGCTGAATGCACTACACAACATGATTTTTAAAGGCATAAAAATCTGTTCAAATGACTCAGATGTCTTTAATATGGTAGAAATCATCCCTTAAAATGCCTGTGGATTTTCTGCTAGCCAGAAATAAAAAAAAAAAAAAAAGGAATGAATAGCTGAAGATTTATATTGAAAGGCCATATCTGATACCACTGATAAAATTCTGGGTATTTTCCCCACAAATGCAAGGATTTACAGTCATGTGTTGCATATTTCTGCCTTTAGTCAAGCAGGAGCCTATCTTTTTGCACTTCCCTTTCAATTCAATGCACACAGACTTCTCCCACACACAGTCTCAATTCCCCAGTCCAACGCTGTAAAAGCCTCTGCCTTACTTGATCTTGGATTTTAACAGTTTTGGCCTCTGTTGTTGTCCTTGATCTTAAACAAGCTTTTATTCACTGCCTTGACAACCAAGGGCAGGGGGAGGGCAGAGAATCATCGTTCAGACTGCAAGGAGAGAGATGACCTGTCATCTTGATGTACAAAGAAAATAACTGGACACTGGACAAATGTTATCTCATAAATGAGAGCTACATCAATAATACTCAGTACTTCCATTACTGAACTATATATATTTATTTCAGATCGATCCATCGTGAAGATACGGTCTCAAAAGTTTACTCATTAAGAAAAGACCAAGAAACAAACATTTTAGCTAAATTACAGTCCTTTGAAAGAAAAATGTGCCTTCTAACTGTGTTAAGTGTGTATATGTACACGTATGTGTGTTTTTTAAAGCTATACAGTGGGTGTGCAGCACCACACAGAACAGTATTTGTGACAGCACACACCCTACAGCAACAGGAAATTATTTTACATAAAGATACGATCTGAAATGTCTGATCTCAACATTCGTGACACCAACCTACTTTCCGAGGCGTTTTTAGAAGAATGTCGTGGCCCTCTGCTACATGCTGCGCTGATATCTACAGGGATTAGGAGAGTGCAATCACCAGCATCAGCAGCAATGAAGAGATCATTTGTAACTGTAAGCGTCCTCCATATCGCGCTATGCTATGGAGCACTGTAAAGCCTGACTCCTTAAAAGAAGTGCCCATTTTTCATAGAAGAGGGCAGCGGTAGATGATTTCATATGGTAAATAATTTCCCATACAGCCTAGAGAAGGCTAGATTAAAAGCAAGTCGAGTGCTGATAGGCAAGGGGGGATGTTGAAGCTGACAGCCACCCGCTTTTTAATTCAAAATCTCATTACAATTTTCCAGGAGTAAAGAGTTATTACAGCTCCAGGAGGAGGGACATGCAAAATCCAATACATCAAAAAGGACCATGTTTAACTATGATGAGAAGGACATTGTATGTGCACATTTCCCTTTATATTGCATTATCTTAAAAAGCCAAAGCTACAGGTAAAGGCCACAAAACAGTGCAGCTGTTATATCTAACATATGCATCCTCATCTGACTGGTCGGGTGTGTCTGTCTGACTCTCTGAAAGATGGACCTGAGATACTGGAGCACCCAGTCTCTCTCCCTCTTTCCCATTACTCACATCTTTGACAGCAGTGTTATCCTTTCATCATTTTCCATCTCAGTAACATATGTTCTTGCTTCTCATCTCAGATCGCTATGCTCCTTTTAACTTGATTTCTTACACTTTATTTTGCTGACTCTAGCAGGAATGTCTGTATCTCCGACCTATAAAGTAATGTAAATACATGCTCTGTTGAGGTGCATATTAATCATAGGAATTGGAGTCGATTTCTCTGTAGATGTGTAAAAAGCAAGATGAATAAACATCTTTTTATGATAAACACTTCCAGTTAATATGAAAATCATCCAGAAAATGTGATTTGTCATTCAGTCAGAGGATAGGTTCTGCAATATAAGACTGGAAATAGATACCTATGCCAGTCTGCAATCTGTTGGTTATGCCTTGGTGTGATATTAAAGCAGTGTATGACTTTCATCACACATTTTTCTTCGCATTTGTAAAACCTGAGTGAAAGCCTAATTATCACTAATCTGTTAGTCTGTCAATCTACAAAGATGACTCCATCACAAGCAATCTGTTTATTTACATACCAAACTGAAATGTCACTCAGGCCTTCTCTGAAAATTTGGCCGTGAAGTCTATTGTGGGAATGGGAATTCCACACAGCAGCAGCAGCAGAAGCAAAAAAACCCCCAAAAAATCCAAAGAAAAAATACCCATGGAGACAAATTAATATGTCAGTGTGTAGGCTTATCATTCACACACCAAGGAGAAAGTGAGCAGAGAGGGCCTGGCTACACCCTGTATCCTTACAAGGTGTGTATGATAAGTCAACACAATGATATATTCTGACAATACCATGAAACTGATGTCTACGTATTGTTTTTGATAATCACACACTCTGTATTATAAGATGACAATTGACTTACAGTGATTCCTTCCATAGTGGACATAGGTTCATTGCTTATTGTCTCCATGTTTATTGCTACTGCAGCTGTATGGAATTCCCATTCCCACAATGCACTTTATGACAACATTTCCAAAATATATTATTGATGTATTGGTTTGGAATGTAAAAAAAACAGACTGGTGGTGATGGAAGTTGTTCACCATGAGGGCAGTGATTCTGGTGTGTAAGTAAGGACAGATAATTAGGTTTTCGCTGGTGTTTTACATATATGAAAAAATTGGGATGAAAGTCATATGCTGCTTTAAGGGCATTTAGATGACCTAGGAGATCTAATAATAATAGTGAATTGGATTTACATAGCAGTTTTTTGGCCACTCAAAGTGCTTCACATTACTGACTTATTATTCATTCACTCTCACGTGCACCCTCTGGTGGTGGTAAACTACATACGTAGCCACAGTTGCCCTGGGGCAGACTGACAGAAGCATGGCAGCCATTTTGCACCTACAGCCCCTCAGACCACCACCAAACATTCATACACCAATGTGAGTGGCACTGGAGGCATAAGGAGGGTGAAGTGACCGACTAGGCCATGGTCACCCCCATCAGCAATGGAATCATGGAACATCAACATCATGGGTTGTATAGGATAGGTCAAATAAGCCTAGTTTTCTGCCTATTCCTTTTTCAGTTACAGAATGAGTGGAAAAAAATTGTTGTTATTAGATATGTGTGTATGTATATGTGTGGGTATATATATTTAAAGATGGATAGATGGATGTGTATGTTTATATATGCACATGTACGTGTATACATATGTATATATGCGTGTTTTGTTTCTTGGTTTCCATCAAGATGTATAGTGTATGTGCAGTGTGTATATGTATACAGTATATATGTATATGCATGTATATTTGTTAACTGAAACCACAGAATGAAATTATGGTGTTGTATTTTTGTAACTGAAACTAACTAACTAACTAACTAACTAACTAACTAACTAACTAATGTTTTGGCGGTGGCACAAATTTTGTTTCTGCAAACATTTGATTTATTTTTTTCCACATTTGTTAGGTTAACATTGGACAATTACAGGCATTTTAATTGTTTCAAAGACTTTATTGCTAAAACATTTGTGACAATACAACACATGCCACCACTATCCACATCATTATTTTATTGGTATGCTTTAGAAATAGGTTTTACACCTTAGTATTTATATTAGGTTGAATCTGTTCTGCACACAAACTAAAAGTTGCTTTTGTGTTCCACTGTTCAATAAATTGCACTTCTTCTTCATATGGTGTATTCTGAGTACATGTAAGTTTACTGGCTGATCCTATGCTAGGGCTTAAAATGAAAAGAAAATGCCTTGTATTATTAAATACATTGTTATCATAGAGAACATTATGCTACTCTAGTTGTGCATTGTAAGTTACAACCAACCAACCAATTTGTTTTCCTGGAAAAATTTACATGCTGTACTTAAACTGAGAAAACTGAGTGTTGGAGTTTTAACTCATTTTTGCAACAGCCTGAATGCATTAAGGCAGATATTCTCAGTTCTTTGTGCTGTTTTCTTTTGCATTGAGTTGGTTGTTATAATGCCAGGTCTTGCCTCCCAACAAACACCTTTTTCCTCATAGCAAGTTCTTCTCACACACTTTTTCTAAAGCTAATGGGCAATGTGTCCTTGGTTTAGAATTGCCAAAGGTGACTGTGATTGGTTCAAAGACACCCCGACAAGCACCTATTTCAGAAAGATAATGGTTTCAGCCAGATGTTTCTCCAGTGCTGGCACAGGATTAAAGTGCGGAGATCTATGGAGGTCTGGCTATGTGAGACCAGGGTGGGTGGTCAATAAGTTTAACTCGCTATGTATTGAGGAGCTGCTCAAAGAGTGGGAGTAAGACACAAACACAGCACAGTGCTGTATGAACCTCTGGATAACAACTCAGAGGTGCATGTCACACCAGCACCTGTGAACCTGACAAAAAAAAGTGGTACATCTACAGGTACAATAAAACTGTGAAGTTAGCAGCACATAACATCAACTGCATCACAGAACAGTGAGTTCTAGTTTTTGCCATTAGTAAGAACAGTCTGTTCCACATCTTTCACCAGAGCAATCAATACATTCAATTGAACTGTGCAAATTAAAGCAATGTGGTTTTTTTTTTTCATGTATATGTTTTTTAAATATTTTTTGATTGTGGTTGGTTTTATTTGTTGCATATTTGAAATAAATTGAATTTAATTGAAACTGTATATATATATATATATATATATATATATATATATATATATATATATATATGCAGGCGAATGTGTATTTCACAGTTTAAAAAAAATTGGTGATGTATGCCTTAATGTAGGTAAAAAAATGTCATTCTTGCCAATTTATACAGTTGTAAGTCATTTCAAAATGACTCCATAAACGACTTGCACTCACCCGAATCTAATTACTGGACTGAACCCAGCACTATAACTAAAATGACACAAGCTCACAGATTTTATCTTAGCTGTATCATATTGATGGTTCCAGTCGATAAGCCTCAACACCAGGTCCAAATGTTACAGAATGAGTATTAAAAATGTCTCCTTCTTATATTTTATTTTGGCTTGATTTAGCGTTAACTATGGCTGGACACACAGGGCAATAAAATGAGATAATGTAAATCTAAAATAAAGTTTAACCTTCAAATTTGATTAACACTCAGTCTTATCTGATCAATTTAAATAGCCATTTATCTGCAGGTTTTTTTTTCTGGTCAGATATACATTTTCAGCGCAGTTCGCTCTGTTGGAAGAAGTCGACATAGATAACATTTGATTGCTTTTTTTATTCTAAGACCCTACTGGTGTGATGACGAATGAATCTATTAGTGTGTGCATTCATGATACGCTGCATTTCAATTAGTACTAATACTTTCCTTTTAATCATAGGTTTACTGAGAGATAAAATTATATTATGATCTAAGTTATTATCAAATGACAGTTAAATATGCTCATAAATGTCTCCTCTTCATAAAACACATTGAAGAGTTTTTATCTCTTTTGTCTGAACTTCTTCTTTGACAGATAAAACTGAAAAATGTAGTTTGTATTAAAGGAGCAGGACTTTGTATGTTTAATCTAGAGCAGTCATACCATCTGCCAAAACATAACTAAATCACACTTCTTTAAAGACTGTAATTGTTTGCAATATCTAACACACCATCTGGCTACTTGTAGCTTGGATGTCCTTCATGTTTGTCATTTTACAGTTAAAAGTCTGACTGAAATAAGTTACTGACAGAGAAACCACAGCTTAGAACCCCACTATTAAAAATTTATATTATTAAAGGAGCCATATATAATATTTCAACTTTAAAATATTCAAATTTAACCAAAAATATTACTAAAATAAGGAATAAAAAGTCTTGAAGTTATTATAAAGATGTCATGTTACTGTATTATCGAAATATGACTTGAATTTATTCATACTCTCAGTCGGAGAGATTTATTGATCACGATTAGAAAGTGTCAAGATGGATGAGAACTGGTAAGAAACAACTTTCAGAGTCAAAGAAAATGATGTTGTGATAAAACTAGGACATACTGTTGCTCTTTTCACTACTAAAGGAAAACAGTGGACTATGTTTTCTGAGGTTGAAACCTATGGAAGTATAAAGTTATGTGTTATTAGCTTTACTAAGTTGCCTTTTGTTGATCTACGCATGAGACTAAACTGTGACAGTTCTGACCTTGTTTTGGATGATTCCAAACAAATCTTTAGTGCAGCTATTGACAACACAAAGTGTGAAACTGGAGGTGATTTTAATGTGGCTGAACTATATGGAAAGAAATCATATCTCAATACTTTTTCTCATCTCAGACAAGATTGATCATAGATAGATAGTGTAATGGAAATGTACTGTGCCTTAACATTGTATTATTTCTTTATTCTTTGTATTATTGTATTACTTTGTCTTTGTAATTCACATCTGAGAGTGTTGACTGTGCTTAACCCAGGACAGGTTTAAACCAGTCAGCAACAGTTTTTGTAAGAGTCAACATTAGTTGTAGTTATCATGGTTATCATCCCTACCAGAACTCCTGTGTCTTCCTTTTATTGCCAGTCGTATCTGTATAAGATGCTGTGTTTCTCCTGGTCTGGCAGAGATCTCTCCACATACCTATGTGTGTGTGTGTGTGTGTGTGTGTGCTCTGTGTTGAACAAAACTTATTATCATGATTATTCTAAAGATCATTCTGATTCCAGCTTCGTTCTTAATTAAACTGAAATTATTCTGTAACAATAGATAGATAGATAGATAGATAGATAGATAGATAGATAGATAGATAGATAGATAGATAGATAGATAGATAGATAGATAGATAGATAGATAGAATGACATCACCTCTGCAAATTTTAGGTGTGTAGTCTTAATATTGTCATATTTTCACAGTTTGATACTAAAACAGTTTTACAACAAACTCTGACTTTCTTGATTATTAAGACAACTACAATTTTGTGTAAATTATGAAATAATTTAAAGGGTTAGAAAAACAAAACATTGCCTCTTACCACTGACTGCAATATAATTTTTACCTAAATTATGGTCCAGTGGGACACATCAAAATACTTTCTATAGACTGTGAAATATCCTACAGGAAACAATTAATCAGATAGATAGATAGATAGATAGATAGATAGATAGATAGATAGATAGATAGATAGATAGATAGATAGATAGATAGATAGATAGATAGATAGATAGATAGATAGATAGATAGATAGATAGATAGATAGATGTTACTTTAATGAGTGGAGTCTGCACTCTGAGTGCTTGTCTAGTTTTTGATTTAAATATGACAGAACAGGACAGATGTGCTGAACAACATTGTACAGTGAAACTATTTCAGATCAATAAAATAGGTAAAAGTATTTCAAGTTTAACTAAAAGTCTGGCCGGCAGGGAAAAGCTTTAAAGTTTTAAAAGGCAACACAGCCAAAACAGACCATCTTTATGAAACTAAACGTTGGGGTGATTTCTGTAACAAGTGCATCTGGTGTAAAACGTTAACATCCTTTAATGCAACCCCCTACTTTCCAGTAACTCTGTCACCCGAGTTCTCCCAAACATCTGTGGCTGTGCTTTCTCTTCCACCTATGCTGTGTATCAACCTAACTTGCTGTGGTTCTACAGTGATTGGTTCAGTGTGGCCTTACTCATGCCTGTAAAAATATGGATGAATGAATTCCATCAAAATTGCATCAACAATGTCTTATATTTCTATCAAGGCAATGTTATTTTGTGATATATATGTCATTATTATTTTATTTCCCAGGCCTATGGAGCTATAATATAAACTAACATTTTTAGACACTGCTATTTTGACCATCTATCACAATAACCACCTATGAGTTTCATATTTGAATGAAAAAACCTGATGCCATAATACAGACGCATGTAAACAATGAACTGTATTCAGTGAGTGATACTGTCTGTTGATTGTTTGGGGATTTGGTTTAAGCTTGTTGTGGTATGCATCTTCCCCCTGCTGTTGATAAATTTGATAGATTAATTCTACACATAATTTCTTGCAGATAGCACTTGTGTCCTTTGTCCTTTTGCTTGTGTTGTGTTCAGATGCAGGCTCTTTTACCTTTCCTCCTTGCTGCTACTAAGTCAATAAGTCCACCGCACAATCTTATTAATCCTTCAGATAATGGTCCCAAAACCAAACATTCACAAGTAGTCAGTAAAAGGAGGCTCTGTGATTACAAGAAGAATTAATAGTCAACAAAAGATAATTACTTGTTGCTGGTTATCGCTAATAGAATTGAAACTTTCAGGCCTTATCCTCTAATTAGGGCCACAGCTATAATCTGTAAACCATTAACGGCATTGAACGAGAAAAAAAAAGAAAAAGTCTGGTAAGCCTAAACATTGGCAGATGAAGAGATCATCAGCTTGGAATGGACAGATTCTGATAAATTGTCTTGATCCTGACTATCTTTGTGGTAGTACATCTACAAGGTCTGGAGCTGCTCACATGATTTTTGTTTTTATTTTTAAAATTATGATTTTATGATTGATTCTTATGTCCGATGGTGAGCTTCTGCATCGAAATGTCATTGAATGGGCATTATTTGTGACAATAAAGTAAATTCTATTCTATTCTATTCTATTCTATTCTATTCTATTCTATTCTATTCTATTCTATTCTATTCTATTCTATTCTATTCTATTCTATTAGTTACAGTAGGAGGAGAAAAGTGAGAGATAAGTGATCATTCATGTTTACCTACAAATCTTTCTTGGTTTATTTTTGTACTTCTACATTTTTGAGACAATCATTAAAAATAGTATGTACACCTCGGTTCCAGGTTGAACAAGTCAGAGACAGTAGACCTCCGCCAAGGCTTGATATGGCATCATATGATGTTAAACCGTGACATGATTGAGCCATAGGTGTTGTCTGAAGCTGAGACGATGTGAATGCAAAAAAAACACCAGACTCTATCTTGTCTGAATCCTGAGATATTAGCACTGATGTGTTTTAACTGTTGACCTTTAGTGCCACCTTGACCTTTGACCTTCATTGCTCAAAATGTGATGGGTTCTTCCTTGATCTATCATTCCTAAAAGTTTAATTAAAATCTGTTCAGACCTTTTTATGTAATCCTACTGACAGACAGACAAACAGACCCGAATGGGAAAAGTAGCGACATATGAAATAATCCCATATAGTAGTGATGTCACTAAATTTAAAAAAACAATTACATTTACAAAGCCATTTTTTTTATTTGTGGATATGTATAGGTTATTATGAGACTGAATTGGTTTGAATGTGGACCACAAACTAAAATGATTTATATTTTCGTGTAACTTTTTTCATTTCATAAATTCATCCAAAGGGCCGGATTAGACCCTTAGACGGGCCGGATTTGGCCCCCGGGCCACATGTTTGACACTTCTACCATATAGGATGAATGACAAGACAAACATATAATTTGAAATGAAGCAAATACCTGGGATTTTTAGGTCTCTAAGATTAAATACTAATAGGATTTACACTGAAAACCATGATCACATACTCTTTGTGTGCATGTGTAAATATTAAGATTAGACATCGTATAGATATTTATGGTCTCACCTGTATACTCAAAGTTGATGTGTCTGAGATAAAAGCTATAATATTGTTGTGAAAACCCCTTCTGGTTATGGGTGGTTAATTTACCAATGGTGTAATGTTAATATGTGATGATTTGATATGTTTATAAAAAGTTAATAAAAATGCAAGTCATTAAAAAAAAACAATTGAATGTGTTTGAATGTTGGCTTCAAAACCAGAGCCACAGATTCAGGGAGTTTATTCCATATTGACTGTTTACCCATAGCAATACACTGCAGCTGCAACTTCATAAAGAGTGGGCTTATATTGGTTTTGCTGGACAATATACTGTAGGATATCCTGGAAGAATTGTGTTTCAGAGACAAAGCAATAAGTAAAGAAAGTAGGAACCACTGGCCTTTTGTGTGTGTGTGTGTGTGTGTGAGAAAAACATTTGAATCAATACATGGGATGAACATGAGTATTAAAATGTAAATTAGATTTAATTTAATAGATGGTTAATATTCAGAGGGTTAATTCTGTTGGTTGTTTTCTGGTCTACGTTTAGAGCACATCTTCAGGGAAATCTATTTCAGCTCCAGTTTGATTCCTGCCTGCTGAGGATGTTCACTAATGGCTTACTTTGAAGATCATTGACCAGATGCACACTGTATCAATAAAAAATTGATTGAAAAGTAATGAAGACACGGATCAATGTAATACAAAATAAAAAGGAGACTAGTTTCACATGAAAAAAAAAAAAACTTTCTCCATTAGCTTGTGGCAGAAATACTGAAGGAAATGCAGACCTATGGTGATCATATAAATACAATATTGACCGAATTCCCATGTAATGCTTACTCACAGTGAGTGTTATGACTGCACAGTATTGGAACAAGTGTGACGGTATGGTAATAGATTATTTGAAAAACAATCCTCATTTGTAATATTTCATTGGATTACCTTAAGCCTTTGCCAGAGTTTGTCTGTCTGTCTGTCTGTCTGTCTTTCTGTCTGTTATTTAGCAATATAACTCAAAACGTTATGGACGGATCTTGATGACATTTTCAGGGTAGATTGGTAATGGTAAGATCTGGAAAGGATTAGATTTTGATGGTGATCCGGGGGGGGGTCAACATAGGTCAAAAACTTATGGATGGATTTCGATGAAATTTTCAGGATGTATTGAGAATGTCACAAGGAAGAACTCATTGTTTTTTATGGTGGTGATTCGAAATGTACAATATAACATTTTGAAATGTAACATTTCAAAGTGATCCAGAATCCAGGATCTCTTTTGGATCACCTCCAAAATGTAGTCATTTGTTCCTTGTGACCCTCCCAATGTGGGGACTTTTATTTATATTTAACCCTACTGAAGACCTGAATTTTGGTCCCTATAGTGTCAGAGGTCCCTATGATGTGAGTGTGTAAACATGTCAATGTCCCCATAAAGAGAGGAATACAAGCACACACACACACACACACACACACACATTCTTCCATGTCAGGTCTGCCATCAGAATGTGGTTCAACAAATCTCATAATAAAGACAGTAAAACATGAAGGTGAGTCTCGTATACTCTATGAAGTCCCCCGTTGGCAAAGCTAATTTGTTCAGTACCACAATATAGCCAGACTACCATTATGCTGATATGATGCTGAACAAGACAAGTTAAAACATAAAAAGAAATAACACGATACTCACTGTATCAGCTAGGGTCAAATACATTATCTAAAGCTGAAACATACAACTCAGTGCAAAAATTATTAATTGGGAAGCTATAAGTTTAGTTAAATCCTGACAAAGATCCTGACAGCATTTATATGTACAATAAAATAGAAGCAAAAAGAGCGAAAATAAGTTAAAGTAATCAGTATTTGGTGAATTACTGATAATTTTTGCCATAGTGAGCTTAATATTGTCACATGAATCTTCAGCATAAACATGAGTCAGATAAGATGAATCATTCGACTTGACCTCATTTCCATGGCTCACTTTGCTTGTAGGTGAAACTGAAGGTGAGTTATAAACATATTAACTTGACTGTCCTCTATGATCATACACGAGATTTCACAAATCCACTCTGACCTTCTGCACGTGATTATGTGCGCTGGGGTTTTGCTTACCCCCCCTTGATGAATATTCATTAATTCATTCATTCATCATCTGAACCTGTTTTATTCTCACTAGTGTCACTGGAACCTTGATGGGTATTGATTCATGTATTTTTGTGCCAATTACATGTACACTGAAAAAACTAAAACATTGAATCAACTTAAAAATTCTTCTTCAGTAGGTCACACATAAAAACATCTAGTTTAGTGAATCAAATTAAATTACATTAAAATAACCATAACCATATGCAATTCAATTTGGTTCACCCAACTAGAGTTTTTGTGTGTGATCATTAAAAGATAAAAGATAACTAGAAAACCTACTACTACAGACCTACTACTATTAGTATTACTATTACTACTACTACTACTATTAGTATTACTACTACTACTACTACTACTACTATTACTACTATTAGTATTACTATTATTACTACTACTACTACTACTACTACTACTACTATTAGTATTACTATTACTACTACTACTACTACTATTAGTATTACTACTACTACTACTACTACTACTGGCACTAGTACTCCTACTCCTACTCCTACTACTATTACTACCATTACTACTACTATTACTACTACTACTTCTACTACTACTATTACTACTACTAGTACTGCTACTACTACTGCTACTGCTACTGCTACTACTACTACTGCAGTAATAATAATAATAATAATAATAATAATAATAATAATAATAATAATAATAATAATAATAATAATAATAATAATAATAATAATAATAATAATAATATAGAAGGATTACTTATTCTGAAGCTATTTTTAGTGCAAACATTTCTTGAACTTGAAAGCTGTAAAACTGTTTCACATGAATAAACACAAAAACAGGTGACTGTGGGAATGACTGTGAAGTAAATATGGAATTAAATTAGGTAGTTTAATACACCGCTTGACTCTTCAAGAAAGCGCTGCTGATGAAGTACCTGTTTTGGGTCAACATCATCCTTCCTGTCGCTGAAATAATTACATATGATTGATGTTGCTCTTCCTTTTGCAAATCATTTCAAAAACCAGTTTCCTGTTCCTTCTTTCAACACCTTTTACCTGTTCTTAGAAGCTCATTTGTCTGTTTGTGGTTGAGCTAATTTACCTAACATAATATTGTGTATCACTATCATGTCATATGTTGCAATAACACTGTTGACAATGATTCTTATATAATTACATTTCTTATCAACAAGTTGTCAAGACAATTTACATTTTTTTAAATGAACTGTATCTTAATTATCTATACAATAGCTTTCTTTTCCTCTGCCTGATTTTTTTTAGTTGAAGCTTATTTTGCAGTTTATCTTCCTTTTTGTTACTTTTCTTGCACTTGTTTCATTTCTACAGCATTAATATGGTCAGTTACCCTTACAACAGTATTATGGGATGTTTCCCCCATACTATAATATTATTTCCAGTGCAATGAAAATCCATTAATTGGAACGTCAGAACAACAGAATTCAGTCAATAGGAAAAATGATGGAGCCCAATTATGGTGATGCAATAATGCCCCCACCCACCACCCCACCTTTGACGAGTGGATGTGATGAGTCGTTCAAACGGACACAGAGCTGCATGAATCATATGCAGTGTTGCCTCAAATGACTTCTTAGATGTAGCCTTTCATTATCATGGAGTGTTTGTCTGCACGTGTCTATTCTTCTTCAGCTCACCAGGACACATGAATTAGAGTTTGACAGATTACCCATAACCATGTCATGCTCAGCGTGTACAAGGCTTACTGTCTCCCCTCTGCCTGAGTTTGAACATCTATGAAAAGCATAGACTGTGTTTGCAGAGGAAGCCAGTGAACTTGACCTACACTGAGCTCATGCACATTGTGTTTCCTTAACAATACCATCTTAAAATGTATTACTGCTCTAAAATATCTTGGTTCAACAATCATTTTCAACATATTTCTTGAGAATATTATAGCTGGTGACTGGTTGGCTGTTGCTCAGTTAGCTGCCCATAGGTGTGAATGTGAGAATGATTGTTTGTCTATATATGTTGTTCAATAACTAAAGGGTTGGCAGTTCAAATCCTGCTCTGTCCTAGTCAGTCCATTGTAAATGGTAAAATGGACTGTACTTATATAGCACATTTTATACACCACTTATTCACACACACTAGCAGACGGCAATACACCGGCACTGTCTGACCCTACTGGGAGTAACTTAGGGCTCAGTGTCTTGCCCAAGGACACTTTGACATGTGGACAGCCAGAGGCAGAACGTGAACCGCCAACCCTTCGATCGTTGGACGACTCGCTCTACCAACTGAGCCACAGCTGCATTATGACCTTGGCCAAGACATTTCACCCAGTGTGTGAATTACCCAGAGGTGGAAAGTAACAGAGTAAAAGTACTTCATTACTCTATTTAAGTAGATTTTTTAGGTATCTTTACTTTACTTGAGTATTTATTTTTCTGGCAACTTTTTACTTTTACTCCCTACATTTTTGCATAAATATCTGTACTTTATACTCTTTACATTCTCAGAATAGACTCATTACTTTTTCAAACTATAAACAGATGGGACAGTATGATCAAATAAGTCACCAGAGGAAAAATCAGTGGAGGAGAGAAACTGTGAGTTGATATATTATAGTTATTTCAGTAATATCTCACAATTTTTACTTCTTACCTTATAATTTTAACATTTTATCTTAAAATTATGCATTTTTTAAAAATATATCTTTAAATCTTATATCTTATCTTATATATATATATATATATATATATATATATATATATATATATATATATATATATATATATATATATATATATATATATATATATATATATATATACACATATTTTTTTTTTTCCTCCCACCGTCCAAACACATGCAATGATAGGTTAATTGTTTAATCTAAATTGCCCATAGGTGTGAATGTGAGAGTGATTGTAGCTGGATTAGGCCCCCAGTGACCCCTGTGATGACGAGATGAGATGTGTCCCATCCAGTAGGTATGGAGCAGATTGAGGTCAGCGAAGACACTTCTAGAGTCAGACACATGTACTGGTGTTATTGAGAAGTCTATATTACGTAAAGAATCCCTGAACAAATACTTTTAAGATGGTGCTGAAGTTCATGACAGTTTAACATAGTCTGACATCCACCAGAAATATTAGTTTGTGTGAACGCTTGCACCAGTTTTCAATAGTGTTTGTGTTCTTGTGTGTACACAGGTCATCTGTAAAATGAAGGTCATGTGGAAAACCATCCATTAGGGGTACAGGACACAAGCCTCTGTCCAATAAAAATATTTTTGGTTTCTTATAAGACTATGGCAGGCTGCACTTTGTAACCAACCACCTTGATGGAAAGACTCATGTTAAAATGATTCTCTCTACATGTCTATGCTTGAGTGCCCATTAATATGCCTGAGTTTCTTGTCAAAGTAAAATCTACTGTATGTGTAGGAAACACACTAATGGCATATAACCTATTATGCATTGTAAAGACCCTGGAGGAATGTGTCTAATACTGAAGTATAAATACAAAACTCCTTTAACCTGCATTTGAAGGGTTTTAGGTGTTTATATCATTTTCTGTTTGTGTATCAGTTTAGCTGGTTTGAAAAATGTTGGTTGAAAATGTTGAAAAATGACAGGACAACTCATTGACAAATCATTGAAGCTTTAAAGGAAATTCCATGTTTAGTATAAACAGGAGCATAGATGTTTTTTTTTTTTTCATACTCATTGCATTGTGAACCTTTTGCATCTTTCTTTTCTGACCAGACAGAGACTCTTTGCTTTGTCATTCAATCAGCAAAGTGGTTCGGCCATGAATACATTACCCTTCTTTGGACCTGTGACACATTAACCTTGACAACAATACTGAAACAGACCGTTATCTGTTGACCAGGTCACATCTCAAAGTGATGCCCCTCTCTGCCATCCTGTGAATAATTCATATAGGATGGGGTGAGAAAGCAAGTAGAGCGTAGACATCTTCAAACCAGATCCATAGGCAAAGTGTACACATAGCACTCCCATCCTTATAGCTATTGATTATATGCCATGCTAGTCTGCAGCTTGGCAACAGATTACAAACAAAATAGACAACAAGACCGTCTGACTGTCCACACTTGTTAAGTGTTGACTCTGGAGGGGGAAGGAGAGGATTGATATCCAGAGAAGTGAAAGTCGTTCACTGAATGGAAATAAACACCACCGTTTCATCTCATTCATATGTAATACATGGATTGCAAGTAATAATAGCTTAATCAGGCCCTGCTTTTCAGTCTGTGGGAAATCATGAAATTTTGTGATGCGCAGAATGACAGACCCTTATATAGAGGATTTTTCTGTTACACCTTAATCCGTTAAAAAAAGTCTCCTACCTCAACTGTAGAAAAGCCGATTTAGAGCCCACCGATAGCATCAGTGGGCATCAGGAAGGTGGCAGCTCTCACTGAGAAACGACTGCTGATACTTAGATATTATGAAAGTATGCGCATACTGAACATTCTGAGGATTATTCTACAAGCTTCAACAACTCTGACTTTGATTGACAATTAATATGTGCTTTCACTTTTAGATGCAAATTTAAAAAGCTGCTCCAAATTTGGTTCAGGTTTGGATTTCTGAAGAGGAACCAGATAAAAATGCCTTACCTTAAATAAACTATAAGGGGAAAAATAATCAAACATTTAAATAGGTTTAACTGAACAGAATGTTCTTAGTCAATGTTGTCGTGCAAGGATTTGGCATGAGTGCACCACATGATAATTGCAGGAAAATTACCATTTGTGAAAATCCTTGTCACGTTAGCTTGATGCATAATGAATTTCCTTGTCTGGCTGGGTCCCACTGGAAAAGGAGGCTTGATGGTTTTCCATCCTTGACTGTGCCAACACTTCATTCATTCACATCATGAAATCTTATTCTCTCATTGCATTTAATGGCTTCCCATATTTTTTACTCATGTATTCTGACAATATTTAATATTCCAAAAACTAATGCCAATTCTTCTCTCTTTTTAGGATTTTATGTTGAATAACAGCAATGTCACACTTTTAAAATGTATGTAGTTGTCTATGTAAAGTATCAAAGAAAGGTTTGATCACTGTTAGTTATGCAGTTTGGTGTAAATTCATTAATTTTGCAATTTTTCCCTCAATATATACTGTAGCTTCTATTTTCTTATTTCTTATTGTCATTTTGCAGACCTAATGCTTGCATTTTAAAATATAATTTTTCGAAAGAACGTTTTTATTGAAAAAAAATTCTATAATTGGGAGTTCCAGTTAAAGAGTTACAAAGCTGATACCACAATGCAGTGTATACATACATACATAGTTCTTGTTCTATGTTCCTTTACTTTTCTCTTTCAGAGACATCATGATGTAACATACATTATTCCTTTGCACTATGTGACACAGAATGAATGGGTAACATACTCTGACAGTATTGCATAGTCAGTTAATCTATGATGCTGATAGTATTATGTGCTGATGTTACATCCTTTGTTCCACTTGTTTGAGAAATATGTAAGTACCTGGAGAGCTTTACTCCCATTCAGCCACAAACCATTAAGTTTACTAATGATAATGACTTCCAACTCATTTTGATCCTGTCACCTGATTAAAGGCTGTCGTCATTCTTAGTATTGACTCTCAGCCAAGAAATAAGCCTTTAACTATTGAGCCTCTGTTCAGCTTGGAAAATTTTTAATTACATTATTTGACATTTCTCCAAATTCTTAAAAATAGACATATGGTAAGGCATGTGTTGAAATCACATCTCAGAGTCTCTCCAACGCCTTCTCCTGGCCACACATTTCCATTTAATGTATGTAATTACAGTATGTAATTAATTGTAATAAGCACAGCGTGCTACTAATAAGCAGGAAGTGCCAAGTGGCACAATGACAAAGCAAACTGGGCTAATCCCTGTCACACCGTTCGGATTTCTTCCCCCTTCTTGCTTTCTTCCAGGTTTGGTGAGCTTTTCCTAGCGTGAAAAATCTTAAAGTGATTTACACTCAGCCGCGTCGCCCTGCCACAACATCCTACCTTATCAACAATGCTAACATGGCAACCTGTGCAATCTCTCCGTTTGAAATTAGAAGTGCGATTAACCTGACTTCGAGACATGCTGGAGCTTCTTTTTTTGCTGATACCAACACACAGACTGAAAAATGTGCACGGGAGGCAGGAGTGAAAATGCTGTGAATGAACAATCATAGTTGTGGTGTGCTGCACAATATAAATTAATTCACCAGTCAGTGAAATTTAGACCAGTACAGAGGAGAGTTACATTAGTTGGAAGGAGAAGTTCACTTTACAGTATTTTTATTCTTTTGTAGCATGATTTAGGACAAGGTGGCATAGGATCTATTTTAATCCTGTTCTGTCAATTGTGAAAGTCACAGAGTTGTCCATAAGTCCTTGAGTTCAGAAACTATATATCTGCAGAGAGTGCATGAGGGAAGAAGAAAAATGTCCTTTATTGATTGTTCAGCTGGCTAAAGGTTTTCCTGGGCGCTTTGACGGACTATTTTTGTCAACACCCTTAAAGATTGGCTTATTTCATTTAACAAACTGACAGTCACAGCTGAGACTGTTTCATATTGTAATAACAATTGCTTCTGTGCTCACAATACGGATGAACTTTTGCTTCTAATGGCATTGGTTAGATTAGAATGTCTGTGCAGCAGTGGGGCTGATTAATACAAGTATTATACAAAACATATCTGGAATATATTCAAAGGAAGGTAAGGGGAAAAAACCCCAATTGTAAACAGCAAACGGCGGTAGAAGAAGAGTGTAGGGTGGGAGGTGATGTTTTACCTGACTTCAGGAAGGAGGTGGAGGAGTAGAAGGGAGATCCACAAAACCAAGTCCAGACGTTTTAGCCTCTGAAGTTCAGCAGCCATATTGGTTCAAACAGAAGATACCTGAAATTCAACATGAATAACAATAAATAATAGCAAAAGTTATATGGAAGTAATAACAATAACATGCTTCGTTTCTTGAACAAAATGACTTTATTTTTCTGCTTAAATGTTCAACATTCACACATGCCTTTGAAGAGTTGACATTACGCAGCTCTAGGTCTATGCTAACAGTAGCTAACATTGTGCTCTGTTTTAACTGTAGAAGAGCAGAAGAGAAATGATGAACAATAATGGAAGAAACAAGGTTTGGCCAGTGGGGGAAAAAAATGATTAAACCACTTTCATACCATAGTGGAATACCAAATTTGACCTCAAATGCTTTAGAACTTGACTCAGCAAATGCTTCCAAATGGAACATAATGAAACTTTTATCATCCATAAATAAGTCTTTAGTGTGACTTCAATCTAAAATGTCCCTGATGATGTTGCACTGTGAGCATTTTTCCGTTTCCCTTTACTAAATTCTGATTCCCTTCATGTTACCTCAGTTTGGTGGTAAATTATTCAAAGCTTGTCAGTTGCTAGTGATTCCATTAGTCGACTAATAAACAAAATAATATCTTACTCATGCTGTCATACTCCTTATTATTACTGTGCAAAATATGTTGGGTTTCATGCTATGATGAGACACTGACGGGTGTAGGACAGTTTAGACAACACAACATTGAAAAATGCTGGTTCAGCTGTTTATGTTTAACCTCTGACCCCAGTCAGAGTGGACAACATTAGGAGGTTATGTTTTTGCCGGCGTTTGTCTGTTTGTCTGTGTTCAAGATAACTCGAAAACTTATGGACGGATTTTGATGAAATTTTCAGGATATGTTGGAAATGTGAACAGGAAAAATTTCATTTTGGGGGTGATCGGGGTGGGGGGTGAGGGGTCTACCTTGGCGGAGGTCTGTACTCTCAGAATGCTTTTCTAGTTATTATTATGATGATTATGATGATGATGATGATTATTATTATTATTGTTATTATTATTTTTATTGTTTTTATTACCTCCACCAAGGAGGTTATGTTTTTGCCGCCGTTTATCTGTCTGTCTGTCTGTCTGTCTGTCTGTCTGTCTGTCTGTCTGCCTGTCTGTCTGTGTTCAAGATAACTCGAAAATTTATGGACGGATTTTGATGAAATTTTCAGGGTAGGTTGGAAATTGGGAGTTCTGGAAATGATTAGACTTTGGTGGTGATCTGGGGGGAGGGGGGGGGGGGGGTCTATATCTTGGCGGAGGTCTGCACTCTCAGAGTGCTTTTCTAGTTATTATTATTATTATTATTATTATTATTATTGTTATTATTATTATTATTATTATTATTATTATTATTATTATTATTATTATTATTATTATTATTATTATTATTATACTCACTATATGTGTTGTATAGGGTTTTTTTTCTCTTAACTTCTTTACTTGAGTCTTAAGAAAACCCTGTACTTGAATTCATATCTGTCTGGATTGTTTGTGCGCAAATGATGAATAAAGTCTTGAATCCAGGAATGGACCGACAAAACTTGGAAACTGGCCCAACTCTAGCAGCAAGCATGACCAATTAATCTACACTATCATGATGTTGATGACAGAGATAGTCATTTGCCGAGAATTAATTAGATGATATTAATAGATTGTGAGGTTTAAAAAAGGGATTAATAGACCAGTACTGCAAAAAACTATTTTATTTTTATGAAATCCTGCACCTAAGTCTTGAATATTTGATTTGATTCTCTTGGGAGTGAGTGTAAGAAGATGTTTGATTGTATCTGAGAGTTTTATATGATTGTATAATGAGTTTAGGGTTGGAAGGATAGGCTATTTTAGTCTATATGTGTGTTTGATTAAAAAAAAAGTAAAATATATAGATATAGTCAATACGTTAGTATGTACTGTATCTATTATATATCTATACTTAAATATAGAATCTAGCTAGTATCCACATCTTTCTAGAAAAAAAAAAAACAGTTTTTGCATATGGTTCCTGTGAACTATGCTAAGATAAACTAAACTAAATTAATACATACACAAATAAAACAGTCACAGGAATTAAAACTATTTACTTAAATATTGAATAATCTCTGAACCATTACAGCGACTTATAATTGGTGGTGTATAATTGGTGTATTAGATTTAAATCTTTCCATTGTCATCAGATTTGGACATTCAGAGGCTCCGCAGTGACCACGACATTGATTCACCAGTAAAACAGATGGAGTTTCATCAATGACAGTGGATGGAGATGCTTGGTTTACATTCACTTATTGATATCTTGACAGAAAAAAAGTCACTGTTTCTTGAGTTTTCTCTGTTTCGAATATAATAAGGCTCAACTTTAACCTGAACTTTTATGAACATCTACATGATCAGTGAATAAAATATATGAAAGTACCTGATTTACACAGAGAAACCTCAAACTACAGTGGATAATAGAAAATAAAGTTGATCAATTACTTACAAGAAGTTAAATATTGAGAAAAAAATATTTTGGAAATGCCACTGGATTTTTATGGATTAAAAAAACAAAAACAAAATGTGAGCACATCCTAAACATTAAACCATTAAATTCTGTAAAGTCAAATCTAAATTTATTCAATTATTCATGAAGTTTATACTGAGACTTAAAATAAGATTAAAATTCTTGTGATAAAGTCACCATAAAAATTTTACTTAAATGTCACCAAACTGTCGTACCTCTACCGTATATACTAATTATGTTTCTCATTAAATTTTAGTTCTTCAATGAGTATAATTCTTAAAATGTGAAGACAATAATACGGATGTTAACATACATAAAGCATGTAAAAACATTACATAAAGCAGCATACTTCCTTATCACTACTATCTACATATTTTCCTATATTTCTCTTCTGTTATTTATTCATAATAATTACATGGAGGTTGTGATCCAGTAATTTGCACAAAGATTAAATGACCACTCATTAAAAATTCATTGGCGACAAAATTGATGTGCCTGGTACTTAAGGCAACCTCGAACCCTCAGGAAAATGAGGGAAAGGAAGCCAAATGTTTGCAAATGACGGTGGTACAGCACTTACACAGCCACTTGAGCGTGCACACATGTAGCAGCTGTGTTGTACTTAAAAGGTTTTCACTGTGCCTTTAAAAGATTCAGCCTCGCTTTTATTGCAACCATACAAAGAAAAGATCAAACGCTTTCCTCTGGAGAATCAGTGTCTCTGTTTTTCTCTGGAGCACTGATCATTACAGGGGAGTAAACAAATGAATGGATGCAAAGATACACTTGAGGTTATGTTCAAATAGGAGGCGACACTAACACCGCTGCAGCTTGTGACCATGCATCTGTTCCCTGTTTCTGATAGATTGAGGTGAATCCACTTTGAAAGTAGGGTTTTCATATTGATCGCAGCTGAATATCAATACCTTCCCATTAATGGATTTTGTCAAAGAAGCAAAAAAATTAAATCACTATGTTACTGTAATTATCATAGACCTTGTCTAATAATAAAACTGTAGCTACTACTACTATATTCTGTAGGCTTTGTCTAAATCATGTACAGTATATATAGCACATGCAACGATTTCAATCAATGCCTCTATAGGGGATTTGGTGAGAATCAATATGTCATGTGGACTTTCAGTGACATGAACATGGTTGTAGTCATCATTATTAACCTGAATGAGGATCCTTTTTGCCATAAATAAAACATCCATCAGCTCAATGCTTTCACCCATTCCACATTCTTTATTTAGTTACGAAATACTATTGTTTATTTGTACACACGACCAAATTAATGATGCCTCCACTCAGTAAATTAGTATAGGTCCTTTTTAATGAGAACAGAATAGTATATAAAGCCAATTAAAACACAACACAAATTAGTTGAAAATGTATCTTTCATAAGATCACCCCTCATCTCAGCAGATGCCGAGCTCGGGGGTGGGGGGGGGTGGGGAGTGGGCAGTCCAAGCCCCAGATTGCGTCAAATAAAACCAATGTTGCGTTATAGTTGACAAATGTTACTAAACATCAAACTACACTCTACTGAGATCCTAGATTTAAAAAAAAAAATTTTTATTCTACCTGTCTTTTCCTAGTCTGTACATTTTGCAAAGTGGGTTTTTGTTAAAACTAATTCTAGATAGTTACGCATTAAAGATTTTATGTTGGTCATAAAAACGACAGGATGCCCTCTGGAGCCAGAGGTATCATTTCCTTGTCTTCTAATGTCTGCCTGAAAATTGCATTGCTAATTTCATGACATATATATTGCCACCTCTCAAGTCACTTCCCCTCACATGGGGATCATCATTGCGTATTCGTCATCTTTAAAGCTCTGGATGAATAAATCGTTTAAAAATAGTTCAGGTACATCACTGCCTGAAGGTTTCGTATCAAAGTGAAGCTTCACGGCTAACAGTCATTGTAGTTTGCAGCGGTTAAAAGGAAGGACGAGTTCTCATTATAAAGACAGTACAGTTGCTGTTAGATGAGCCGCAGTTTGTAATAAACATCCAAAATGTAATAACTTGTTCATTTCATTTTGTAATAAACTGCTCCAACGCATTATGTAATAAGTTATTACATTTTGAGAAGATTATTAAAAAAAAATGCACTTGCAACTTTTTTATTCTCTAGAAACTTTAATAACACGGTGCATTACGTAATAAAAATTCTAAAGCACAGTTTGTTTATTAATTGTATTTTACTTTAATTTTGGGCATGCATTTTAGGCTGAAGTTTCCAGAAAAACCCCCTTGAGGCTTAAAAGGTTAAACATCATAAGTTGCTGCTATGACCAGATCATTTATCCACTAAGGTTAATTTTAAACAAATATGAAATTACCTCAAAAGGCTAAACAAACAACTAAATTTCGACTTCTAAAATATGTGTGTAATTTCAAATTGTCCATGTCTAATATGTCTAATTACCAGCCAAGCCATAAACAAACAGCTCATTGAGTTTTAATACCACACCACCAAAGCACCTGCTGCTGCAAAATGGAATAAATTATTACATAATGCTGCAACATTTATTACAAAATGCAGCTTTATTACAAAATGAAATGAAAACATTATTACATTTTGGATGTTTAGTACAAAATGCTACTCAACATACCTTAAAAAAAAAAAATTCAGACGACTTGAAAAAAAAAAGTGTAGGAAAAAAAAAATCTACATCTCATTATTTCATCTCTCAAATGCATCATCCATAACATTTCATTATTCTCTATTGTGTTGATGTTTCTTCATGTCTGTTGAAACAGAACCAATTAAAGACACACTAAAGAAATCAACTAGAAAGGTTTGTTGATGGTGCACTAACAAAGTGTTGACAAATCCTTCAATAAAAAGAAGACAAACAAGCATTAAAAGACCGCTGCTGGCCGCTGTCTATAATTCTGTACCCGATTTACCAATACCTGTCATGCAAATCGGGGCTCAGCAGTCCCTGGGGCTCAGATTGGGCCTGAAACAGAAAACACGAAAGACTGGAAAAAAAAAAAAAAAGACATGGTGCTTTTGTTGGCAAATTAAAAATAGCTTGCCTAAGGTGACAGTAGACCAAAAGCACTGTCTTTTTTACCCCTCTTCTAACATTTGTTTTCAGTTCTACTGTCAGTTTATTTTTCACCACACAAAAAAGCATATGCATTGAGTAAAGTAATTATATTTGACAGAATTAAAAAGCTTTGGAAGCCTTTGATGCAAATTAGCTGAATAATATGACTGGTCGACTATGCTGAATGATTTGTTCAGCAGTAAAAAATACTAAGCCCTAAAATAAGAACTGGCAGGTCCTAGTTTCTTGCTATCAAGATGTCAAGTAAATGTCACTTAAGGACAATTCTGTGCTTGTTATTTCTTAGTGGTAGTGTCACTTATGACCTAAAGGAAAATTTAATCCAAATAGTAGTATTCTACATGCAATGTTATATTCTCTATGCACATAAATCACACTAATGCACATGATGCATAAGCATGGATGACAAGGGAATTTTGGCACCAAATAAATACTGGACCTCATCAGCCTGTAAACACTGTCTGCTGCAGTAATTGTTGAATTTAGGACACTGCTCTATAGGCATGTAATCCAAATGGCTGTTAACTATAAATAGCCCTAAATCCTCTCACATTTGGTTTGATGTAATGGCCATGTACTGTACTGAGCGTCTAGTAGATCTTTTGGGTCCATTATTTATTAAAGAAGAATTCAGACTGCACTCATCGATGTCTAGACATGTAGTGTTTATTGCCAGGCTGATAAGTTCTAAATGTGGATGTAGTATATGACCATATTGTTTTTAAGTTTATTAGTCTTCCATTTTGGTCCAGGCTTGAGAATATTTTCAATGGATTGTTTACAGACATAGCCAGGATGAGTCATACTTTGGTCATTCATCATGTTTTCCTCTATAGCAACAAGAGGATGCATGAAAAAAAAAAAATACTAGTGAAGGTTACATTTTAGTGAAGGTAGCTTTCCTGTTCAAGTGAATCAGGTGCAGTGATCAGAGAACTGTAATGAGCAAAAGCAGTTTACTCTCAGCAGACCTGACAATAGTAGATTTAATATAAAGTCTAATAGAATCTGGCAGGAATAACCTCCCATATGGCTCTATTGACCTATCAGATGCAGCCCTGGAAACACAGGCCATGTGTTTACACCATCTGACCAATCAAATGACACCCCAGTCAACTATCACCTATACAGAGATTAATTGGTGTCAGTTCAGGAGTGACCTCATGTTTGGTTTGTGTATTACACATCATCATAATTACAATATTGAGCAACATGCCCCAGATTTTCTATACATTGTCTGGCCTGATATATTACTTGTTGCAGATACTCATTGTCATTCAACTCTTTGTGTTTTTTTTATGGATTTTTATTTGAAAATAGGTTTGGAAATTAAAGCAGTTGCAAAAGGCAGCTTTTGTCAGTTAAAGGGTTTGTTTCATGACCCCATTTTAACATCACAAATTGCAATTCAATTCAAAACAAAGACATTATTGATTTGTTTTTGATCATGTAATACTTTGCTTTACTATCTTGCAAATAAACATTACTTTTCCATGACATTTAGTTAATTTTTTAAGGATGGACGCCAAAAGACCCGGTGTAGATTACTGCAAAAAGTGAGAATTTTATTTTCCTTGCTCAGGATATGTACAGTCAGTCTAGTTGTATTTACCACGCTGACAATTAATACAGAACAAACAATAACTCAAACTATGAATTATGAAAGAGCTGCATAATCTGAAACCAACCACAATGAACATTTGACAGATAAATTACCAGCTTCAGTTTGTCATGTCTTGTATGTATTTCTTATTAAGTTTTGATTTTTATCAATTATTAGAAATGTCAGGCATTCCCGTTTACATTCCAGACTTAAATACCAAGGTTGGAAAAGACTCGTCTATGTTAAAGATAGATATGGACAGTGTACTGACATATTTATGACAACTACCCTTCTGAATATTAACATTAGTATCAACATTAGTAAAACATTCTATAATTGTTATGTTAATCATTGACTTCTTCATGGTATTTGACATGTATGGTATTTCAGAGTGGTGCCCTCTGGTAGATTAATTGAGAAACACTCATTCCAAAAGTACGTGACACATGGAAGTATGAAGACAGTGACACATGAAAACAATAGAAACTGAGAAACCTATTTACATACCTAACACCTAAAGGGCTTCTATGTGGTGTTGATGACCACTGATGACCACCAAACCCAACAAAGAATCAATGCTATGGAACAATTGTGACCATACAATTTCTTGTCTAATTATTTAAATATTCTGAATCTGATTAAAGTGTAAAGCATTAACTCAAAAACAAAACCGTGTTGTTGGTCTGTTTATTTATTATTTTTCTCTGTATTTTTTTCCAATACACAGCTGACGTTACACAGATGGTTTTAAAGATAGCTGTATTGCAAGATAAGGAAATGCGGAAATAGGCGTGGTCTGGGCTCTACCAATCACCAAACACCTACGTCATATAGTTCCTTGGTAACTAAAAAAGACCCTGCCTGCCAGGAGGAACTACAAAGGTTCTAGTAACTATGTCGTTCCTATGCTGTGGGAAAGGGTGAAAAAAGGTTCCAGGAACTAAAATGGTTATAGGAACTACAAATGGTTCCTACAGTGGGAAAGTGCCTAGAGACTTAGTTGTTATTATTGACATATCTGGTATTGGCTTTAAAATAGTATGACCTTTGACCTTGAGTGACCTTGAAAGGTCAGAATCAAGGTTGCATGATTTTTAAATGGTGATAAGTCCTCAGTTACTATTGTTGACAGATGACTAACTTCAAATAGGCTCCAAAATGACATGACCTTTGACCTTGAGCAACCTTGAAAGGGCAAACCCATAGTCTCACATTTTAGGAGGGTTTTAAGAGCTAAAACATTTGGGTTTGTTGTGCCTGACACCAGTTGTGTGTTTTTTGTTTAAAGAAATTAATGACTGAATAAATTACTACTAGTACTATTTTAAAGATGCATTATTATTTATATTTAAGTGTATCTGTGGTGTAGTTCCAGCCCATCTACTGTATATCTGACCATAAAATACATCCAACCTGAGGCAGCTGACAAAGTAGCTCCTTGTTCCAAAGATCAGACTGACTCTCAATGTTTCCAGTTTTGCGTTTCTGTGTTTATGTGATAATCCTCCCTGTAGATTATCATACGTTGCTTTGAACTTTCCTTCTTCTTCTTCTTTTTTTTTTTTTTAACTGTATAAAGACTTAACTGAACATTTAGTCCATTTAACAGTTTTTATTTGTTTTGATCTACTCTAATATATTGTTTTTAGCCTGTTACAAGTGTGTTTCAGTTGTGTTAAATTATTCAAACATTCAGTGCCACGGGCAACGATGTGTTAAATGCACAACTTAAACAAAGATGTCTTGTCATAATACATCTTTGTTTTCTTCAGTTCATCTGAAGAGCAGTTAGTATCCGCAGTATTCTTCTGTTGCTGAGGGATAACTGAGGCCTTCAAATCTGACACATGTATCATTGTAAGATGTTTATGGCTTTGGCAAGATTGATCAGAAGTAGGATAAGAAACTAAACCATCGCATTCAGAATTGCAGCAGGTGCCTGCCATACAGGTGGGATCTAATGAGTGGGTAACTGTGGACATATGCAGCATTATGATCATTACCCTGCCAAATGATCAATGTATTGGGCTGGAGGGCAAAACAGCTTCCGCCGGGACCCTTCACTATTATGTTACAGCAACGATAATTTGTCACGATTTGGGTTTGTCCCTCACAGACATGTAATGAGAATACAGGGGATCCATTATACACACGGCACCACATGACAACAAGCCTCTGTCACTGTTTTGAGGGCAGAAGAGAGATAAATTTCATGCTGTCATGTCTGTCTTTCTTTGCCAAGGCTTGGCTGACTAATGTGCAGCTTAAATATACTGTTCACAGGTGCTGAAAGGGACAATAAAACTACAGTATGAATGTGGCCAAAAACATCCAGTTTCATCGGAGCCTAACATATTTAATCCCCTCTGAATTCAAGTTGAAGTGACCTAATAAATGTTTTCATTAGTGTGAAACTTGGCAGGAGGCTAACACTTGCTGCTTTAGCCAAGATCTGTAATAAAAAAAAAAGAAAAGGCTTACTCTCTTTTGACACAGGGGCAAGAATCAGTGTGACATCTGTGCAGCGTGAACACATTTATTAGCATAAGCAAATTCATTAAAAAATATAGCAGATGGAGTTACTTTTACAGGGACAGATTTGGACTTTTCAAGTGGTGTGCTTAAATTTACATGACAGTAGAGAGGGAATCTGGTTTACCAAAAATGAGGCCAAAGTGGTTAAAAGCAAAACACTGTCACAGCCCTTAAACATTTGTATTTTGATGTTCAGATGGAGCTCAAACAACTTTTGAAAGTAAAAAATGTAAAATGCAAACGCCAGAATCTATCCTTTCCTGCGTGTGGTGACAATACAGTGCGTGTCACAGTGAAAAGAACTCAGTATTTGACAAGATGAGGCTTTTGGGGGTTTCAGCTTTTTTCACAGCTTAGCAACAGCACATCACAGGCGAATGATAAAACAACAGAAACAGCAGAAAAGTGCAAATTCCTGTAAGTGCCTGCAGGAACTGTAATGTTGGGTGTCACCTTGACTTCCATAAAATCATGACGACTCACTACAAAGAGAATAGCCTCATGTCATTCAACTTCCTGGACTTTAGGATACATTTCAACCCCTGTACATGTCCTCTTTTACAGGTGGATGTAAGGGCATGCCCAACTTGCAAATAAAGCTGATTTGGCCAATACTCTGATCCAATATTTTTGTAAGCCAACAACAGTTTTCACCTGTCAAGTTGAAAATGGTGGCGATCTATAATGCTTACCTCAGTGAGCAGGACTGTATGCCCACAGTAAAGTTGTGGAGTTCTCTATGGATATTGCTGAATATGCAGTATGTGATGTTCATTTATCAAAGTTTGACAAGTATACACAGAAATGACTCTAGTATATTCCCACAAACTAAACTCCACACAGTCTAATGAGTGATATTGACACAATAGCCCTATAGATTAAAAAAGGCTCATGTTTTACACGGAGCATACTATTATTTAAAGTTTTTTTTCCAATAGAAACTGACAGGTCACAAGTATTTCTTACAGTTTTGCAACAATTAACCTGTAGTGTGCTGAAAGAAAATGCAGAAAGGAAAGACTTAAGGAGGATGCAGGAAGGAAAAGACTTAAATCAGATAAATATAATCATTGAAATTGGTGTGACTGTTGCAATTACACATGGAGAACACTTGCTACTCTAGATCTGCATACAACTCACTGCATCCCAACAAAAAAAAAAAAAAAAAGAAAGAAAAAGAAAAACTAGAAGGCAGCTGTTAAATGAGGGACGTGGGGGGCATGCCTTCTAGGTGAAATCTGTCAGAGTTCATCAACGATTATTGGTGAAGCAATACCTCCTCTAGCATTCACCACCTGTGCACATGTATTACCTCAGGTCTTGTTATAATGTGTGCAGCACGACACCTGAAGTGAAGCATCTTACTGTTTGAACTTCACATTCTACAAATCCTTTCAGGTTTATAGAGCATTATATTTATAATTGAGAAAGCTGTTTTACTACTTTTACGCTACAGTGTAAAACAGAAATAAGCGAGGCCTTTATAATGGAAAACCTGTAGTTTTATATCACTATAGTTGAGAGAAGTGAAACTATGATTACAGTTGAACCGTGTCAAAATCAAATAATTATCTGCTAATATAAAAGCAAAATTGTTATTTGAATAATATGTTATTATCATCTTCTTTATGCCTGTGTTGAGGATGAGAAGCTACCAGCTACACTAATACAGATATTTTCCAAAATGCATATTGCATTTGCACAATGCATCTATCAAGTCCCACACCACCAGACTGACTAACAGCTGCTTCCCCTGGACAATCCGCACAGCAAACACTAGCAGACTTAAACACATACATACATATACAGTCCGGTACACTGCATATTACTGCACACAACTGCACTTTGCACTTTTAACATTAAAAAAACCAAAAACTTTTAAATGGTATTTTAATTGTGTTTTATCCTTATCCCGCTGTTATGTCTTTATTCTTTCTGAATTATTTTATTTATTGACTTCTATGTGGTGCAGAGTAGCCCATTACATTATAATTTCATTGTAGCTACTGTGCAATGGCAATGAAGGCAATTCTACTGTAACTCTAATTCTCTATACATTTGGGTGTGTCCTCTACAACTAACTTTTTTAGTTCACCCACAATGTTCACATATTGTACACTAGTATTAAAAAAGACAATTCTCAAAGGAAAGAGCACGTTTATGTTCTGCAGGGAGAAGTAACCAGTGCACCGGCCACAGTAATGTAGATATTCAGCAAAAGTGATGTTTTTGTTTTGTTTTTTTCTTTGTACGTTTGTCTGTCTGTCAGCAACTTTATTGAAAAACTAAAGAACTGATTTACATGAAATTTTCAGGAAAGGCACAAGGTGGTCTAGAATAGATGCCATTATATTATGGTGAATGAAAGTGAAAGGTCAAGGTTACCCAAAATGTGTTTTTGTAATGGTATGAGTTATGGCAAATCAGGAAAGGTGTTAATATATCTTTATTTATTCTTAAATCCAACTGTTCTGCGCCAGTATTTCATGTGTTTGTTATTCAGTTACGTAATATTGTTTGAAGGTTTGCATGGTGAAGAATTAATATACGGTATAAATAAATAGACTTGCGGTACGCCATGTAATTAGTTCTGAACAGAACTGAGAATATTTTCTCGACGTTTCAGATGAAATGCTTGAACCGTCTTCAGGAGAATGATGCTAATAGTATTTATTCTACATATTCCTCCATTGACACACATTACAACAATTGTAAGCAAGAAAATTGATGTCAAACATACCATTTATTAAAGGCTTAACCAGACAAGATTCCCTCAAAGCTGATAGTATTACATGGCCGACAGAGCGAGACCCCACACAGAGAGGAAATTAATATCTCTGTTCAGACGGTGACAACTTCTGCATCTCCTCAATGGATTAGGGCTACAGCTGGAACAAAGTCTTTATCCATTTGGCAGCGTAAAAACCAAACCAGCTTTATAATGTGCAGAACTGGGCTCAAAAGTGGGAAGCTCTTCCAAAATGGGGTTTTAATTAACAGTACTGCCATCTACAGACTGACCTGTTACTCTAGACGAGCAATGATGGCACATTTCCATTTGGCTGCAGACCTTGTTGTGAAAACATATGGCTTTAAAAGAATAATTTAGGGCATTACCCATAAGAGAGTTAAGGTCTGAATAAACTGCAGCAGCTCTCTGTGACCTTCATCTCTCTAAGCAACCAATTTACAAGCAGGTATTTTTTCCAACACACATCACAACACACAAAAAAAGCAACAGTGTTTATTGAGGTACCAGTTAGCAGGTTCACCTCAGTGAGTCATTACTTCTGCAGATGTTGTGAAAATTAATCTACAACTAAATTTCATCAGGTGTCAGAGGTATTGAGCAGGTATAATAATAGATAATACGATTTCTATATTCTTCATATGGTTGAATTTAATATTTTACATTCAAGTAAGTTCATTTCATAAAACTACATTAAAATAATTAATTGCAGAGCAGTTTGCACAGAAAAATATCCTGCGACTGTTTCATGCATATGAATTAATTCATCCATTAAGCATTTTACATCAATATATATATATATATATATATATATATATATATATATATATATATATATATATATATATATATATATATATATATATATATATATATATATATATATATATATATATATATATCTGGGACAAGTTCTGCCAAAAATAAATAGATTAGATTTAGATTACATTGAATTTAAATAAATAAATAAAATAATAAACGGTGTATACCATGAAACTAGCCAGATTCACTAATGAAATCCACTGATTCAATTTTTAGTCATAGTGCCTGGCTCTAATTGGAATAGTATGTCAGCAAAGTAAGCGGCTGTCGAGCAGATGGTATGGGAATACACATTTGACTGGCATGGCACGACATGCGCTGCATAAAGCATGCAATACCATACTACAAACAAAGAAGATGAAAAGCCCCTTTGCCTGTAAAATGTTGTGACCTAATAAGAATGTCAAAGAAAAATGACCAATTAACAGTAGTCATGTTGTCTTTGCTGTTTCTGAAGCCCAGTGCAGAACTACATTATTCCACCAGTTTCTTTCAAAGTCAGGCCAGGCAAGTTATCACCTGAGAAATCACATTTGAAGTGATGATGCATCCACACTAATTGGCCCTGGGGATGTCTACATTATTCATGGGAAGCAGCATGTTGCACTTGTTTGCATGGCAGTAATTGTTTCGTGATTAACTTTCAGATTGCTCATTTGATTAATTTCCTAAACCCTTCTTAGCCACTTGGCAGGTGGCTAATTCTTGGAACAATCCAGTTTGTACAATAGTTGTAGGGCCGGTTTAGTCCACAGCGGGTCATCATATCCATGGCAGAGCTTCCATTAGATTGGTTCTTAGTGGTAACAGTCGATGTTACAAATGTAAATGTGAAGTACACCTTGACTAGTGAAGGAATGACCATTGCCTCACTTGCATTTCTAATAAACTGTTCAGGTATATGAAATTCAATTCACCATGAAATGTGTCTTTAATAGAGCCTGTGAGTCCAACATTAAGTGTCAGAGGTTTATTTATATCTTTGTATATTCTTATTCAGGTGGAATGAAAACTGTAGCGTATGAGCTGCAGGTTTCTACCATTTTGCCAGTGCAGTGCAGTGCAGTGCAGTGTAGTGCAGTGCAGTGCAGTGCAGTGCAGCACTGGATGCTACAGTTGTATAGATTTTCTGGATTTTAATAAACGCAATAAAACAAAGCCTGTAGCCTAAATCCAAAAGCTGTTTCCAGATTTTTATATGTCTTTTATTTCTGTTTGGTATAAAATCAGAGGTGCAGATGTACTGACGTATCGACCTGTATGTGTCCACTGTTTTTAATCAACTTTACCAGAACAAACTTGAATTATTCCAACTACCACTAAAAATCCTTCTCCAAAGATCCCTCCTTGTTGTTGAAAAGGAAAGAGTCTAACTCTATTCTCACACTTTTTCACATGTTTTTAATCAAAATGTGGAGTGTGAGGACTAGTGATGAAGTGAGTGTGCGCCCGCGGTCACCAGCTGTCACCGGCGGTCACCGGCGGTCACCAGCGGTCACCTACAGTTATTGAAAAATATTTTTAATCATATTCAGGTTGCGGTCGGTCGGGTCGTTTGAGATAAACATTAAAATAACCTGGTAAATCATTGTAATTTAAATATTAGGTATAATTTTCTATTCTAAATACATTTATTAACTGAATTTCTGTGAAGGTGACGTACAACGCCGTCAGAAATATCCTGCAGTATGGAGGGAGCAAGAGAGAAAATAAAGTGAGGAGAGTGGAAGCTCCAGAAAAATACAAACAAAAAAAAGTAAGATTTGGGACACATTCACTGAGAATTTTAAACATGATGAGCGGCTCCCAATGTTTTCTTTTCCATGGAAGCTGGGTTCAAATGTCTGTTTGGGTGTTACAGGTTGTCAACCTTTGGTTTAGATGCTGCACGTTGATAACTTTTGAATAATAAAGCAGGAAAAAAATATTTTCTCAACATATTAACTTACAAGCAATGACATCAGATTTTAACACAAAATAAATGCATGTATGTGAGTAAGGTGATGTTCATAAAGACCATTGACTACGAGTCAGGTTCGTCCTTTTCAAATATATTTCTTGAGGTCCCAGTTGCGGGCAGGTCATTTATACATCTACACGCACATCACTGGTGAGGACATACAGTAAGAACTATAAATAAATAATTTTATGGCAACTGTCCTTTTTCACAGAAGTCATTCTGACACTTGGAGAAACTAAATTAATGAAGGCTGAATGTTATTTCACAACTCATCGTTGAGGCCGTGGTCATTCTGTTTCACAAGTTTCTTACCAGAATAGTATTATTAGTGATACATATGCCTCCCTGTTCTATATGACAATGGTGTGAAGATGTCTGTCTGTTCAGTTTTATGGTGAGAAAAATGTCCAGGACGACAGTGTTCTCACATATTTACAAGGAAACAAAAATGACTGTGCTTTAAAAAAAAATTATATACCGATGAGATTAAAGAAAAAGAAAGAAAACAAGTCAATTAAAGCTTATGATGACATTAAGTGCTCAAACAAACTGTCTGTAGAAGCAGAGCGGACGCATCCATCACTGTTCTTTTCCATGTTAGATGCTGAGTCACTGCTTTATCAAATATTTCTATCAAAGGAGGGATGGCTTTATGCCAAGATACAATAAATTATGAACATGGAATCACTTAGGACAGATAGACAGGTTATGTATTTGTTCATTCAACTTTAGTGTCCAATAAAGTATAGTGCTAATGAAACTCACTGTAGATGTGATGCAAACCCTTCCTGGGGAAAACAATACCCTACTCTAGTAATAGACAGAACGCTTCACAAGGTATACTTTTCATTCTTTAGATAGAGCTGTGAAATGTGGCTAACATCAGATTCTTGTTCTTGTTTTGATCTATATTTATCACATTATAATTTGATAATATGAGCAGTTTGAACATTCTCCTGATAATACCTGAAAGTAAAAGAGATGCAGAGCTACATAGTTTAGACAGAAAATAAGAAAAAAAGAAAATACAAACTTTTCAATTTTGATATTTGTAGCCACCTGAGCACAGGTGTCTGAATTTACATAGTGTACATGAATGCAGCATTTTGTCTATCCATGCCTACCTGATTTCCTGCTCAAAACAATAGAGATATTAGAGTTTACGAGGTGCCTTGAATGCATCTGTCTTCCTGTCTACATCAACAGGAACTGAAGCAGCTTATCTGTAAATGACACAAAAACATGGAGTATTTTTTTTCCCATAACTACTTTGGCATTAACATTTACCTGCCAGTGCACTGTAAAACTGCATGTGATTTACTCGTCAAGCAGAAAATCTACCCACATGTGGCACCTGGCCTATTTCTTCCATGTGACAGAGTCTTAGATCTATTTGTATTGAGTGAAAATGTCAAAAGCTGTCACCATTAATTGAATGTGCTCCTTTTTTTTTATTGCCAAGCCTTAACTCACTCATCCAGTTTACCTACAGTATACTACATTTAGATGTTAGGGTTTATCTGTTGGCGTGGTATATTGGTCATATGCAAACATCAACACACATAAGCTACGATATTCTTCTTCACTACTGAGCAGCTGTGGCTCAGTTAGTAGAGCGGGTCGTCCAATGACCAAAGGGTTGGTGGTTCGTGTCTAGGCTCTAGCTGTCGAAGTGCCCTTGGGAAAGACACTCAACCCTGACTTAGGCTCCCAGTAGGACTGACAGAACCTTAGAAACCTACTGGCGTGTGAGTGAATGTGAGGCTAATGTAAAGCGCTTTGAGCACCATGAAGTGCTATATAAGTGCAGTCTATTTACCATTACTGTGGATGTTAATACATTACGACACAAATCCTCAAGCAAATGCAAGTCCACACTTTAGACATTTAATCTCCAACAATTTTTTTTCCCAACGCTCCACCAAATAAGTATGACATCTACACCTTATGCTAATGAGCCATCAATTTACTGTAGCATACAAAACATCTGATAAACAGTAGAAGTCTTACAGCAGATTATTAAGGAGGAGGATTTCACTAATTTGGTGCAGAAATAACCCACACCCATTGTCTACTTAACCTCCAGTTCGGATCAGGAGGTGTGACCAAAGGTACAAAGAAGAAAATGATCAGTAGCAGGTTTGAGTTACAATGTCCCATATGGGAAAAAATGAGCGAGCCATTTAATTACCGGGCCATTAACCTAGTACACCCCGACTTAAATCAAAGCTTTTTCTAGGTGCAGTAGGCCTGAAAAATATAACTGCATTAATATTTTAATAGTGTAGTCCATTCACAAGGCTATAGCAGCTATAACTGTCAGACAGCGCATTGAAGTATCCAGTAAAATGGGGTAAAGGAAGAGATCGGGCCAAAGAGCAAACATCTGTCAGTCTTCATTTCATCCTAAGTCTTGTGGTTTCACTGAGAGTTGAGATGCACCAGTGAAAGAACATGAGATGGGCTGTTTATTCTCTGATGGGATTCCAATGTCACTGCCATCAATCTAATGCTCCATGAATCACTGCGTGTGTGTGTGTGTGTGTGAACATGAGAGTTATTCCTTAGACTTTTAACCACGTGCCTATCTCATTAGTATTTAGAGTGTATTGATATCACCAGATGATGTATGTAAAATGATTAACACCGAGGTAGGAAATTAACAAAAAGCTGAAATGATGAAACATTCGTTATTTAGTGTGTAATTTCAGAACTCGAGCTCTTATTGCAGTTCAAGTAAAATTAAAGTATCTAAAAGAGTCGTGGTTCCATCACACACTGTACTGTAGTACTTACCTGATCAACTTTAACCTATAAAGACCCAAACAGCCACCGTCCACCTCCAACATCTACTGATGTAAACTGTTTAATACCTGTTAATCCATTAATCCTATCAATCCACATAAATAATTAAGGTAAAATGCAGTTTGTCATCTTTTCATGGGTCATCAGATATGACCCATTTGGACGTTCAGAGGCTCCAAAGTGAATGTGGAAACACCATCATCTACTACAACATTTAGTCACCAGTAAAACCCATAGTTTCACAAATAGTACTGGATATAGTTAAAGGAGACCTATTATACTCAGTTTTAATTATCACTATGTGAGTTTTGAGCACCTACAGATTAGCTTTGCATGATTGATTTCCAGCTATAAAAACTCCATAGGTATAGTAAAACGGCGTTCAAAAATGTCAAAATTTCTGCCTATTCCTGAGATGCTCAGTTTTGGTCTGCCCCCACACGTTTTTTTTTTTTTTTTATCGTGTGATACTGGTTGGTTAACATAGGCTACTTTCTCTGGTGTGCTGCTTTCACTATTGGACCAGGAGGAATCAAGCACGTTCATATTTTGGGCCACTCACACATTACATATAAATTAATACAAATGAATACAAATGAAAACAGGGTTTGTTTAAGCACAGATAGAAGTGATGGCTCAAACGATGAGATTTCAGTTTTTATTAATAACACCAAGTCCAAAAAACCGGCAGTGATGAGGAGTGCACAATATTCACTGTGGACAAATACAAAAATCAGGAAAAAGAAAAAATATTTACATGAGGTCTCAGCTAAGTAAAATAAAGTTGGTCTAAATCACCACCACTCAGTAAACCACCAGAATCCAATGTAATCTAGAATCTCCAACTAAACGAATTCATCCTTTATATCCCCTTAAGCCCCACCCAACATATTATATTATTACTGTAAATTCTGCAATATTTACACATAAATGTCCGTTCGGTAAAACTAATGGTTAGGTCTGTGGTCATGTGTTCTGTTGAAGTGTGCCAATTATGTGTATATAACAGGTGTTCCGGAAATGTCTCCATTTGGCTAGGTCTGCAGCAGCAAGGTCAGGTTAATGTGTGTGTGTGTGTGTGCGTGTGTGCGTGTGTGCGTGCATTGTTGCATTGGCACTGAGTGTGCACCCCCGGATGCCCACAACATGGGGAAACGGGCTGGGCAATGAAGTCCATATAATAATGTCCAGTTTAAACAGTGCGTCGCGGGAGAGCTGTCAGAGGGAAGAGAGAGAGAGAGAGAGAGAGAGAGAGAGAGAGAGAGAGAGAGAGAGAGAGAGAGAGAGAGAGAGAGAGAGAGAGAGAGAGAGAGAGAGAGAGAGAGAGAGAGAGAGAGAGAGAGAAAACATGCTGGGGCAGGAGATGACGGGGCGCTTAATGCCGCCCCATCACAATTTTGCTGTGGCTGTTGGCCAGCAAAAATAAAAGCTTCCCACAGTTTTATGGTTGGCACATCTTTTGGAAAGGAAAACTGTTGATTTTCCTTGAATTGAAAAAACAATGACTGACTGTTTTGGGAGGCATCTTCTCTCTTCTTCTGCTTCAGGTTGGAAATGTAACTGCTGGTAAAGTTTGAATTATATGCAGCGTGGGCATGTTGTGGGGCCAGTCCCACATTGTCGGAGCATTCGTCCCAGTTGAATGCTTCAACCTGATGTCAGGATTTGTAGACATCTCACAAACATCTTGCAACAAGCTGTTTATTGTGGCAGGGAACCACGTTACAGGATTATGGCATAAACACTGTAGGTTATGTTTTGTACGTTTGCTGAGGTTTGCAGTCGACATCTGACATTATAACATTGTATGTATGTTTGTAGAAAGACATGGGTCAGCATCATAGATCTCCTTTAATGATATATTTGCTTACAGTCACAGTTTCTTCAGTTTTCTCTCTGTTTTGCTTTAAAAAGCTTTGAATTTACTCTGGAAATGAATGATCATCTATATGAATGTCAAATAGTTTGAGTCTGCACATTATGATCCATTCACTTTACAGGTTCTTTATAGTGGAATATTTACAAATCCATTGTATACATGTACATAAACCACCATATATGTGTAATAACACACCATCATATATATGTATGTAGGGCTTTAGTTTACGGTGCAGGCTGGAGGACCCTGCGCAGTTCTACTTTCCCTCCAGCGTAGCGCAGTTTGGTAGATTGCCAGACCACAGTGTGCCAAGAAGATGGTCGTGGCCGTGCACTTGTGAGTGCACATGGGTGACCACTGATTCAGCTCGACGCAGTGACAGATTCGCTGACTTAGACCATGCACCAAAAGCTCACCAGCTGAAACCAGGTCTATTCCTTGCACAAGCACAGCTCAGCTGATCCAGTGGTAGTTTGGCTGACTGGTGCACAGAGCACATACGTTACCACAAGCTCACAGGCAGCTTTCCAGAGTGTCAGACACATTTCAATGCAATAAATAACACCACCCATCACTAATCAATGTAACGATTTGATAAATATATATCTATATTGACTGTTCTGTCACAGATCAAATGTGTTTGGGACACATTATGAAAACCCAACCTGAATTAATTACCAGCTGAAATGAAGGAGCCAACATCTCTCTAAACCAACCACTAACAGCCTCGGCATGAGACTGAGTATATATTAGGCACTTTCTCCTGTTAGAATATTCAAAGAAAGACAGAGGCAGTCGGCTCTCGTTTCCCGGTGTAGCGCAGGGTGCACATTTAAGGGTGAGGAGAGGCGCTAATGTAATTGGTGGGGATCTGAATCAGTTGTGTTAAATCCATCACACGCTGTTTCTCCTCCCTCATTCCCCACTTACTCCAGTGGGAGGAAAGGGGGAGGACTTGCGCCAGTGTGCGCTGCCAATAAAACTTGCAAAACTCATGTGGACACACCCTGTTGGCGCACCAGGTCTGTGAAACTAGACCCTTTAGACTTTATTAACTATGCGTATGGGAATCAAATACATTTGTTCTGGCAGGTCCATTCAGCCCTGCTTCTGTTAATGCTAATCTCCAGACTGCCTGGACTGGGCCAGGCATCTTGTCTGATTTTTTTTTTTTTTTAATCTGGACTTGGACTGGAATCCAACTGTAGTGTGTAAATGCAGTTCATATCATCACTGGGTAGAAGCACTGAAGTATTATTCTCAATAACCAAGGTGTGGAAAGTCTTTTGGACACTATACTTATTCTAAAAAAAAAGATTAGCTGTAGTCAAAGAAATAAGAAATATGAATTTGCTGTACTTCTGACAGGATTAGTGAGTTTAATTTACCAGATGGCTCAACCCTTGTATCTTCGCTTTGACTGCTTGTAGATGGCATGTGCAGCTGCATCCAGAAACACTGTTGTGTCACTGCTTGGAAATCAAAAAGGAAGTGGAAGGTTCCTCAAAATCCCATTTTAGAATTGGTACGTGTATTAACTATCATGTACATGTCAAGAGAAGAAGATCAATTCTGAATATGCGTTCTTCAATTCTTGTACCCATTATGCTCCATTTATTTACCATGTAAATGTCAAACAGTTCTGTGTAACAGCACTACTGTTTGCTCCTCTAATTAAATTTCTTCCACTTAGCAGCGTGTGTATCAAGTGGTTTGATCAGTAGATATTGATTACAGTAACCAGCAGACCATTCATGGAAAGGGAGGAGAATCTGTGAGTAGAAGCCAGTCATTACTAATGTGAATGACATCTATATAGCCCAACTGTAATTGGAATTCAGGATTTCACCCTGTGGTAATAGCCATACAAAGAAAAGGAGAGTTCAGCTTATACAGTAGACCAGCCCGGCAGCATAATTTAAACCATAAATCAAACATTCATGAAGTGCTTCACCTTGAAGCTCTATACGCGTGTCTTTGCCTCTGAGCTTCAAATTGTGTTAAATATGTTTTCTTGTTTCCTTATCCTATCCAAACAAGGATATAGAGGAAGGATTTAAGGATATTTAATATCACAGTAGGAGCCATAAGGAAGCTTTATGATGAATCCAAACCAATAAGCTGGTTTCATTTCAGGAAATAAATTTCATCTGATCTGTTGGGCTTAAGAGGAAAAAGGCTGGACTATAATACACAAATAAAGTCTTACACAAAAACCTAACAATATTTAAAATGTGCTTATTAAATATCTGCACATCATAGCCCTTGGCAATTGCATTGGAAGGCAATGCAGCCTAAATAAAAGTGAAATCATATATTAGGAAACTGGCAATATGCAAGACAGTGTGCAGGGTCTTCACTTTCTGAAGTTTTAAATGACACTTGTTGTATATTTTATGTACTTGTAGAAGTGCTTTTTAACTTAAAGATTCAAAAGATTGAGTTGAAAACATATGGATCAGCATATACTGACACAGTTCACGCATCTGAAATCTGATTTGGTATCATATGGGTATGTTATGAATGTCCATATATTGAACAAATACTGGAATTAAACTGAATTTCAAATAGGCAATTTCTATTTTAATTTATTGTCATTGAGTTAAATAGGCGTGTGGGCCTTAGGCATAGGCCACCCACATCCCATATGACAGAAGAATATTACTGATGGTGCTCATTTCTGAAATGCACAAAATGTTTAATCTTATCTTAAGAGCTGATACTGTACATCAAAAAAAGACCTTACACTGCAAATGTGAATCCCATGGAGGATAGGGACACTTGGCTATAGGGACACATGTCAACTTACATTACCTTCTTATTATTCCACACAGATAGATGAGACATTTAAATTTGATCCATGAATGTGAATACTGCACATACAGATAAACACATTCATAGGTTTTCCACCATGTGGGTTACGTCCCTGAACCTCAGATAATAATCAGCTTTGCCTCTTGTGTGATGAGGTGAGTCCATCTCTGAACAGGTCTGTGATCAGCTTTGGTGCCTGCTGAGAGTCTCTGAGGATAAGATGTTTACTGAGTTTTTTTGTGTGGCCAGTAGGATCCCACTTAGTGTGAATGATGGCAGCTGTGAGGATGCCGCTGGCAAATGTGACTCCAACTATGGCTGCTTGGTCTCATGTAGCAAACAGCGCCAGCTGCTCAGGCTGTGTAGCACTCCAGTGAGCATGACTGATTGTGGCTGAGGTAAGCACATCTCTGGCTAGAATGATGCTGAACGCAGCAGGGGTGAGTGCAACTCTGGCTACAACTATGGCACATCTCAGAAAACAGCAGCTCAATGCAGCTGGCTACTTGGACTGTGGCTACATCAGGCCAGCTGTGGCAAGTGTAGATGAGCATCATTCTGTGTGGGCGACTGCTGCAAGCACACACTCACTATAGTGAGAGTGACTCTGGTGATCAAAGCATCTTAGGCTGGTAGTGCAGCTTGTATCACACTGGTGGAGTTTGCTGGTTGGCAGAGGGTGTAATGGACACAACTATCCAGTGTGACTGCATGGTGGGAGAGTTGAAGTCAGCTAAGCTCTGTTGAGAAGCAGGAAAGGAGACCAGAGGAGATAAGGTCCAGATGCACAAAGCCCAGGACTTCTTTGGTTTAAAATGTCAGGCTTTTTTTATTTATTTATTTATTTAATTTTTGTTAAAATTTTGTTTTTGTTTTTGAGATAAGCTCAACTTCAGTATAGATGTGGATCACAGACAGTGTTGTCCTGATCAAGGTATTACATTGTCTAAGCAAGAAACATCTGTGACATTGACATTTCTGTGTGTTCCTAATGTTTGTGCCGTTTGGAATGAAAATACATATTGAACAATTAACTCAGTACTGTAGGTAAATATTTGGAAATGTTAAAGAATAAATATTTTCAATACAAAAATAAAATATGTAAATAATAAAAACACCCTTTTACGTATCACATTTATAGCTAAATATCTTAAACATGCTTTGTATTAAAGCCTCCCTGACCATTTAATTTAATAAATTATGGTGGATTACAGTTTGTTGCTGGAAAAAAAGGAAAAAACAAAACAAAACAAAAAAAACTTCTATAAGGTGCCTTTCATTTATTTTGGTACCATTGATATAGAGTAAATGAGTGAGATCACAGTCTGGTCTCAAAATAAACAGGAGAAGAGAGCTTTCAATTCCCAGGGCAGAACTCATGGTGAATTTAAAGCGTCTCAGTCTCTTGTATCAGTTCTCGTATCACTGTTGTAGTTCTCTTCAGAACAACACAGTGCTTCTGGGATCTGAATGGTAAAACATTTTGGGAATGTTATGGAATATAATGCAGTAAATTTGTATCTTTGGCAGTGCAGCATAATCCCTAGACAGCACATTAAGGCTCCTTAATTTACAATTAAAACATCCTTAGGGCTCAATGAAACATGCAATCACTTATAAGAGAGCTGTTGCTCTGATCCTGCATTGAAAACACATTTCAGTTTAGTCAAATCATCACAAGTATAAAAACCACAAGTTGACGAAATTACATATGACTCATTCGTTGCATCCCTCATCACTGTCTGAGAGAAAAGTGATGAAACAATAGAACAGAACTGACTTTAATGGTCGATACATATTCACAAACCTCAGACATGAATCAATGCATCACTTTGCTACAAATTATTTATTTTTGATGCACTCAGTATATGTATTCAAAGCCAGTAAAAACTCCCAACAAAAGCATCCATGATGTTTGTATTCGCTAAGGGTGTCCTGCCTTTTTTCTGTCCTACCTCATCCATAATTGAAACCTGAAAACGTACTCTTTGAAAACCCTGACCATTCCTAGACACAGAACACCACACACAGACCACTGAATCATGACTCATAGCCCTTGTTCACGCTTGCTAAAATGTAAATGGAAGCAATCAGTTGAAGGTGGTTATCAGGAACTGACATCATTAAACCAGAAAATAGACTAACTAAACATTTTAACTCACCTTGTATCGTAATTGATACTGACTTTTTTATAAGACCATCAGAATTTTTATAGAAATGTAAAATATTTGACTGTAAAAAAAACTATTGCTGTCAACCAAATACTTTTGATAGCAACGATATGATTCACAGGTTATAATGCAATGAAGGACAGCTGATATTTAAAGAAAGGCAAATTGATTTGTATAGCACATTTCATGTACAGGACAATTGAAGGTGCTTTACATAAAACATATAAGAAAATTCAAATGATTAAGATGCATTAAAAGACAATTAAAATAAGAGACTTAAAAACATTTAAAAACAAAAAAGGAAATAGCATGAACACTGGGTAGCACTGAAACCAGCTGAAACTGGATGATCATTCTCTTATTTAGTGGTAGCACAGTATATTAATATGAAAATGTCTGTATGTTACAATGGTTCTTTAAAGGGGCTTCGTCTCAGTTTATCAAAACGTCCTCCCATTATCTCATTATCATTCCACTGAGATCATTCATGATATTATTCTGTTGCTGCCTGGACCTTACATATGCATAATTGTGTAAGTGGAGCAGGCTGTGTTCTCCATGGTAACCTGTGGCAGCTTTTACTGTACAAGAGGACAGAGTCTCTGCTGCATGTCAACCTATCCTCCCCGAGAACTCTGTTCACATTCTTGGCAGAGAGTCAAACTCTTTCAAGGTGGGTGTCAGAGTCCAACAAAGTTGTCCTCTGTTCCGTTTGTGATGTTCATGGATATGCATCAAGGCAAAGCCAAGGACTAACTGTTCAGCTCAGAGACATTAGAATTGGACATGTCCTGATCACAACGTCATGGTTCTCAGCTGGTTTTCTGACTGAGATTCAAGTCTAATGGTTTTGGTAATTGTTTTTACAATAGATCATATAATAATACTGATGTTGCATATTTTGTTAGCCATTAGCCACCCAGACTGTTCACTTAAAATGCACTATTAAACAGCCAGAAGACAATTAAACAGACATTTCATTAACATCAGTGATGGACTGGATGTAACAAAGTGGATTTAGGCACATAAATGTCATTCATTGGTTTTCAAAATATTACAAAAGATTATGTTGACAAGACATGCCACGGTTTATGTTTTTAAAGACATGTAACATGCCACCTATTATATGTAAATGGCGAAAAAAAAACTTTTGTCAAAAAAAATCATAACATTTTTTTAACTTTGTAATGGTATCTATTCTGGGCCACTGGCAATCTACAAACCCAATTAGGTATGAATTCAACTCATAATTGTAATGCTAAATTGTTAAGAAACGAAGAAACCAATGGAAAATCAATACCCCTTGGCTCCCCTTAATAATAATAATAATATAATTTTTTTACCCTATTTACCTTTAAAGGTGATATCTGTGTGCAAGGAAAGCAGTGAAGGAGAAGGAGGAGGATTTTTCTTTGGAGGGAGAATCTCCTTCCAGTAAAACATCATGTAGTCATCACTAATAACCTGTCAAGACAAATCTGTTTTCTTCTGCTATTAAAAATGTGAACACTTAATGTGACTTTCAGAGGCTCCACCTGTTGGCAGAAGCACCTGCTCAGTCTGCAGATTTCCTCTCATATTTTGACACAAGAACTCTCAAGAGCTGTAGCTTGTAAATCAAATTTCTTGCACTACGGCGCACTAGTAGTATGAGTTTGTACTGTGACTATATTTTTTTTAACTCATGCTATGAGAGCAGATCATACACTTACCAAAAGAAGACAAACATTAAGGACATTTATATGTACAGAAAAAAAAAGCATCATCATCTGATTTCTTAAGTAATCAGATTATGCAAGTGATCAAATAAATCATATAACCTGATATGCTTCATTAGATTACAGCTGTAATCTGTTTATGCAAAATTTAAATTGGATTAAAGCACCTGGATTTCTGTCCAATGCTTGGTAATCTGATTTATTCTGTTATTTTGCATCTAAACATGTTTTTTTTTTTTTAAAAAAACCAACAACAACAGCCTGCAGATGTAGTTTGAAGATGATAACAGAACCATTAGTATGTATGTACAAACTCCAAAAGACGTCCAATAATGGACTGAAATGTCCAAACTAGTAATTTCCCATTTCACTTCATATTTCTAAAGTTCATGTAAATGCATCACATTCAATTATTACTTTTATTTCTCCCTTTTTTATGGTCATATAAATGTACATACTGTGTTATGGCCCAGCTCGAGGCATGATAAAAGAACACTAACAACAATGTAGTATGTACAGTACCAAAGAATCAGGTGTATTTATTCACAATAAAATAAAGAGAAATGTGCAAAACAGTATTGGATGTGGTATCTGCAGCATCAGTAATAAGGCAACTGTTGAGGTGAGTGAATGCGATGAGTGTGGGCGTTGTATGGTGTAAAATAAAAGACACTACTGGTGTGGCACTGGTGTCAGCCTGAACAGTGAAGACAGGAAGTGCCACTTAGCTAGTATTAATGGGCCCAGACATGTCACACATGTACGCTGGTCTGCCCCCAACTCCACCTGCACACAAACGTTGGGGACAGACGAGCAGCCCACATGACCAAGAGGGGGGAGGGGGAGGGGGGAGGGGGAGGGGGGGAGGGGGAGGGGGGAGGGGAGAGGGGGTTCATGTCATTGTAAATTCATATTATATTTACTCAAATTGACTAAAGATATCTCCTTAGTTAAAAAGTGTGCATATATATATTATTTTTTTAACCAGATACAAAAGTTAAAATAGCAACACAAATATGCTGCCTTATTTGACCTTGATTACTGTCTACGTGGAGCTTAATAAGATCCAGCTAGTGTGGAACAGAGCTGCTATTGTCTGTCTTCACTGTATGATGAGAGACACTGAGGAAGGAATGGATGTTAACCAGACTGGTCATCAATCTTTCTGCTACTCTCATCCATGACTGTCGAAGTTTATGACACAAATGTGTTAACAATAGACTTTATAGAGGTACAAATTATTTGTTTTTATTTTTAACGTACATTGTCAGATAAAAATATTTCCATAGATTAAAGTATACAATTGTTTAACTTGTGTATATTTTGATGTAAAATTACAAAAATTAATCTGGCGTCTTCCATTTTCAATCAATGTATAAATTAGAATGGCATGACTTGACATTTATTGTGATAATACTGACAGATATTAACATGTTATATATGAAATTTAACTCTAAGGTAAATATACTGTATAAGTGATTTACACACGAATCATTGGCCAGTTACAACACTTATATTATTTAACTAGTTATGGTTGAAGAACTTGTTAAGTTGGAAAAGACTAAATGCATCTCTCTATTTATACTGATGTTATTGCCAAAACTACAGTTATATGATTTCCTTTTTGGTAGAATAGTTGGTACCATTATAAGACCTAATGGAAAAGGATATTACTAAAAAAAAAAAAAAGAAAGAAAGAAAATACAAGCATAAGAGATTATTTTTGACAGGTCTTCTGATTAAAATATGAGTCACAGTTGTAGTGAAGATGGTTAATTTTGCATTTCATTTTGACTGAAATAAATTGTAAAAGTGTTGAAGTGATATTTACAGTAGGTTTAAAGACTGATGTGTGTCTGTGCACAGCAAATAGGTGTCTATATGTGTCCATACTATGCAGTGTAAAATTAACACCTTTGAAAGTGTTAAAAATGTAACACTCAGTTTTTGTGGTTTAACACTATTTGTTGTTAAAAATAATAACCACTTAAGGGGTTACCATGGTGATATAATAATAGTAAGTAAAGTAAATGGTCACATGACCCAGAGGGAGTAGAGAGTACGTTTGTAAATGTTGTGTAGCTCCGGGTAAACAGAAGGGAAAGAGGCTGCAAACATGGCGACTACGCAGAGTCATGACGTAATCATCCCAAGACCTAGTTTGTAAAAGTATTGTGAGATCTGCCAATCAATCTATCATATCCTACAATGTGGTTTTGTCTCTTGATAAGTGGTTACAGGGTCCGACAATTTCATATAAATAGATTTAGACGTATTATTCTTGTTTTTGAGTTATTTAATGATAATTATATTTTATGGCTGAGATTGAAAAGATAGTTCACTTATAAATAATGTGTCTTTCAGTGCTTAATTTCTGCACATATAGAGATGGTTGAAAATATTGTACCAAAGCTTTTAACTGAAGCAGAGACAGGCCGTCATCCCCTCTGTTTTAGCATCCTCTCAATGGTTGGCTCCTTTAGTATTGATTTTTTTTTTGAGCTGCTAATGTTTTTTAATCTTTGACTGACCTGGCCCCAATTTGTCTCTGAACTGAAGGTTACTTGTGACCCTTTGTGCCATTTCAAATCCTCAGACAGGCGCTCCAGACAGCTGCTGTGTCAAGGTTGAAGACTTAAGGTGGCCATGCTGTTGCTGTCAGGTCTCGTAAGCTCAGGAATGAGATTCCAACATCGTGACACGGCAATTAAGGCCTCTTTATTATCTTTGATGTTTGTTTTCATTGCATCCCTGTTGTCTGATCTTGGCATTTTCCCTTTGTTACCCCCACTGCTCCATCTGTTTACTGTGGCATTTAGGTTCGTCAGTCATTACAACCTTGACTATCAGCATTCCTATAGCGGATGCTGAAAATCTAATCATCATTGTTCTTTTCAGTAACAATTTCTGCTATAATTTGGAACTGTAAAATCCTCTTGTGCATTTCCAAGATACATTTCAACCAACATCATCACACCTACACTGTATTTGAGCATGGAAATGCAATAGTGATGTAAAATAATCTCTGGAAAATACATTGCCTTTGCGCTACCTTGAGAAACAGACAGTAGGCTGAGACAGCATGAGGGGGCCGAAGCTCCAGACATTAAAATGTCAGTCTAAAGGGATTCAGCCCGGCAGTCTGTGCAGATCCTTGTAGAAATGAGCAAACAAGGACACTTACTTACAATGAATGCAGAAAGTACAACGTCCTTTAAAAGTGCCTGGTTCTAAGGCAGTGTTCCCCACAGTGAGTCAAAGCAGTGACATCCTCAGGACAGTAAGGACACACTCCATTTCCTCAGGTCCATTAAAATGAACCCTAAGACAATTAAAACTTCTCCCTCCAAAGGACATCACCGAAGCCCCACAGGGTCATCAGTCTCTATGTCTTTAACTAACACTGGGTTACCAGGGCAACAGCTGGGTGCATCATCATCTTCCTGACTTGTCTGGCGCAGATACCGCCTGAAGCATCATGTTTCTAATTGCAACAGAGTGCACCTGTGACTGTGATGGTTCAATGTGATGTGTCACAGCAGAATAATAGCTTTTTATCTCATTTCCATTTTATAGAGACAAAACAAGAATTGGCTACGGCGATGAATCTCGCAAGTATTTCTCGATAATTAGAACACGTTTTTAATTAAGCAAGAGGAAGGATGTGTATGTGTGAGTCTAAGAACTCAACAAATTATATATCAGGTTTTATGAAACTTGGTGCATACAGTAAAGTGAAGGAATGTGAGTGAATGTATGGAACTTGTTAAGTTATCCTTATGTTTTGATTAGAAACAAATAAAATAACGGCCAAAAATCACCTGTAGTACAAACAACATTTATTGTAACAATTTCAAGTGAATTGCTCTCTTGTGTAGCAGTTTTTTGGGTTATTTTCCCCCAGAATTTGTTTTTTATTTTCAAGCTTATGATACAGTAGGAACATGTTGAAAAGTGCATTTCTGATTTGATTTGATTTATTCAATTTATTTGAATAAAAAAAAAAAACAATAATAAGAATGAAAAAGAAAACATAGATTAAAAAAACAACCAAGCATGTTCAAAAGGAGTGGGTGGAAGTTAACGCTTATATAATCCCACCCCTTCTTACTGTATCAACTTTTCTAACACTAGATTTGTTAACTATTTGCAATACATACCTACATATAAACATACATAAAACATAAAATAAAAACCATACACAAGAATAAATACAGAAGCAACAACAACACTCAATAATATTTAATAATAATAATAATAATAATAATAATAATAATAATAATAATAATAATAATAATAATAATAATAATAATAATAATAATGTATTTGTGGAAAAAAGACATGAAAAACACAAAAAGAATAACCAAAGAATGAAGAGAAATGAAAATAAGCTGACACTAATAACTCAATATGGATCCAAAATGAATGAAATTTCCACTTCATATATCAAATGTCTCCTCACTAGATAAATATTAAACATTCTTTCATTACTGCACCTTCATCAAGGAACAGTGGAGGTTACAGGGTTTGATTGTCTTTTAACAAGATTACTCAAAAACTTATGGACTGATTTGGATGTAGTTTTCAAGAAATGTTGATAGTGGCATTAGGAATAAATGAATACACTTTTGCTGATCTGCCTTGGTGCTTTTCTCATTCATATATTAATATATTTACATTTTGGTGTTACTCTTGAACTCACTGGACCTAAACCTAAGTCACTTTATGCTCACACCATGAATTTCCTTATTTTACAATTTTTGGAAGGACCTCCAGACTCCCCAATCATGCTCCTAATGTCACTTTCCACTAATGTCTCTTCTTGACTTGCCTTGGCTCTGCACAGCTTTCTTTTTTCTTTTTTTTTTTTTGTCCATTTCCACTGTGTGAGAGCAGGAACCACCAGGTACTACAGTACATGTATCAGGTTCTATTTCTAGTATCACCTCAGCCAAGATTCTAAATGAGCCAAAGCAACACTAAACATGATGTTAAAAAGTCATGGACATGCTGCAATGTGAGCAGGAAATCTCCCAAAACATCAGAGCAAATTTTTAGTTTGGCTCGTAAGCAGATTTTAAGTCGAAATCAGCTGTCATTTGGTACTGAGTGGATGAATAATTTTTTTTACTTTTTCTGACAATCACACTCAGAAAGATGCTTTTCCCTCATGACCTGTTTGGCAGGTGCTTACAGTATAAACTAAAATTACTGTAAGTGCACAAATTAGCTTTGTTGTGTTTCTCACTAAAAATGACGTGCCTCAACTAGAAAGGCACACACAGAGCTCCAACCTCCACCAAAGCAGATCAGCCTCTTTGAGCACCAGCAAAATGTAATAATATGTTACTTGTGCCAGCATCAACATTTCATGAAAATTTAATCCAAACTGTCCATAACTTTTTGGGTTATCTTGCTAACAGACAGACAGACAGACAGTCCCTGATGAAAACATAATCTCCTTGGTGGAGGTAAATATCAGACATTTTGGAAAAGACTGAACCCGGGTTACCTAAGATCACTAGTCTGCTTTTAATAGTGTCTGTGTGTTACTTCTCTAGCACATATTAAACAGGAAATGTCAAGGATTGAATCAACAACATATCCTTGTGTATCGACCATGTCTGTGCGGGAGACTGCAAATTATGGTGGTATTTGACTGTCAAACCTGCCAGTAGAAATGACCACAGAAGCAATGAAGAACTTCCATTTCCAATATCCCCCACCCTCACCTGTCTATGAAATTATTTCTGATATGAAACTGCACCAAAGATTGACTTCACTACTCTGCCTGTTTGTTTCTTTAGTTCTTTGTTTGTTAACACTCTAGCAGCAAAACTGTTGGTTGAATTCACACCATATTGGGTTTATAGATTACCAGTGAACTAGAATATATGTCAACACATTCAAGGAAAAGTTTGTCAAAGTTTGAAAAAAAAAATTCTGATTTTTTTTTTTACATTATTATTATTTTTTTAAATTTACTTATAATTTCTGTAGCAGAAAAACTATAGGCTGAATTTATATCAAATTGGGGTTATAAATTATAAATTACCAGTGACCCAGAATAGATGTGGTTACATTTTGGGAAAAGTAGATCGGAGTTCACATTTTTTAAATAAATTTTAAAAAATTACATTTTGCCCATTTACCTATAATGGGCGGAATTTCAAATCTCTATGAAAATATCAATTTAGCCTCAATTTACTTCAAATTTCGCACATATATAGACACAGTTGATATGCGGACAGCACCACATGCATAGAAATGATGACATCAGCTGGATCGATGCCAAAATAAACTACAATCCATGTGAGCGGCAGCATTTAGTGTGCATGGCACCACTTATATAAGGCTTTATTTCACATGATCATTTAAAGATATTTTTCCTCCATTGTTATTTCATTCGTAGCTCCAGGCGCACTCAAGATGACGTGTCAATTGTTTAAGCTTCATCGCTATGACAACCACCACACTGAAGGAGTACTTGTCTGTCAGTAAGAATACAACATGCAGGTGCATGAATGAGACGAGTGGGAAAAACAGCATAAATCCTCCAGAAAATGCTGGAATAGTACCTATGTTGTCTGAAAACCAAGTGAAAAATCTGCATGTTCTTTAATAATGAACAGCTGAACGTGCATCATTTCCTCGCGGTGTGAAGCAGCTCATCCATAACTGCTTATTGGAGAAGTCTGTTGAAATAATGGAGCAGGTGAAGGTATGCATTTGTTTGCAAGTAACTTTGGAATTGTAACATTTATTAGAGATGGGCCTTCTGTCCATGTGTGGGGTTTGCATTAGTATGTTTTACATTCTGCTGCTTTAAAAATATCACTGCCTGTTAAGCCGCATTCTGGAATAACGGTGCAATTTGTAATAAATACCCAAAATGTAAAAACTTTTTCATTTCATTTTGTAATAAAGCCGCATTTTGTAATAAGCTGCCTCAACGCATTTTGTAATACATTTAACCGCATTATGTAATAAGTTATTAAATTTATTAAAACTCAAAGAGCTGTTTGGGAAACATTCCAAGTGTTTTATGGCTTGGCTATTAGACATTGACAATTTGAAATATATAAGAAATCACTCAAATATTGGAAATATATTTTGGAAATAGAAATGCGGCAACATTTATTACAAAACGTGTTGTGGCAGTTTTTTACAAAATGCGACTTTATCACAAAATGAAATGAAAAAGTTATTACATTTTGGATGTTTATTACAAAATACCAGTCGACGCTGCCTCAATACACAGCAATTTGTACGGTTCACCTTGACTCATTAAATTTGCCTCCACATCTTTGCCAAAAACCATCAAACAGTGTCTCTCAACTTGTCTAAGCCCAGAACAAAATCTGACCTCTCATTTTATTTATCTCCAAAACCCCTAAAATGCTTCCAAGTGTCTGTGCCAAACTTCAATCGAAAGCTCTATATTTCCTATTTTCATTCCTGCTGATCCAATGAATGCACGACCAGGTGAGCATGTGACGGACAAACAACATTTGAAAAGGTTTCAAATTCTCGTATGATGCATTTTTATATTTATTTCAATTGAATGTGTGTAATACAACATTTGACATTTCAAGAGTTTCCCAGGAGCTAAAGACATTCTGCCTATCCCGATATATCAAATCTTTATATGAAACTTTGGGACCTTGAAGAGTCTGACATTTTAGTGATTTAATCTGTCAGCCTTGAAGGTCACAGTAAACACGTGCACGTCAAAATATATGCATCCAGTTAATTAACCATTCATCTTGGGAAAAAAAACAAAAACGTCTATAATCAGATTTGGAACCAACATTTTATATAATAATATGGAATATACTATGCACAGCCAAGTTTCAAGATCTGTACGGATACTAATTAAGATGCATTTTGGAATCAGTATGAATGTATAAACCTCCATGAAACAAGCTCAGAGTTACATATGGTGGATTCACACTGAGAAATGTTATGTTATAACATGATTTTGTGTGTACGGTTTCCTTTTATAGTACAGAGATTACAGGAAACAAAAGGTAAACCTCTGTAGGATACTGTATAGGCATTGTCAGAGGATAAACATAATCTTTCTAGTTACAATCCACCAGTGAACATACATACATATATGGTAGATATGTACATTTTTGGTAGTTATTTACATTCTGTAGACAAGTTACCAGAGCTATGATTCAAAGCTCATTTAACTCATGACTTTTTCTTCAGAATTCCACTGTTCATCTTCTGCACACATGTCGACTAATCAATATTAATATCAATAGAATAATAGAATAATATAACAATGCATGTCCCCATTTCAGGCTATATATACATTATCCTTAATTTAACATCTAAAATTTTATAGGCTCTTGTATATCTTCCAAACTCATACGTAATATCTAGGACACGTGCGTTGGGTGTTTTTATTTATTTATTTATTTTTAATAATGTAGGCGACTGATGCCAGTTTTTTGGGTTAAATTCTGTTAACTTCTTTATTTTTTTAAGGGAAGGTATTTAATCCTGTTTTTTTTTTTTTTTTGCTATCAAGCTCTCCTCACATATTATTGTATGTGAAATAAACTACTAACTTAGTAGCTTAAAATAGAGGAGCTGTGGGTGGAATACAAAGAAAATCATCCACTATTACCTATAAATCTTTGATCATTTCAGTTGTAACTTTGTCAGTAACAGAGGTGACATTTCAAACAACTGGGTACCTACTTCTGAAAACTACATACAGTATTTATATCAAAACTATTCTTGCTTTTTTTCAGTGTTTGAACTGAATTGACCTGCTTCATAACCACTGGCGTTTACCCTATTATATTTACTGGGTAGGTACGTAAAGAAGATTTTTTTTGTGTATTTGTACATGGAGGGGTGAGGTGTGAAGTAGCTCATTTGAGTTTAAAGCACCAACAGTTAATACAACCTTTCTGGTGTCATTACTCAGAAATATGGTTGAATTAATAAACAATTCAAACTCAAGCAGAGCATTTACAGTTCATGTAGACCACAGGCAAATGTTTTAAAATGCATAATTCCATTTAGAAACAACAAAATATCACTCATTTAAAGTAAGAAAGTGTTGGAGATGGGGGGAAAAAAGAACCGTTACTGACAAATGATTATTGTTTCATTTTCCAAATTTCTTATTTCTCTTTTCAAACACCAAAAATGCTCTTTGATCATCTAAATGTAAGAACTTGCTTAAAATAACAAATCCCTTCTGCGCTATGATGTACTATGTGATGCTGAACCAGGTTATTGTGCAGCTTTGATGCATGTACCAGCAGTCTTTTGTGATACAATAGTCAGTGTTTTGCTCTACTTGTAATGTACTTGTGGAAAATGTTTTATGTAGTTTTGGCAAACTGTTTTAGTCCCTAAATTACTAAGACGTGCATTCTCATGAGATTGTTCTTGTCAGGAGTTCTCTGTGCGCTACTAAAGTACAGTAATGTGGGTCATCTGTGAATATATATATATATATATATATATATATATATATATATATATTATAGATATGACAGGTTTGTACAGGAATTGTCTCACTAACAAGATCAGAAGTATGAGTGGGCGTTTCAAGGTAACAGAATTTCAATGTGAACAGCAGGACATTGATCTTCTAGGCTGGAAAAAAAAAATGTGGAAATGATGGAAGCCCACAAAGAAAAAAGTGAATGAAGTATCTGAAATTCTTGGAAGTGCTGAGCATGGAATGTAGAGCAAAGTAGCCCAGACGCACAGGCACTCTACAACCTTAAAATATTCAATTTCTACACTTCATCCCACAAATTATGTTTGCCTGTGCTGGATAAGTGGAGTAAATGTGTCTGAATTTCCTCTTGTCTGCATTAACCTGGCATGGCCTTCTTATTGACCTGCTTTGTTCCACTTCTCATCAGTTTTTTTTTTTTTTTTCTCCAGCAGAGCTAAGCTTTAAATTTTCCCTCAAAGCTTTTCGGTCATGACTGACATGATCATAACTGAAGTCCTACTGTACTTATAGGGATCTTGTTATTATCTCCTGTCAACTATTATCATAATCATCATCATCATATAGTGGTGTTATGCCTTTGTCGCCTATCCACTTCAGCTGCCTGGTGGACCTGGGTACATACTGACATCTCCAAAACAAGCTTCTTTGTACAACGAGGGCAGTGTACACTCACTTGCCTTTTAAGCTGCAAAAACATGAAACATCAGTGGAGAGTAATCCTATTATTTAGCATATTGAATCATTTCCAAAACATGTTGTAAGCATTAACATTAATTTATGGGTAGACTATTTGCTTCCTGCAAAAACAAAAAAAAAACAAACAAAAAAAAAAACAGTGCTTCTCCTTCACACTCTAGAAGACATTACCCTCATTTATTTTGTAATCACTTGAGATAGTGTGCATTTTACTGCATCATGCCTTACTGTGCCTCGAGGAATAATATAGAAATGCTAATCCCTGCAACAATCTGCCTGTGTCTTCTCTACATGGGTTATTTGACTGCATGCAACCCCCCCCCCCCCAAAAAAAGGCAATTACAGACAGATCTCCTAATAGTGCCACTTCAGAAGTAGCTGGTTCACAAACAAACAGCACATCCATCTGTAACCCAGAGGAATAGATAACACCTTCTCACTCAAAATCTGCTCTTCCAGACACATTCCCTGCTGGACAATAAATCTGAGTTTGCTTTCCTTCCACCACCCAGGCATTCATTGTGAAAAGCAGCTCTGTGCTTCTCCGTATGTCTCAACAGATGAAGAAACTGGCTGAGAAAAGTCATTTACTCGTGGTCACACTCATGAGTCCAGGGAGCCGTTGCGTTATGAGCCGTGTAGCATGCACCTCGAGATGGCATGGGAAAAAGGCTGCAAAGAGCTACTGTACAGATGACTGTGCATTGCATCAAATGAGAGGTGTGGTAAAACATGAATATCTAATGTGTAGAGGAGGGACCATGTTGAAATGTACAAGTAAAAGACAGGGAGGAGAGAGAAAACTTGGCCTAAGGGTGAATGACTGTCTGTTAACCTTGCTATGGATGAAGTCCCATAATTAAGTGCAGGCTTTGACCTCTGACTTTGCTGCTTAAAAGACTGAACAGATGAAGCAAAAATGTATATAATATCACAAGATTGTGATATTAGTTTTTTCTTTTATTAACATGCATAAAAACCACCTGTTTTAATAAGTAATGTGGGCTATAATCATTAATTACACTGTGCTATAAAATCCCTATAGATGCATTAAAATGTCATCCACTCCCTGGCTTGTTTTGCATGTGCCTAACCTGGGATACAACACACAAACAATGGTGATTTTCACAAAGTGAGTGCTTGTGTGTGATGCTGACCCAATTTCTGATTATTTTTTTTCATGGAGTGTTTTGGGAAGATTTCAATCATTTAAACATTAGTAAGTGATAATATAGGAGCCCAAAATGATCATTCCAGCTGGACATTGCTTTACATGCAGCATGTGCCCAATGACATATAGCCTCATATAATGCATGTTAACCGACAAAAGGGGGGGAGGAGGAGGTAATGTGTGAGGGTGGGAGGGATGGGTGTTGGACTCACAAGGAGCACAAACAGAAAAACAGAGAATATTTAGTCATTTCAAGCAACTATTTAGCATTTTTCCCCATGATAATTGCCTTGATTATTGATTTTTACGCAGCACAGTGCGTTATGGATAGGTTTTGTCAATCACATGCATTTCCTGTACATATTTATTTCAATGTATTTGATTTGTATGCCTGTGAAACTTGCCAGTTCGGAGACGAGATAAAACAAACACTGCACTTATGCATGGGTTTTATTGCCAGTGTGTGTGTGTGTATGTGTGTGTGCGCGTACAGGGGAGACGCAGACAGCCGCCAGACCCTCGACTGTAACGGGCTTTTATTCCAAGGTTAAGTTAGCTCCTGCTCAACAGTCGTGTCACTGGTTGCAGTAGCTTGTTTCTGTCAGGATTTCCAACATGCGGGGTCAAAACGCGCAGCTGGAGCAGGTTCTATTAACAGGAACGTCATTGCGCGCCGTCGTTTAATTGCCCATTAACGGGAAAGTAACAATTGTCGCCACAGCCTTATAGTGTCGCATTGTGTTGCAATTCGACGGGAACTGTCCTAAGAAGTCGAGTCAAGCTGGACAAAACATTTTAACATCATTATTGCATGAACTGCATTCCCTCATAGAGCACATTTGTTGCTTACAGAACCCAAACAATACTTAATTCCCAGGCGTAAGCTTAGATCATAGCAGGTTTTACGCCATGCAGCACCCGCATCCTCTGATCAACACCGTCTCCTACTTCAGCATGCGAGGGGAAACCTGTTAAACCATCAATTATACTGCAGTAGATACACAAACAGCAGTTGTTGCATGTGAATGAAACATTGCAGCTGGGTGCATTTCTAGTCATGTCCAGCTCTTCCACTGGCAAACATGTGCGTAACCTAACAAATCACGTTACATTCACACACTATAGGTAATAATTAGAATTAAAGAAAAGAATAATCTCACCAGCAGGAATGAGCGCTGTCTTCTTGTTGTTTTCTCCTCTCTCTCTCTCTCTCTCTCTCTCTCTCTCTCTCTCTCTCTCTCTCTCTCTCTCTCTCTCTCTCTCTCTCTCTCTCTCTCTCTCTCTCTCTCTCTCTCTCTCTCTTTTTTTTTTTTCTCTGTTGCGTTAATGAGGTTTCTGACGTTTGGTCCAGTTGATTTCTCCCTCAGCTGTTACTGTCCACTGGGTTTGATTTTTTCTTTCTTTCTTTCTTTCTTTCTTTTTTTTTTCCAGCGGTGAAATTCTAAGGAAATCGGTGTCCTCTCGCGCAAAGCTCTGCCCTCTTCAAACTAACCTTCCCGCCCCCTTGTTCTACCCATCTCAGATTGGTGCTGGACCAGGAGGGGCAAAACCTTGTAACCCAAGGGCTGGTTCAGAGGCGGTGATCTGTCATGCGGATCAATGCCCACATGGACTTGCAGTGGACGCTTTGCGGAGGGCGCACAGTTAACCGACCAGCTTGTGAGTGATGCTCTCGGCAGCTGGAAAAAAAAAAAAAAGGACTCTTTTCCCCTCCTCGTGCGTTATTGCACAACAACCTCTCAGGCGAGAAACAGCAGTGAGTGGGCCCACTTATTCAGAGGGTTCCGTGGTTTGAGCGCTGACGCAGGTGCCCAAGGTCCAACCACGACTGACAGAGATGCCAAAGCCTGTGAGCTGCTGCTGACAGTGATATAGCAATCTCATGTGACTCATTGCAGTAGTAGGAAAAAAAAGGAGCAGCTCATCCCCACTCTGTGACCTTGGGGTGGTATGTGTGGTCCAGTCACTCTGATGACCTGGGAAACAAACAAACAAACAAACAAAAACAAAAAAAAGTCTAGGCAGGAGAAAATTGAGACATGTCTAACCTTCTTCTCGAACTTTGGTCAAGGTGCCTTTGTGCAAGGCTTCTAATGTCACCCCTAACCTCTGTTCATGCAGCAGCAAATAGTACAAGACTGTGCTTGCACTGTGCCAATTCCCAGGTGTGTTTGTGTGAAGGTTTTGCAGGCAGCCAAACAGTCTCTGAAGTGATTTTATTTTCTGCTATTTAACGCACAAAATCATATATGTGACAGCTGGCAAAAATAAGATTACTCACAAAACTGTATATAAATAGCCTGTCAGACACATTTGGCTTTACATTTTGATCTTCTAAGACAATACAAACCTCAGCTTTATTTATTTAGAAACCAAGTGATGCTTAATTGTTACCGCTGCACCCAATAAAATATACTCAATGGAAAGAGTGCAATCTGTTTAACTGAGCGTGTTTTTTTTCCCTGTTAGGTATAAAGGTGCAGCTTTTATTTGCTAAAAGAATAAGGTGTTGTCACCTCACCTCTGACAGAGGCATGCTGAAAACTCTACAGTAAAATGTTAATATCTTCTGTCTTTTTTTAAAATAACATGTGGAAACAAACTTTAGTCTTCAGTCTTGTAGAACTTTAGAACTCTCTGGTGCTGTCGTAGGTAACTGTAGTGCTGTGGTTGAAGCCATGCAATCAATAAACACATTATTATTAATAATAAATGAGCCGCTTTCACTGCCAAAGCCACAGAGAGTTTAGATCAAGTCAACTCAGTCAAAAGTTGAACCCTTAGGCCACATATTATTAAAATGTTATTTATAGTTATCGATTTTTTTATTATTTTTTTTTTTTTTAATAGAGTATTTTCTCAAAAGATCACCAAGAGCTTTTATCCTATGATGCTTTTCTGCTGCAGCTTCTCCCAAGGCTTCAGTAAAGGTCAATGGGACTGTTGTTTAGGCTATCAAAGATACATTAAATATCTTCTCTGAAAAACAAAAGAGGGACACAACTGATTTTATTTCACCAGTTTCCTGCCAAACATAGGACTTTGTGCAAACATGATATGGTTTCTTAAACTGACATTATTTTAACCACTCACAGCATTAAATCACTGTTGTTGTTGTTGTTGTTGTTTTTTTAACACATGGATTTTCTGGAAAGATGATTCCCTTCTGTCCCATGTTTTTTCTCCATGGGACAGTTTGCATGTGAGGGGTTCCATTTTATTAAGGGTCTAACGTTGGGGCTACCGTTTCCATTCATCATTTTTCATCTATTATTCCACTGCGAAGCCCTTTGAGACAGTAATTGTAATTAGAGGCTGTAATAAACTTGATTTGCTGTGAGTTCCTGTGGGCGAGTTGACTGTGAGGTGCCGGACATTTCTGCCAAAGATTCTCCAAGCCAACAATCCACTGCAAAGAATTGTTTTACTGTTTTGTTTTGGAGGGAAATCTCTCATACAATGTAAAGAGCTGGCTACTTTACTGTATATCATCAGTGCCATATCTTACTTTGTGGAATTTATCTCTGATAATCTTCAAAGTGTAACAACATTTTCTGGAAATATACTGTAGTCTTTGTACTGGCAAATGTGGTCTACTTAAATTTGACATTGATTTTTTAATTTCTTTTCTTTTTTTTTTTTTTTTTACTTTAAAAACATGACATAACTGAGCACGAGTGGAAACATAAGTAAGAGACAATGCTTCCTACAGTTAGCAAATGCCTTAGTTATCTTGTTTTCAATAAATTCTTAAGCCGGCATAATCATGTCCTACGGCTAATAATTATAAACCCAGGCAAAACCAACACTGAAATATGTGTATGTCTGGGCTTTCTTTGTTAATTAGTCCCAGCTTGTGGACAGGGATATGCTGTCTCCTTGAGTCAGGAAGTTGAAATATTGTCAGCAGAAAAAGTGCATTTGTTTAAAATGAACTTGGAAAATAATGTATGTTAGGGAAAATAGAAGAAGATGACATGACACAAAAGAGAATGGTAAAAAATATTTTCAAGGGAAGACAGGTAGACGTTCCTTTTTCACTAGTTAACACACATATTTTTGGTGGCAGATCTGCCAAGCTTGGCGTCATTCTGCCCAAAGGGAGCAACTTTGAGTTTGGTGTGTGGCCCAAGGACACTTCGACATATGGGCAGGAGGAGACAGTTTGCTTTGCTTTCTGAGCCACACTCACCCCCCCAAGTAATATGAGAGCTGACTCCATGAATGGGGACACATCTAAACACTATTACATCTCTCGTTCCATCAGTTTCGGCAGTGTATAGGTTTCATTTGTGTAAATTCTCCCCATGGAGATGAGAGGATGTGAGCTTTACAGTAAAAATGCAGTTAGGTCTGGATGTGTATGAGACATTTTTATTGTGCATTAAATGAGTGTTGGGAAGAGCTACAGGACTAAATATTCTGGTCGGCTATAAACGCATGTCTCTGAATTGGTATCATTCATATTGGTATCATCTCATTACACCCAGCCTCTAGTTCTTTGTTTTCTTCTGTCTCCATCTGTTCTATGTACCTAATGAGTATGACCTTTCTGACAGCATGTATTCCTGATGCCAAGTCTCATGGGGGGATGTTTCCCTCCTACATTCATTTTTTTGTATATTGAAAATTCTCTCTCTGGTTACTGTATATTTGCCCAAAGCTGGAGCCACAGGTGCAAGGGTTGACAGGGCTGACAAATAAATGCACAGTGATTTGAAGCTTGCCCTTTTCTATCATGAAGACAAAGCAACATGTTAGATTTTTTTTCCAGATGCAAGCAAGGTCTTATCAGATGAAATTAATCATTGCAACAATAACCAACTGTCAAGCCCTCTTGTGGCACCTCCATGTAGCTGCGGTAGGCTCTTGGTTTGAGCAAACATTACATCCTTCCTGTGCATTAACAGTGTGGAATAAATGCATAAATAGTAGGATAGCTTCTCTATTTTTGGACAGATACAACATTTATAACACACTTGATATATGTTTTAGTTATTGTCTTTATAATTAAGAATATGAATAATGACAATGACATTATATTGTGGAGTCTCCAACACCATTGGTATATGTACTGTTAGTGCCCAATAGTGCACATTACTGCTGATAAAAAAAAACAAAAAACGCCTGCATTAAAAATCTACTGTATTTTGTGGCTTGTAGAGATTTGATCAAATTCTAATCCTATTTTATTTTCTTTAATTGCTGTCAATGGAATCATAAAGCACTGGAGTCTGTTTGTATTTGTGTGGTTATATTGTTAATATTTTAGAAACCATGTCCTCAAAAATTTGCAATAATTATTTTTTTCAGGGTAGTTCATGTCTTGTAAAAATGTACCAGGCTCCTTTCACTTTCACTTTCACACCTTGTATGGTTCACACGTTAAATGTGGTGCATGTACAAAAAATATTAATTAATCTGCAGCTGAAGCTTTGCTCATGAACAGGCAGGAAACACCAGTTAGGCGTGCCACATCAACTAGCCATCATCTAATCCTAATTATCACTAATTACTTTCAGCATTTAATGCCAGCAGTTCACTGAAGCTGTAAACCCTCCCTTTAAGCAGGCAGTTTCTTCCCCATTCAGCAGTTCTGCTTTTCTGGTTCCATAGTAATCAAATACACTTGAAGTAGCATGTTAAATACATGACCTCCATCATGTTGTTGTTGTTGTGGCTTGCCTAGCACTAAAGTAATGTGAGCCTGAGCTGCATGAATTCTGACAGTGATCGAATATATTTGAAGTCAAATACAACAGCGTAAACATTTTTACGATCGCAGTTTTAAGTTCATGGCAGGGGTGTTTTGACAGAAGTGTGCACATTAAGTTAAGAGCCAAACTCTCCATTTAAATGTTTTAGGAGGAGTTATAGCATATAAAGAAAGTGCTGTGATCATCACACAAAAATCAAGCAACACAAATCACTGTCAACCGTATAATTAATCACCGACTACTTTGGGAGGCAGCACGTAAACATTGTTTATCACACTCCAAAAAAGAAGCTTGATTTGTTGCTAATTGCTTTTAAAAAATAGTGTTGCTACTGAACAAGTCCTCACAACATCAATCAATCCATCTGCGTTCTGTAACTGCCTACCTTGTGCAGGCAGGGTTGCAGAATCAACATCCCAAACAATAAATAGCATTAGTTTATTTCAAAACAAGCTGAGGTGATTCAGTTAAAACTAGTGGTGGTTAATTATTTGTGTATTTAAAGGTGCCCTCTTACAAATATTTCATTATTTTTGTGGTGAAGTATGAAGTTCTACCATGGAAAAAAATACCTTTAATACCCAGTTTAAAGCCATTCTAACATAGTATCGAAGACTCAACTTGATTTGCTCCAGTTCTCGTGAATATTCAACGTGCTAATCTGCCCGACTCTGATGGCTAACAGCTAGTGAGTATCTGGCTGTTCAGCATCCTTTACCCTGTGCAACAAGTAGAGCCACTGGCAAAAACCAAGAATGAAACTTAACGTACTCCATGAGTTTGTCATGTTTGCCCCCCCTTTTTAGAATGCCCTTACTTGCTGTACACAAAAACTGTCACTGAGCCTGACTAATTGTGTGGGCTTACACTCATGAATATTAATGAATTAATGCGTCACTCTGACCAACTTTTCTAATGGACCTGATTTCTCCACTTCTTTATTTCCGTGGCAATAGCACACAGAGGAGGCAGTGGTTCATTTTCAAAATCATTACATAACACAAATGCCTAATAAAATAAATCCAAGTAAAAACCGTTTTCTGTGGACCTGTAAATAAAACCAGGACAGACTGTTGCTCAGTTTTGTTATTACATTCTTCTCCTTACTATTCTGTTAATGACCTGGATTTTGTGCTTTTTTTTTGCCACCTCAGATCTTTGGTTTTTTAATTTGTATGGACACTACAGCTACCTCTTAATAATAATAATAATAATACATTTTATTTGTATAGCGCTTTACATGTAGTAAAAAGAGAACAATGAAAGTCCAACAACAATAAAAACAAACAATAGAAAACAATTGTTTTCATGGTGTACAAATGAAAAGCCCTCAGACTGCAACAATCTGAATTCAGACCATTTACCTCAAAATAATCCCAGAAGGGACTATGGCATTTTCCACACAAGATGTGTGTGTTTCTCTGAGGACAAGAGGCGTTCACAGCTGAATCACATACCTCTCCAGCAGTGTTTCCCAATCCATGTTCTTGGCACAGACAGCTTTCATTCCTATCACAACATTTATTGCATTTTCTTCACTTTCAGGACTGAATTACCCCTGAATTAGATCACTGAAATAAAGCCCAACAGCATATTTAGTCTGAAACCTTCCACACTTGTCCCCAGAAGTATATATGCAGCGAGCCCCATGAGATATGGCTTGTCCCAGAAGTGCATTGTAACCTATTTGGCAGTTGAGCACAGCACTGAAGTTTACATTTGTTCTAAAAAAAAATGGTTCTCTGGGGAATGTTCAGGTTTGCAGTCTGGGATGTGACTGATTTAGCTTTTCCAGTTGTGTATTCGTGCTGTTTACATCACAAAGGACTCTGCTAATGTGGCATAGTACAGTACCATGATGTTTAATATGACCTCACATTCACTCATCAAAACTACTTTGCATTTTGAAAAGATCTAAATATGTGCTTTAAAATAAAGCATGGAAATTGATTAAAATCTGTCATTGTATAGGACTGGAAGGAACAGACTAATGCTGATTACTGTACCAGCCCAGGTTCCATGTATGACCAACCATGATGGTCTTTTGTCATGTTTCTTCTCTAATTTCGCAGCTGTCTCCACCCAAACTACACTTTACAATCAACAGTTTGAAGATGGCCTACAGATATGAATTGGGAGATAAAAAGATATGCCCCAAGCTTAAAACAAATCTGGTTAAATGTCAAGAGTGGATTAAGCTGTGCTAAATTATTCACAGTGGAATGAGGCATCATGAATGGTTGTTATCGTTGCTACGAGGATGCAATGTTATACAGAGCCATTCTTAGAAAGCTTCATAGCTCTAAGAGTTTGCTTTCACTTCAAGCACAAACTGTTAGTTCTATGGAGCTTTGTGAATCTGGCCCCAGGAGGTAAAACTGTATAATTCTGTGTTCTCAGCCCAGAACTCTGTGCAGTTACATCAATCTCAGCTGCTAACTCACAATTGCCCTGAGTATTTAAACTGCTGTAGCTAAATAGAAGAAGAAAGTAATGAATAATGCACATCTATAATCTTAATATTAAAAAAAAGAAATCTGGCAAAAGTGAAAAAAAAACTGCAGTGACTGCAGTACAATAATGAATACTACTGACACTGCTCATAAAAGTCTAAGAAGGTTGAAAGATGAGCTATTTTCTTGTATATGTTCATTGTTTTTTTAAAACCAATAATAATAATAATAATAATAATAATAATAATAATAATTAATAAACATTATTTATATAGCACCTTTCATACAAAAAGTGTAGCCCAAATTGCTTCACATTGGTTAAAAATTTTAATACAATTTTAAGACAACGGTGAAATAAGAAATACATTAAGATTTGATTGCACAAAATTATAAAATTACAAAAGTACAAAATAAACTGATTATACATACATTATAAAATTCCCAATAAAATAAATAAGAAATACATTAAGATTTGATTACACTCAAAATATAAAGAATATATAGAGTATAAAGAACAATTGTGACCCTGTTCTTTACATTCTTTACTCACTGATTCTTCAACAATCAGCGAGTAAAATAACTTTTACTCGCTGATTACTGTATAACTGCATTGTACAATATAACAGATTCAGTGGCATTTTTGTCATTGTCTCACAAACAAAACTGAGAATTCAAATCAAAGTAAAAGTCCTGAAATAACATAGTATATACAGTCAGTGTTTTACTGTTTTACTCTCTAGTCCTTTACAACATGTCCATTGATTATATCCTACCACCGTCAAATCATATACGTACATGAGTTCACTAGTTGAAGGTAGAACGTCGTGTCTTTTTATTTGTAACTTTAACATAAAATCTAATCTTTCATCAAGTAGAAAAAGCTCACGTATCTATTTCTTAGATGTACATCTCCAGACATGCCCTGGTGATTTCAGCTTCATGCAGCATCAATGAAAAAGAACCTGCTGCCAGTCAGCACTATAGGCTTCAAACGCTTTACCTTTGTGATGTGGATTTTCTGAAGCAGAAACTATGCTTTCAAGAGTTTTTGGATGGAGGATACCCAAAAGGCCAGAGAACATTTCCTACAGCAGTAATCCAGACTTAACCTTAGATACCAGGCTTTGAATGCCAGCCCTTTGATATGTATAAATAAATACATATTAAACAAATCAAACCTAATACTTCTACATAGATATGGGTACAGAAAACATTATTCCTCTTTTATTGACAGATGAATATTTTATCATTATGTCTTGCTGAAGGAAAAACATATCAAAATGTATGTATTAGGCATGGTTTTTAGATGAGTAAGCCTTTAACTCCTGATGCATCTGATGTTTTAGTTACAATATTCAGAAAAAAATGACTGTTTTTACCGAAGTTTGTTCATGGATCTGATATATGAAGATAAATGGGTGTAAAAAAAACCCAACTGATTTAGAAAAAACAAAAAGGCAAAACTAAAATTACTGGATCCAAATTACAATATTTATTTATTTATTTATTTATTTATTTATACTCCAATTTACTTTATTTGAACTAAGTTAAGTTATTATTTTGTAAATATTTATTAGTTTCTGTTAATTTTGTTCCTTATTTTGTTTCATATTTCTGCATTTAACATTGTATTCCATAATTTTTCTTCACTTTTGTGTCATTTGTGTTTTATTTTGTTCATCTTACTTATTATTGTGTTGGTTTATTATACATTTTTGGCGGTTATTGTCCATTTTGTTACATATTTTATTAATTTTGACTAGAACTGTTAAAGTGTCAGGAGTTAAAGGGTTAAGACCAGTAATACAGGCTTGTAGTTCTATTGTTACAGCTGGAATGAACAGATTCAGGAAATCCTTAATCAAACCATAATCACATCTCATTGCTGCTTTTCACTATGCACTTTCTCTAAATTACAAATAATACTGCAATTAAATTTTTACTACTTTACTTACACTATTCAGTTATTCTGTATTCTGTATGATATTGCACCTTACGTTTTTCTTGCACTTCACTGTTTGTCTGTTTTATTTATAGATGTTTAATGCTGCTGTTGTCACAAAGCAATTTCCCAATTGTGTGATCAATCAAGTACTTCTATTCTATTCTATTCTATTCTATTCTATTCTATTCTATTCTACTCTACTCTACTCTACTCTACTCTACTCTACTGTACTGTACTGTACTGTACTGTACTGTACTCTACTCTACTCTACTCTACTCTACTCTACTCTACTCTACTCTACTCTACTCTACTCTACTCTACTCTACTCTACTGCACTGTACTGTACTGCACTGTACTCTACTCTACTCTACTCTACTCTACTCTACTCTACTCTACTCTACTCTACTCTACTCTACTCTACTGTACACTACTGTACTCTACTCTACTGCACTGTACTGTACTGTACTGTACTGTACTCTACTCTACTCTACTCTACTCTACTCTACTCTACTCTACTCTCGTGGTAAATTTAATATAAGAATTGAAGAAATCTTGTAATACTTGAATAACATCCATAGCAAATGCAATAATAGCCTTTCTTCAAATGCAGCTTGCTCTGGCTCTGGCACTGTGGCCATTCACTGAAAGTAAACCAACAAAAATTAATTATTGATGTACTATCAGAGACAACCATACATCATTGTGGCATTTAGGTGGAGAAAACTATTGAGAAGGGACAACTTTGGTCAGAACAAGAACACAAAGGAAGCATTTTTGCTAACATACAAAAATGAAGAAAATGAATATGAGCTGAAGACCTGAGTTGGTATGAAGAGCGTATTGTACCATAGGAAGATGCAGTAAATACTTTAGATGAGTATGGAAGCAAAAAGCAGGAGAAACTCTGAGCTTGCAGCCAAGGCTGAACACTGAACAGTTTACAGCTTAAAAAAATGTGGCCAAGCCTTTCATCAGCAGCCAAAGGCATCCTCTGAGGCAGATAAAAAAAAAAAAAAAAAGAGCAGCTTGTGGTGGAAGAGAAACAACTTTACTGTATCTGGGACCAAAACTATGAAAATCCATCTCAAGGGAGACGTGTGTTACAGTAATAATATTACTGTAGATTGTGCTAATTAAAATAAATTCAGCACAAAGTCAAAATAGCTATTTTATTGTCATGTTTACGAAGGACAAGGTCATCAGATACAGCTGAGAAATGTATGACTGGAACTGATCAACAATGTAGCAAGGTGAGGTTGACAAAAAAAAAAGGGGTCATGACCTTTAAAAACACAGGAGAAATACTAATGAAATAATTATTACATGTCACCTTTAGGATTCTCTCTATGATCAATGAATCAATACGCCCTCATGTCTACAATCACCTTAAGTCTGTTGCAGCCCTGTGGATGTGTTGGAGCTGTCAAATCACACTGTATACTAATCAAACACCAAGCACTTTGTGTGACTTTAAGCTCCAATTCAAATGTCACTTCTCAAAGCACATCAGCACAGCCCCAGCACATCCTAAAGGACAGGCTCTGTATAACACCGGCAACCAATTCCAGCATCTGAGTATTTTTCAGCACACACAGAGAAGTGTTGGTTTGTGTAAATGTGTGTCGCAGAGGTATGCGTAGGCTTTGACTGTAGCTTGTGTGTGTCCGTGTGCAGTCATGACAGTAGCACAGCTTCCAGTGGAGCATGTTAAATCAACAAAGCAACAACGTGGTCAGCCTTAGTCATCCTGTGGTTTGTATCAGAACAGAAAACAGAAACATACTTACAAACAGCAGTTGTTGTCATATTCACTCTATAAACCCGGTCTGTGTCTTGCTTCACTGTAATTAAGAAAACAGTCTGAATGAATGTGTCTGTAAAATAGATTTAGAAATCACACATGAGGTACAGTATCACTTACAATACTGTACATTGCAGATCAACACAAGTAATAAAGTAAGTCATAAACAACTGTGGAGGCTCCATCAGTAAAATATTTTTGCAACAAGGGATAAATATTTGGCAATGTAATATAATTAACTATGGGAAAAAATAATTCTGTTTGATTACAATAAATAAGATATTTTCTCAATAATGTACTTTTTTCACAAATTTTAATAATAATAATAATAATAACAATAACAATAATAATAATAATAATAATAATAATAATAATAATAATAATAATAATAATAATAATAATAATAATAATAATAATAATAATAATAATAATAATAATAATAATAATAATAATAATAATAATTTATTTTTCCATATTCATGTCTCCTAATGTAACAAGATACCTTAGCACTTTGGGTAACACTTTATAATACCTACACACAATTCATTATGTATTAACCATTTATTACATCTTTGTTAATGTTTTCATTATGTATTAACCATTTGTTACCTAGTTGTTAATGCATTTTTCATCCACAATTTATCATAAACAAAGTATTTGTTCATCTTTTCTATAAACAAGGCATTTGTAGCCATGTGAACAAATGCTTTATGATAAATTGTGTATAACCAGTACATTAATAAACATTAACAAATAGGTAACAAATGGTTAATACATAGTGTGTGTAGGTATCATAAAGTGTTACTGCACTTTGAATTATGTTAAAATGTTAAAATGACATGTATCACATTGTCACTAGCTACATACAGTATATGGGTCAGATGGGACTAAATCTCCATATAAAATGAAAATACAATGTTACAATATTAAAATAATCTTGTTTGAACATGAAAAAAATATTGAACATATCTTCTAACAATAAACCTTTCACATTATGACAGTCATTTGTTGTTTATTTGGGTCTTGGCAGCAAAACTCTTTCTTTCAAAATGACAAAAACTCCAGGTTTTCAGATGAGTGATGTACAACACCCCCACCCCCCCCACCACCACCCACCCCCCTAAAAAAACAACTCCACCTTCATTATTAAAAAGCTCAGTATTTCTGTTTGCAGTTAGGGTAGAGTTCAGAAATCAATACTTGGTGGAATAACTGTGATTTTTCGTCACTGCTTTCATGTGCCTTGGCTTTCTCTGCCCAGTCTTTCACATTGCTTGTGGCTCCTTTATGCAATTCCTGGCACAAAAATGCAAGCAGCTTGGCTTTGTTTGATGGATTGTGACCATCCATCACGTCTTGATCACATTCCAGAGGTTTTCAATGGGGTTCAGGTCTCAGAATTTGGAGTGGTCTCTTAATTTTTTCTAGCGTTATATTTATTCATTCACTCTGTATAATGAAAAATAAGCTTGGATAATTGAACCATACACAGTTGAAGGATTATACAAAGTTATTAAAAAAGCCATAAAACATCCTTATATTCATGCACAGATTTATATTACTACCTCAAATATATTAACACATTGACAAATATTAAAGGTTTATTGTGTAATATTTTGTGTTAACTATCAAAAGGTTGGAGATTATATCAGACTCTCCTACAGCAGCAGATGGAAATAGAAAACACAAAAATCCTTCATTAGAGCCTATGTTTGTTTTGTTGATTTTTGGTTAATTAAGGGATAAGATCTCTGATCCATATTCCAACATAAAAGGTGACAGTAGTATACAGCACTTTCCTAAAGCAATAGATCCCCTTAAATTTGACACATTGAACCTTTAAAAAGATGTCTTATAGATTATCAAACTAACCCATTGATGGTATGCAATTTTAGACAACATTTATTTTCATCATTGATGAATTCTCATTAGAATGACATTAGCTACAGCAAGGTCACAGCAGTTTATATAACAACTTATACCAGCACAGTACAGGAAAAGGCAAATAAGCAAAAAGGCATATATATATATATATATATATATATATATATATATATATATATATATATATATATATATATATATATATATATATATATATATATATATATAAAGGTTCCAGGGTGTATATGTCCATAGAACATGGTGTGCAGCCTTTTCCACACTCATGTTCAGAGTGACATTATTGTGGAAATGCCCCCCACCACACACACACACACACACACACACACACACACACACACACATGCACACAGACACTCACAGCTTAATCCCCAAAAACCTTGATCAATCATCACATATTGCATGGTTTATATTTTTGGAGGTGAAATTGGACATGATTACAGATGTCCATGCATATTTTGAAGATGCTGATCACTGTTTGCAGACATTAAGCTGTGTTAATCTATTTTTTGTTGATATTTTTTTTTTTTACATGTTTTAGTTTGTCCTGCTATTACTGTGTCTCTCTTCTTCTGCCTCAATGTCTATTGGAAAATAAGTAATTAAGTCAAAATCTTTGATTTCCTCATTGACATCCTGATTACATATGAACCTTTATCTTATTTGGCTGTGTGTATGTTTGTAAGTTACACAAATAGAAAATTTATATTTACCTTAGAGGTGATGCGACTCACCCACATGTGCGCTGCTCAAATGGGGTGACTTCATCCTCGTCTCTCCTTCTGCCTATTTTGGGCTCAGTAGTGCTGGGCAGCTGAACTCCAAAAGGCACCTGTTGGCTGTTCATGTCCACTTTGACGTCATCTGAGCATGCAGTAGGGGAATCCCAGAGAAAACCCCACCTGCAGGCTCTGGCTATAGTAATTTGCTTATTTAAATAATGGCATGGTTTAGTCGTACAATATACTGTATGTGGTCAGTTCCACATTGAATGAATGTTGATTTGTACACACAGTTATACTTATCTGGGACTTTTTTTTTTGTGAGTTTCATGGATGTAGGCGTCTTTATACATGAGGCCCCAGATCCATTTTTCTTAGATCTATTTCAGTCTACATTTTACTCATCCTAATACACCAAACACCTAGCATTAGCACCAACAATTAGTTCATTATGAGCTGTGAGCTTCTACTGAAGGTGCTCTGGGACTGACTCCAGTAACTTAGTCAGAGGTACTGACATGAGCATTAACTGTATATAATGATGGGGGTAAAAAGGAGGCCCTGGAGGAATGTAAGGTGTAAAAGCAAACATAACCTTCTAGCTAATGCAGAAGTGCTGCCACTAAGCCACCATGTCTCTTATTCATTTCAAATGAATTATTTGACAGTTTTATTTTCTATAATAATGTATATATTTTAGCTCCCTTGAAGTTTTGTACCAACATCCAAATAATTTCTTATCAGGTATTTTCCTATATTTAATTTACTGACCATGCAAATATTCACGAAAGCTGAGAGGAAATTCAATGGTCATTATAACTGACACATAACAGAGAAAACGGAATAATTAAATGACTGTCAACAAAATGTATTATCTGATCATTTAAAAACATGCCATTGTCAGGGTTGCAGAAGATTGACCATGTTTCCACCTTCATTACTTTTAACATCCAAATGGACCAGATCTGATGACAAGAAAAATGCTTTAAACTGACTTCAAATGCTAATGGCTGAGTGGTTAATGCTCTTGTCTCACACCAAAAAGACCCGGGTTTGATTCCTTTCTGTGTGGAGTTTGTATGTTTCTCTCCCTGTGTCTGGATGTGGGTGCTCCGGTTTCCCCCATCACTCAAAAACATGTTCATTACATGTTGTAAAATTCTCCAGCCAGGTGACTCTGACCATTAGCCTGGCTATGAATCTGGAGATGGGTTCCCAGGCACCGCCCATGGGTGCCCACTTCTCCTTACAGGTGCCCCAACAGCACCAGAGAAAGGATGGGTTAAATGTAGAGGAAACGTTTCATCATATAATAACAAATAAATTACTTTCTCATATGTTTAATTCATATCCATAATATACTATGTGTAAACTATGAAATATAGTATATTAAAGTATATTTTGTATTTTTTACTATTCACTATGTTTAAAGTGGATTTTACATCCTTTAAGAGGCTGCTTGTTTTTTTTTTGGAGAGACTTCCATTAAAACATGGTTCTGTAGATAATTTATCTTTATCTTTGCCAGTGGAAAATGCTAATACAAAGTTCAGACAATAACCTCTTAAGCAGACATACTGCTGTGGGTAAGTGCTCATACAAATACTTTTGTACTTGACATTAACACCTTCAAATATCTTGTTTTGTCCAAATAAGTCATCCAAAGTTATTCTTAAGTTATAAACTAAAGAAATCAGGAAAAAGTAGTAAATAACCATATCACAAATGGAGGAATTAAAGGATAACTTTGCTTAAAAGTTAACAGCAAAAAAAAAAACACCAAAGCACTTTGCATTGGGAGCTACTTATATATTGTCTTTACTATACATTTGAATGAGCACTTTGTACACAAACAAACAAACAAACAAACAAAAAACTCTTAAAAGTTTCAAGAAGGAATGATCGTAGAGTTAAGACTTTGCTAGATTACTGTATATAATGGATGAAATAACAGTTTAGTATACATTTACATTGTGCATGCAGTTCTTTGGTGAATTAACTATTCCATATTTGTTATATTTTGAGAGCTTGTAATAAACAAATTAACGTTAAATGCTACTAAATTACACAGAAACAGAACTGCTGGGCATTTCCAGATTGTGTTCTGATTTCAGTGCTTCTTTTGCTTAGTAGATCACAATGTTTTAATATCTCTGATTAGAGAAGCCCACAGCATGAAGATATTTTTTTTTACCGAGTTTACTTGTAGCTGAAACCACTTTCTCAAAATGTGTTGGAACCATTATTCCTCTTTATATAGTCCCACAAGGGACAATTACCAGAAACCACAGTCCGTTTTTCTCATTTATGCAGTAGAAACTGTCCACATGGCCAGGCATTTAAGGACTGTCTGTCCTCTGAATTTGATTAATGAACATTTTGATAATGAGGTGTCTGTGCCATTGCACTACAGGACACTCCTTTGAATAACACATTTCAAAATTGAACAAATAAACCCCACGTTTGCCCTGGGGACACAGTGGGAGAGGAATACTGTAGCAAGCTCGTTTGCCATAAATTTGAGGCTTTTCCTTTGGATCCACAGAGCTGTATAATGTCAAGGTGAGAAATGCAGACTCAAACCTGGAAGACATCTACTACTAATGATCAGATTTTCTTGGAAAATATGTGTGGAGGAGGGGATGAGTAAGCTTTTGCTGCAGAGTTATCACAGTGGGGAATTTTCTCTATGGCACATAGTTCTGCAGTCAAGACCAGTTTCAGTAACCTTGCATTGGAAACACTATTATTGGACAAACAAAAGGCATAAAGGGAAAAGAAGGTGATTCTCTCCAATGATGTCACTCATGTCCACTTCACATTGGAGAGCTCTTGTGGTCTCATTATGCTTTGACTTTGGATGGAAGACAGAGAGAATGAATTACAATCAATCTGTCTATAGTTTGACACAAGGCTGGTTACTATCCAAATGTATTTCAAAAAGTGTCACGATTATTCATAAAATATTCACTTTGGTGTACATCATCGAGGCTGTTTAAAACTTTGCCAATAAAATGTCACATGTCATACAAATGTCCCTAATTGAAGAGCTGATGAAGTTAACATTCATTTTTATCAGAAACCCTGCTGTTTTAGCTTAGGCTGGGATCATTTCTGTTCCAGGGTTTATTAAAGTCTAATATTTTCTTTAGCAGCCTTTTATTTAAGTGCTATTTCATTCATTTAATGACATTTCTGTTTTTTTTTATTTATTTTTTTTTTATTCAGTAAGCATTACCGTCCCCTAACTGGCCATAAGTCAATATTTGCTTAATATGTTTCCACTGCACTTACTCACTTTTATTTATTTTATCAGTACGGCAACATTTCCACTTCTCCCAAAGACAGAAAATCCACTTTTGTAGAATTAATTGTACCCCCCCTCCCATGATTGTATTTCCCTATTACCTGTGCCATAATGTATGGATAGTCTTCTTTGGCTCCATGTTTAACTGCATAAATATGAGAATGTCTTCTTAAAAATTAAACACAAATATTGTCACATGTCCACAAATGTGACAGAGGATGTTACGCATTGCAGCTGTGAAACATAAAATATATATCAGAAAATGACAAAAATGTGCCAACAGGATCTTGACTGTTCTGTATGTGCATATATGAATAAACAATGACTCCTCTAACTCTCAACAGAGTTCGCAGTAAAAACGATAAATTCCCATATGCATAACATCTACAAACACAATGTTCCACAGTATTCCCTTATTTGCATTTTGAAGTTAATTTAATCAAAAATCCTTGTGGAGAATTCCTTGTTTTAAATTCATCGCTCTAAATAATACTGAATATTGAATATAACACTTCAATCTATTGTCATTTAATTGTATAGTAAAAAAAAAAATGTCAGTAAGGGGCTGCATTTTAACTTTATTGATTTCAGTTGATTATAGGGCATGCAACGGTTTATGATATCTTTGACCTTTGCCCTGCGCACTGCCTGCCTGTCCCTCATGTTTCCATCACACTACCGTACATGTGAGTGATTTACTGTTTTTCATGAAAAAATAAATACAAAGCAGTAGATATATCTAGGTGGATCTATATCTCAAAGCCACAGTCAGACCAGTATTGGCAAGAGAGGTTTCACTTTTCCTGTGGAGATAGACTCACAATAATACATAGGTTCATAGTTCAAATACTTGTTCTTGATCTTCCCGTTCTCATACTGTCTGAATATACTTATCCATGATAATATGATTATTGTAACACAACAATATGTTTTCTTTTTGCATTACTTTCCTTTGTAAGCAATATAAAAACAGCCAAATTAAAGTATGTGTACATGTTAGATTTCCACTTGCACGCCACGAGTAAAAATGTATAAAACATGTGTTTATTGGTGCTTCTTTATGTGCATCCTTGTATTCACTGTTGCTCTACAGATTCCTTCTTCTTTTTCTTCTTATACAATACCTTATGAACACTACAGGCTACACAGGGTTGCTTCCTAAAAGAGAAAATGGTTTTGCACTCCAACAATAATAAGTCTAACTGCTTTAATGTTGCTGTAACATGAGTGTCCTTGACCTGTAAGTGCAATCACTGTTCCAGTTGAGCTGCTTAGGGGCCAGTAGTAAAACACAGAGGATATCACTCCGAAGAATCCCTTGTGTTGAAACGAGACACAATATGAAAGTCAAACTTATGACTGTGCAAAAATAATCTCTGCACCACTAAATTCTTGACTGATGGGCAGATGGATAGGAGTTTTCAACATCATTTTTTATTCTGTTCAGGGTGAGAACTGACATGTTGCAATGCATTTGATTTGACAACACAAGTGCACTATCCTTGTCAGAGATGCTTCCACAGCAGAGCAGATGGTGGAATAGGCTGTAAATTGTGAAAACTTGTCAGGAACCTCTCCACAGACAGCAGCACTAAATTTTGATGTTGAATATAGATTCTTAGCTGTAAACTTACCCCCCCATTGGCTGAGATACTCACATGTCCTGAGAGAATGGCTGGGTTATTGACGATAATGTACATGGTAAGTCTCACTGGGGTTAGTAAGATAGAAACTAATGGTAAAATAAAAATGTCTCTTTTCAAATGAAATGATGCCACAACAAACTCAAAGGTAAAATGAATCAAATAGATTAGAATCAGTGTTATTCTTCATCCTAATTTGCATCAATTACTGTTAGAACAATAAACTCAGAGAGGGCATGATTTAGAATGATTTTACAACAGCTAAGGTGCCGTGATGCAAAGCAGCTGTCTAAAACCCCCTTAGCTGCTGTAAAATCACAAATCATGGCCGCAATTATCTTATATATTTTGTAAAATGGTTATTACACTAAACTTTCTTCCACGCAGCATTGCTATTCTTCATTGATATTTAGTACAATGGATACTAAGTGACATAAAGATGGACTGACACAAATATGCAGTGAAAAGATCCTTATAAATTGTCACATTTAGCTGGAAAGCACCATAAACCTAATTGTGTTGTTGAAGTAGTTCTCAGCGGTATATTTGCCCACATGCGAGTGATTCAGCATTTTTATCTTCCATTGCTAGAAGTAAGGATTTTACTCCAGAAACTTTTCTCTTGACAGTAACATTGTACAGACATTTTACATTTCTGCCCCATCACTGATGTGATCTCTCTCCCTTTGGTTCAATATCACAGTTCTCTCAAACTTGGTCTGAAAAGTGAACAGACCACAGTGTGTTTAGATATTAAACACTTTCAGTCGTAGCCCTTGTTTTATTTGTATTTTTTCATTATTATTAAAAACCCATTCATTTCTTTCATGAACTCATCCACACTCAACTGGAGGAAGTTTTTGCTCACTATTGCTACCAAGTGTTTGCTCCTGGAAGAGTCTGTTGGGTTCTATACTTTGGCCCAAATATTCACCATCTACCAAAAATCATCTACTCATTAAAAAATCAGCTGATTTTTTTCCCTTTTAATACATTAATCCATGCAAATAATTAGTGTAAAATGCAGTTATCTTGTCATGGTCATCAGATAGCCTATGACCCATCTGGACGGTCAGAGTGTCGGTAATTATTAGGGGTGTAACGGTATACAAAAATCACGGTTCGGTACACACCTCAGTTTTGAAGTCAGGGTTTGGTTCATTTTCGGTACAGTATGGAAACAAAACGCAAAACTATTTTCTTCCTCAGCACAGTATTTATTAAACAAAAAAATGGCAATATTCAAAAGGAAACAGCAAATAAATCCAAAGTGCTGCTTGGTACCAGTAAGTTACATGACTATAAAAGTATTTTCTTTCACAGAACACTGTTAATTAAACCAATAAAAAGTCAATATATAAATGGAAATAATTCAAAGTGCTGCTTGGTATCAGTAATTAAATGATATATTCTTAAAAGATGAACCAAATGTTGGGACAGGGCCATTGGCATTACCCACATGGCATGAAGCAGTCCCCTATTGCAACGAATCTGAAGTAGCATTAGCATTAGCATCTACAATAGAAGACGGCGCCACAGTAGCTGCTGCACAAACTTAAAAAAAATAGTGGATCAAACTGGTTCATGTGCTCTTTGTGGAAATAAAGCGTTGTTTTTTTCCTGCATGTTTTCAAAACAAAGGACTGCACGAAACCTAGCTGGATGCTACTCTGGGATGGTAAACACACACAGAGTGAGAGGGGAGGGGGGGGTGTTCCTTCATGCATTCTGAGCCAATCAGAGACGCCTCATTACCGTGTCATGGACAGTACCGGTAAACTCTGTTGTTTGCCCTCAAGTCATGTTTCGACCGTCACCTCCACATGATATGTACATGGTCACAAGAGCATGAATCATGAACGAGTGTCATAAATATTAAAGAATCTTCCCTTCACTACTCCAATCACATAGGTATCCTCATGAATATTAAAGAGCTATAGTGGCACATGCAGTGGTATGCAAAATCACATACATACTGACTGTATTAGTTTGGTATAGGGCTGTACTGAACCGAACGTCTGTTTTCAATGGTTCAGTACGAATACATATACCATTACGGCCTAAGTAGTTACCATGGAAACACAGTCATACAACATTGATTCACCAGTAAAACCCATGAAATTGGATCAATGACAGTGGATGAACACACTGGTTTTATGTTCAGTTATTGATATATTTTTGCTGAAAAAGTCAATTTTTCTTAAACTTTCCCTATTTCTGATAATAATCCCTAACTTTACTCAAAGTATTCAGGAACATCTACATGAACAGTGAAATATTTAAAAACATCAGATTTTCACAGGAAACCCCATACAAAATCCAGAAGATTACAATTAAAGTGATAAACAACTGAAGTACGGTTGAATATAGAGGACTGCCACAAAGGTCACACTGGATCCTTGGGGTTTCAACTAGATCTATATGTAAAGTGTCATGAGATAAGTTCTGTTTGGATTTGGTACTATAGGGAGTCACACCCTTCTACTTCCGGTCCATCGGTGCTTAGCTCGCAAAAAATTGAATGGGAGTGAATGGAGCAAGTCAAACAAAATTCTGACTTTGTTTGACAAATGCTGTGAAATTCACATATTATAGTGGTTAATAAGAAATATTTGATGTGGCATAGACAGACCACCCGTTTTTAATGTAAAACAAACATGATGTTAGGTTTTATGTGTGTTTAGTAAGAGACTATAACGCGTCGTGTATGTGACGTCACACACCGCTCAGCTGTGGTGTGAAGGTCTGTGGTGACGTCACATGCACGCCAGGTGTGTAGTCCAAATTATTAAAGGGTTTTACTCACAAATGAATCAAATGTTGGTTAACAGAAGCAGTTGAAACACACATCAATAATTATCATTTATTATGAGGTACAACGTGTGTGTGATTCAGGCAAAATCGAATTATTTAGTGACTTGGAAAAACTACATTTAATTTAAATCGAAAACTAAACTCAGAAACAAAAGAACTAAATAGAAACATAAATAAATAAATCAATACATTTGTGACAACTTGTAACTGTAATTTTAGTATAGGAGAGTCATTTTTACATCCCTAATTTGTTGATGGAATTATAGTATATCAGCGTGATATTTAATTAATATTAATTGAAATCAATAAATGCCATCATTCTTCCAACGCTAACAAAAGAACATGATGCTAATGGGTTTTATGTTGTTTGGCTTTAGTTCACAGCTAAAACTAAAAGACTGAATAGACTGTGATACAAAGTGAAAAGACATGAAACCACAATCTCTGTCTGGATGCGAACCTGAAGATGCTACTTTCTTTGTAAATGATTTAGTGATCTGAGCCGCCAGTGTACCCATTCCAATTTCTGCTTTAATGACCAAGTGAAGAGGGTGGTCCAGTCTTCCACTTTCTCCTTTATTATCTCTCAGTGACCTCTGGAAAGCTATCCTTACTTTCATCTCTTCTTGTCTAGATTACATGAACTCCCTCTACTCCACTCTCTGCTGGAATTCACTCCACCATCTTCAATTAGTGCAACATGCAGCCACACACTTCCAGCCAATCAAGTGGGTCGAGATCATATCAAGACCAATGTAAGACTCCATCCTTACTCCTAGTTTCACAAACTATACTTCAGTACTTTTTAATTCCTTATGAGCCAATGTTGAATCTCTGAAGTATTACACAAAGCACAGAGGCTGAAGCCAAAGGAGAGAATGGGCTTAGAGGATACATAAGTGCATTGTTTTAAGTTTGTCTTTACACAATTTATTTATTTATTTATTCATCCTTTATTTAGCCAGGATTGTCCCATTGTAAGTGTCTCTTCTGCCAGGGAGTCCTGGTCAAAATGGAAGTAAACAATAAGTTTCAGACAAAGACAACACAATAAAACATATCAGGGAGAAATAATACAAACATAACACATGAAGGAGACAGACTTACATAAAACTCAGTGGCTGCTCAAAAGCTATGTGGAGTAGGTCTAAAAACAATGACAGACCCCTGTGTATATATTATTAATTGTATTCCTAAAAATCTCCAATGATGGCAGAGAGTCCATAGCCAATAACTTCTGCAAGTAATTCCAGAGATATAGAGCAAAAAAAAGAAAAGCCAGTTTTCCCTAATTCAATAATCATATTGTATGAATTTCTAACTGTTGTAATTGCTCATTGTTTTTCCAAAGAGCTGATGGTGTATAGTAGATGAGGTTGTGAAAGAGTGTATGTGGACAGGAACTTTTACCACAATGGTAAAGGAAAATTTTGGCAATTTATGACAAGGTCATATGTGAAATTTAATTCCAATTATACTAATGATGTCAAAGATTATGCTGGGAATATTTCCTTTCAAAGATGACAGAAGATGTAAGACTCCAGTCTTTAGGTTTAACAATGTCCAATGATAAATTATTGAACCATATAAGTATTTTATGACTCATTTTGTAATGTTGATTATTATATTATTGTTATAAAGTGCTCTTTGACTGGAAATGTTCTCTCTGTTTTAGATGGACTATCTGAACCTGAACTGAACTGAAACTGCCCCTCATGCTTGAATTTGACCCCCCCCCCCTCCAATAACTCACTTTGGGTCTTTTAGGTTTAGTAACGTCAGACATTTAGGATCAGAAATGGTTAGTGGGCACTGGTAACCTGAATGCTGAAATGCAGACGTGGTGATTCACAGATAGGTCAGGGGTGATGCATCAGACCAAAACACAAAATAATAACATATTATTTCTAAGATGACACTTTTCAAATGCTAATATTCTACTACTGTCAGAGATATCAGTGTTTGAAATGAACATGATTCCTTAAAATGACATACTGTATCAGGGTCATTTTATGATATAAGCTCCTTTAAACAAACAAGTCAACCGGGTGTCTGTCATTTTTAGATATTTCCTTTTACAAAACCAGGTTAATCTTTTTCTGCTAGTTTTCAGTGACGGATGTTCTTCAAGGTAAACACATTTGGAAATTTTGATGCAGAAATATTACATGCGGTGACTGCAAATCAATTGTATTGTAAGTAACGCGGGACGACATTCATTCTTTGTACAAGTGCGCTCTGAAGCTGTACCAAAGGAAAATACTTCAGCAGAATCAAATGTTTTTATGACCACATTTCCCCTGTGAATCTGTAGAAAAGGAGTGTCAGATGTAGAGTAACAAAAACTAAAGGAAGGATTGGAAACCTCCAGTTGTTATCAAGACCAGATTAAGCCCAGCTGTGACTTTCCCAGAAGCATTAAAGCAACACCTGCCAAATGTTTTATCACAGCTGACTCTAAGAATTCATGTGGTGCATTTTCTTTTTTATCTAACTGGAACAACCCCTCAGTATGCCGACAGCTCATTCTAACATATTGCAGAAAATAAACAAAGTCATGAAGAATATCCCCCCACTCCCAGAAGATGTGCTTTGAGCTTAATGGTTTTCTAAATCTTTGTTTATTTTTTAGTAGGTCACAGGAAATCACAATGTTTTGCAATCACTTATACTCAAGTTTGGTTGAAAAATATGCAGGGCAGAGTTAATTCCACCCCAAAAAAACAGAAGGAGGAGAGAAGGGAAAACAAAATAAAATGAATCACCTAACAAAGCTGTTTTCATCTGATCTGTTTCAAAGATCACTTAAGCTTAAGGCTTTACATTTAGAGAGCAAGGACAGAATGCAAGGTCAAATCAGAAAAATATTGTTTTTATGACTTAATTGCATTTTACTTGGTTATGCAATTACTCTAGCACCCCGTAATCATATGCTGAGCTGTAAAGTTGGGGATTAGCCTTGGCCTATTTTTCCGTCTCTATACACTATACTACAGAAGCTCCTCTACTTCCTCATGTATCTCCATTTTCCCACTTCTCCAAATGCTGTTTTCCTTTTTTTTTTTTTTTATTATGGTATCACAACCCACGGTGATCTCACAGAAACCCAGCACATATGATAATTTAATCATATGCTGGTGCAGCGTTAATGCTAAGCTGTGATGGGAAGTGCCGTAAAGCAGCAAAGCTCAAGGTATTTTTGTGTGTGTGCCCTTATTCCCCTGGGATATTTTTTTTCTTTCTTTTTTACTAAAATCATTCTGTTTGCTTCTTTTTTTTCTCTTTTTGTGTTGCTATATCCTGGTTACATGACCCAGTGTTGTTTTTACTTTACATGCTGAACTTGAGTGAGTGACTTTCTTTCACTACCTGTAAAGCTCTCACTTGTCATCAGTGTACCATGTCCACTTGGGTTGATTGGCCAGTCTTGTTCGCTCAGAGGCTTTCTCATCTGGATACGCTTTAATCTATGATGGCAGTTTTGGTCTTCTGCCTTATTATTTGGGCGCTTGTAACACTTGAACACTTGGTGAAATCGCTGCATGTTGCTGCGGTAATTGTTTTTGTTATCAGTGCCTAACATCCAAAATGAATTAGAGAAGGAGCTTTTGTGTAGTCTGCTCCTTCTTCCTCTGGACAGCTGATGTGACAGCAGCTTTTTGTACTGTGCTTCTCATAGTTTGGAAACAGCAGTATGATGGATATTCCTTCGCTCTTCTCTGTGCTACGATACATTCAGCAATATCTTGAGAACTGTGCCCGTTAGCAATTCAAGCCCAAATGACTGCACATTACAAACAGAATCATTTATTCATTTATTCTAAGAGTAACCTACACTGAAGGTCCAAACTTAGACCAGATATAGTAATTGCATCTGGATTTGCATACTCATCGGTAATGTACTATAAAACTAAGTGATGCTAATTCTATGCTACGCTTGTTTAGCCTGCTAACCACCTGCAAAATGACCATTCATTCTCGCTAAGCATTGCCCACAGGGGTTGAACATCTGCCTTGTGGGGGTGCAATGTGGTGGAATCTCATCTCCGTATTGTTAATTTGTTATTGTGGTATGTTTTCACACCATGAAATATTTCCACAGTGAAGACACAGCAAGAAGCAAACTGTTTTTACCATCTAGAAGGCCCCAAATGGCTTTTAACTTCATGTTCAGTCAAGGATGGAATGAGGAACATTTTGTGACATTCACATTCCATCTTGTTGCCAGAATGTAGTGTCAACTGAATTGTAATTGCTTGGCCAAATGTATAATTTAAGGCTGTTATAACTGTAAGAAACAAAAACAGCCCAGTCGGTAAGAATAATTTCATGTGGGAATTATTATAAACATGACATCTCACATCTTTGTAGGACCAGGTTCTGAAAATATGAAGGAAAAAGAATTGTGTTACACACCCCAAAAGATTCAGTTTAATTTAATTTAAGCTCATTTTTGTTTTTCTTCTTGTTTTTAAAATTTATTTTAAGAGCTTTTCCAAATACATCCAAACAGTAAATGTAACTAAGTGTGATATATTTGAAATGTAAAATTCTCATTTTGAGTTTGGAGTTGAATTACATATGTATTTCTCTATTGATAACAGAATTTGTGCATTCGTGCATTGTGGAACTTCATCCTGTAACGTACAGAAATCTGCTCAGGAGAAGTAAACCAGGTAGAAACATATATACTAGCTAACCAGCAGTAAACCATATAAAAACACATCCAAACCAGTTCAGCAGCAGTACATTATAAATCCAAATATTGTAAATAATGTAAACTACTATAAAAAAGGCAAATACTGTTTAAAATTCAAATTATATTTTCCATATTCATATTCTAAGGATGTGAATATGTTTTTCTGGTCTCATATCTGCACTTTACATTGGCTGCTGTAATTGTAGAATTTCTCCCATGGTGGACTAAATAAAGTCTTATTCTATTAATTCTATTAAAAAAAAAGATAGAAATACATATAAACCAGTTAACCAGCAGTAAACCAGATAAGAAATATATATAAACCAGTTCATCAGCAGTAAACCTGATGCTTTAACAGATATGTCACAGTTTAATTATCTACAGTAGCATACTTAGCTAACTTTGCTTCAGTTCAGTTCAGCTAGCTGTTGTTAGAAACATCTTTTTTTAACATTATAAAAGGCTATATAGATCTATAATTGGATTATTCTTCTGGCTCCTCTTTTCTTTGCTGTGAAACTGTGCAGGTTAGGGCTTTACCTGGATGTTTACTACAGACGAGGCTAACACCAGGCTAAGCTAACACCAGGCTAAGCTAACAGCTGGCTAGGCTACAACTGTCTGATGCTGCGCTCTGACCTGACTTCAAGGGGAAAAAACCAAAAAGTCACTAAAGTTAATCCCAGAGCTAACTGTGCTACTTTGTCCCAGCTTTAGTCTTGTTTCATGACGGACTGTCCAGTGTCATATGGTGCGACCGGCTAAAACAGCTGGAGTGAAATCAATTAATATCAGTCCAACATTGACAAAGATGAAAACAAAGGGAATTTATCTGCATTTTTTTTAAATATACATTTTAGTTATTTTACTGCACAAAATACAGTTTCACTTAGTTATCATTTTTCGCCTTTTAGTTTTTATTTATTTCAGGTAATGAAAATGATTTTTCAATTTTACTTTTCATTATTTCCTTCATTTTCTTTAACAATTATAACCTTGATTATCAACACTAGTTTGTTTGTTTTTTTCCCCCAATGCTTGAGGACTTCTGACAAACGAGAAGACTCTATGAGACATTACTGTTTAGAATTAGAGCACACAGACTGGATCTGTTGGTGGGATGATATTTTTTCTAGTTATGGGTCAAATAACAACATTTTAAGAATGAAGGAAATTTGGGTTTTAATCTACGAGTGCTGTCCATATATCAGTTTTAATATGTGTTGTATGGAGTGTAGTATAGCTACACGGGTGACTTTCTTTTTTTTACAAGATCAAAAACCAATGCCTCTATCCTGTACTAAATTTTAAAATGATTCAGTTTCCTGGTGTGCCCATATATACTATGCCATGTTTATTTTAAAACTCTTCTTCTTTGCTTGCTGTAACATCCATCAACATCCATTTTTTTTATTCATGTGAGTCTAGTTGTGGAAAAATGTCTTACCATTGCAGTTTTGTGTAATATACCAATTTCACTATGCTAAAAAAAAACAACCTTTTGCCAGCATAAAAACTTTTCGTTGAAAAAAACAAAGAAGTTACAGTCATGCAATTCAGGGGTTAGTGGAAAAGTGACTTGTGTGAAAGAATGTGGTGTTCAAACAACAATACAGCTGCCGAGAGTCAAATGGCACTACTAATATAATACACATAATAGGCTTTTAGTAGCAAAAGGACTGAGAAAAAAAAGTCCTTGTCCCTTTAATTTCCACTGCTTCAGTTTAGAATGAAGTGAGCCAGTATAAGAAATATAAATAATAATATTACATTGCTCCACAGTAGAACAAATTTGACTCATGAAGTGTATTTTGTTGTCTTGTAGCAAGTCCTCAATGACCCTCACAGACCTAAACAGTTACCATAACCAAAAGCATGTACCATTCCAAAATGTTTAGTAACTCTATTACCACTGTCAATACGTCAAAATACGTCAAGTAAAATTGCATCCGAAATGACCCATTTAGATGTTCAGAGGCTCCATAGTGAATGTAGAAACACTGTTATGTTCTGCAACATTGATTCACCAATGAAACCTATGTAGATTGACAAATGGCGGAGGGTGTACAGTACAGTAGATGCACATTTTTGAGTTCAGTTCATGATACATTTCACAAAAAAATACTCGTTTCAGTTTTTCTGCTTTGATAAACATACACACATATCCTGAACATCTACCTGGTCAGCACATTAAATATATGAATGTAATTTAATTTGCACTGAAAAAAGCAGAATATAAAATAGTAAATAGTGATAAGTCACTTGAAAAAGGCAAAATGCAAAGAAAAAAATATTTGGAAATCAGTGCAAAAGTAGATCTCAGTCTTTAAAACTCATCCACATATTTTTTTTAAAAAGAATAGACATTAACAAATATAGTTAAACATTATTCCGGTTTTAAACAGTGCGGGAGAGTCGTGCTTCACACACGCGACGTATCTACAGGGGGAAAAAAAACAGAAAAAGATGAGAAAAAACCAAACACACGGGGCAGAAGTTGACAGCGCGCAAATGCCGCACCATCACACTCCTCTCCATCCTCCTGTACATTACTTGAATAGGCCTACAATATGATGGCCCAATTTTGTTTTATCGGGTTATGAAAAATTAGTGATAGTAAGACACATTTACACAGGTAATCCGGTACATTACATTAATTCTATGCATGTAATTGTGGTCTGATTGCTTCCTATGTGAGTTGTACATTTTCTGTTCAAAATATAGATTTGTTCTGCAAGAAATGTGACATCACAAAAACAATGGACAATCACTTTTCACCATAGCAGGTAGTGAACTCTATAACGTATTTCCAACTGAAATCAAATGAACTATACTTATAACATTTCCTATAATGAAGTTAAAAGGCTCAATAAAAGCAAACCAGATTTGTAGTCACTTTTGTTATGTGTATTGTGGGTTTACACATAACTGACTCGTCTCATTATTTCAACCCGCTTTATCCTCACTAGGGTCACAGGGGTCACTGGGGGCCTAATCCAACTACAATGGGTGAAGGCGGGGTACATCCTGTATGAGTCTCCAGTTCATCTCAGGGCTGAACATATATAGACAAACAATCACTCTCACATTCACCCATATGGGCAATTTAGATTAACCAATTAACCTATGGGTGCATGTGTTTGGATGGTGGGAGGGGAGACACGGTGAGAACATGCAAACTCCACACAGAAAAGTCTGGTGTGGGAGTCCTTCTTGCTGTCAGGCACTAGTGCTAACCACTGTTAAGTATAATGTGTTTCATTATACTTTTATAGATGCATTATTATTTTTATTACTATAAGTGTTAATATAAAAGCTTAACGAAGGACAGAAGTTGCAATCAGCAATGGCCGGAAATCCTTTATGTAAATGCTGACTGAAATGTCCTTCACAAATAAAAAATAAAATAGAACCATGCATACAGGCTGACCTTCTACCTTAATGCATGCTTAATGTATGTATAATGTTTTTAGAGAACGTAAGCAATATGGGAGCTTTTTTCCTCTCAGGGCACAAGGGTAAAAACAGAAGAGTCCTTAATGTTAACAGCCCAAGCCTCATAAGAAAGACTGGACAGAGTATCTGTCGGATTAAGGTGCAAAGTGACCTTGGAGATACAGACAGAACTGACAGTGAATGTAAATCACGTAGCCCTTTAGCTGATTAGAGTGCCATATACAGTCTAACAGGACAAAATATGGAGGACCACCCAAGTCCTAGGCTGCAAAATGTGCCACAAATAATACATCTGCCTACCAAGAGCGAGACTTGAGAAAGAATGACAGGTTTATGCACTGATTTTAAATGCCGCATGTCCTTCGTAAAGAGAGCAGGCACAGAGAGCACCTCGAGTGACTCGCCATCATAACCAACATGACAAACTGAGGCTCGCAGCTGGGAATACCAAATGGTGGAAAAGGCCAGGCTTTTATCATAGACATTCTGAAGGAAGCAAATGATGGCATTGTGCATAAGTGTTTGGATGGGTGTAGTGTGTGTGTGTGTGTGTGTGTGTGTGTGTGTGTGTGTGGAGAGGAGGGGTAGTTTGTATCCAACTCTAAAAATTTCCTCATACATAAAGGCCCTCGGGAAATTAGAGTGATGAGGGGAGCTACAGTACGAGGTGGCTTTTTGCAGTGTAAGCTGAGGGAGATGTTGTGTGAATTGTTGAATTCTCTGCGATGAGTGGGGGCTCTTCTGAATCTGGCTGCATTGAGGCAGTTATTTAGTCTGGCTCTTCACCGTGAAATGTAATTCTCTGAGTAGTAATGAAGCAGGTTTTCTTTGGATTCCCAATCAATTGTAGAGACAGTAAGGCAGAGAATAAAAAGAATATCTGGAACACTACGTCTGCTTTTTGTATATTTGCCTAAAGATATAGAGTCAGAGTTTAGATCTGAAAATATGACCTGACCTTCTGAGCTTTTTGACTCTGACCCAGAAGGTCTCTGCAAAATGAAAAATAATTTACAACAGTAAACTCATATTTATTTCCCCTGAAGCTGGCTCAGTGAAGTTATGAATCACAATATCTCTTCAAACCAGACCTTTCATTGTCTCCACTCACTATATAATATGACTTTGTGAAATGAATCATATCTTACAGACAATATTCTTCATCCTTCGACATTGCAGTAAAATGGTAGTAAAATGTCATTCTCCCCGCAGGTTTGCTTTCAATTTCATATTTGAGCATTGTTGCTAGTTTTGCTCATGCATTTCAGATCTCATACCTTAAGATTATGATTTAATATTTGTACAAAGTGGTAAGTGCATATTAGAGCCTAGTTTAACCCATAGAAACCTGGTGTCTCTTTTGTGACACTTCCCAAATGTATTTCTATCTCTATTTTATTTTTTATATCCTATATTTAATTCATTGATCATGTAGATGTCCATGAAAGAAAAAAAAAAAAGAAATAGAGTGAAGCATTATTAAAATCAAAAACAGAAAACTGAAAGAAAAGTAAAAATGTACACATAAACCCAGTGTCTCCATCCACTGACATTGATCCAACTCCGTTGGTTTTACTGGTGAATCAATGATGTAGAATTAGTATGACGGTGTTTCCACGGTAACTACAGAGCCTTTGAATGTCCAAATGAAAAGACGATGAACTGCATTTTACACCAATTATTTACATACATTCATAGGTCAACACATAGCGTATGTTTTAGATCAGTAAATGCTTTTGGTTGCTGATGTACAGTATGTTTGTATCTTTAAGGGTTAACACTGTCATATGTAAGATTTACCATTTTCAGACAATGTTCTTATCTAGAGAAAACTGTCATTTAAATTTCACTTGGATATTCATAAACGGTACTTTTCAATATTTCTTTGAATATTTCTTTAGATAAAAATGTGTCACTAAGAATGATATGAATACAATTTAAATTCATATAAGTTTTTGTCTTGTAAAATCAATGCATGATATTACATTAATGATTTATTTTTTTAATCTATTATTACAGTAATCACTGTGTGTGTGTGTGTGTGTGTGTGTGTGTGTGTGTGTGTGTGTGTGTGTGTGTGTGTGTGTGTGTGTGTGTGTGTCATATCATGCTACAACTCAATGAATACTTGATATATCACCATTAAATAATATGGCATATACATATAGCTAATGTGCATCAGATTTCAGTAAAGGTCAAAGGTCAAAGTCACAATTAACTAAAAGGCCACATTATCAGTTATAACTCAAGAATGGAGGGTCACAGAACTTTCAGGTTGGTACCAAACGATGTGAAATGAAGATTTATACAATTCTCATAATTGATGTTATCACCTACAACCGATAGTTTTCGAGATCTCTGGGGGTCAAAGGTGACATGTTGCAAAATGACCTTCTGTAACACTGTTTGTGTGTGTCAAGCATAAGCTATATCTTAATCAATACTGGATATATTATTAGAATGTTACACGCACTGACGCATATATACATATAACAAAATTATCAATATTGCAAAAGGTCAAAGGTTAAGGTTGCATTTAGCAGAAAGGTCAAAATCATTGCCTCTAATTCTCTATGAGAAGGTTGTCATAGAAACTTGAAATTGGCACAAAATAAAGGTGAGATTAGACATTCTCTGAATACTTGTTTTAAATGTTTTTTGCAACCTCTGGATTTACTTTTCTGAACATTTACAGGGTCAGTGTATTAAATATAGGAATGTATTTTCTTCCCACTGAAAAATGCAGACGATAAACTGTGATAATTAGAGGCATATTGTTTTGGGTTCCCTTTTTTTGTCTGTCCATCTGTCTGTCACTAACTTTACGCAAAAACTACTAGAACAATTTCAATGAAATTTTCAAAAAGTGGTCAAAAATAAATCTCATTAAATTTTGGTGTCAAAGGTCGAGATCAAAATCACCAAAAATGTCCTTTTGCAATGATAAGAAATAGGGCAAATTGGGTAAAACATTTGCAGGAGGTGAGGTTTGTTGTGCCTTGCAATCATTTTGGAACGACAGGCTGTTATTGTTTATATTAAAAATGTCATCACATATTTCAGAATTCTCAGACATTCAAGTCAAAATAAACTCCGAGGCTTAAACAAATCTAAGTCCAGATATGAATCTAGTGTTAATTGCAATATATACTGCAATATAAAAATGTATCTTTAGTGTTTTATTATTCAGTGTGCAAATGCTTTTGTCCAGTATCATATATCTAGAGTCATACCAGATAGATTTTTATTGTCAATGGTGGCAAAAACATTTCCCATCATGCATCTACGTCCTGATATTAAATATTGATTCAAATACAAAACTGGCAAAAAACATCAACCTATTGTATTGAAGTTCTTTCTTCCATTTGAGACAAAAAAATATCAGCATTAAATACTTCCTTAAGTGCTCGAGCAGTACATCATGTCTCTAATTTCAGCTCTGACACATCCCAAATGAATTTACGATTCCAACTATTTAGGTTTTAGGATTAAATTATGACTAAGCTTCAGTGAGATAAGGCTTGTACTCTCACACAGGTCCACCGTCATACTGAGTTGCCTAATCATTTTTGGCATTTTTTCATGTGTTGTCTAAAAACAGGATAAAAGGTTTTCCAGTGTGTGTGTGTGTTTTTGCTTGAACCAGTCTTGACCTCAACTCATTTTATTTTTAGGGTTTCTTTGTGCTCTGTTTTACTGAACAATATAGTGTTTCTAATTTTATTTTTATGAAGGATGGGAGAAAAAAAATAAAAATAAAACACACTCTTAAAAGAGCGTTGCATGTCTGACATCATCAAAAACAGGGCAAAGCCTTGACATAGAGAACATCAGAGGAGGCATGCTGGGTTAATAGGTTAACAAAGAGGTACATCATCAAAATGTGTGGCAGCTTTGTCCTCACAATGCTTAGAATAATTATCATTTAAAGTCTTTTATCACGATGACAGATGATACCTGTAGACATGATCTAAAGAAACAGAACTAACAATAACACTGACAAAATCTTGTGAAATTTTCAAATTGCATCAACACCAAATTCAGACTGTTATTAATATGCAACTTGTAAAATAATGACATTTTACACTGACTCACAAGCTATGGAAATATTAAACATGTGGTTTTATTGTTGTTAACATGAACAATAACATTTTCAAATTCCTTTATAGGAGACTCATAGAAATATTAAGTGTGTTATTAGAAGACATGACAACAGACTTTATTACTTTTGTGAAAACATTTCAAACCATATTATCATATTTGGTTCTCTGTCTGTATGTGACAAAAATAAATAAATAAATAAAAGTATATATAAAAATAATAGATGTAAATTGAAAAGAACATATATTTTAGAACATCAGTATTAGAACGTGCTGATCCAGACCCATGTTCACATCCACATTTATTTGTTTAGTCATTTTATTTCGAATATATCAAGCACAAAAACATTTGATCTTTCAAAAGCCAATAATTGATAAAATAACAAGACAAAGACAATATAGCCTAAATTAAAAAATAAGAAGGCAGGTAACATATTTGAAAGGAAGTGGGAAGATGTAAAAAAACAAACAAAAACAAAAAAAACTGTATTAGCTCCCACCCCTATTGTACCAAACAATAAAACCAATGCCAAAAAAAAAACATATATAAATCTATTCTGGTTGGTTTATCAAAATGATACAAAAATATCTCATATACAAAATAACCTATAATATATATTAATATGTCTTTACACCTATACACTCATATACAACTGTACATCATTCCTTACATTTGTACAATTACACTGGAAAAAAATCAGTCTTACAAGTCATCACACATTAAATAAGACACTATCACCAGAAGACTAACTTTTCAGTGAGCTGATTTTTAGACCGTTGATCTTGAAAATCATATTTAAAGAAATCTTAATACGATCATTTTCATTTGTTCCATTGACAGATTTTATTTATTTTATAGCTTGAATTCTTTACCATATTGCTTCAAAACATCTTCACGATCCCATATCATGCACTGAAATAGAAAAACAAAACAAAAATTTAATGTTTTAGTCCAGTCTAGAGGGTGGAACCAGAGGAAAACTCTGATCATCTTTGGACCTGGACCACTCATGAAATGTATTTATAACTAAGAGAAAATTCCAAATAAAAATAAATAAGTTGAATGAGGCAAACTTTTGCAAACCACTGTGGAATTTAAGAACAGATGAATTAATATGAGCTGCTCCAACATGAAGCCCATGTTATTAATAGCAGGTGGCCCGGGTTCTATCACATGCCGGCATCAAAATTAATCTGAAGGTGTTGATTAGTGATATTGGGTGATAATTACAATAAATCCAGCTCATATAAGCTTTCACTCAGAGAGGTCAAAGGTTAGAGTTGAATCAGTCAGTCACAAAGAATATAAGTAGTTACATATCATGGGCATAAAATTGCGTATGGACGCTACAGTATGAATGTGTCCACACCAATATTTGGATGTTTCTAAAATGTCCATACCAATATTTGAATAGGAAATTACATGATATTTGGGAAACAAAAGGTTCCTGTATTTTCTGGACTATAAGACGACGCTTAAAAGATTTTAATTTCCTCCAAAAACCACAGTGCACCTTATTGTATATATGGATTAATTCTAGTTGTGCTTAATAATTGGTAATTTTGACTTTTTATCTAATAATTGATCCTTTTTATGTAATAATTTAGACTTTTTATGTAATAATTTATACTTTTTATCTCATAATTTTGTTTTTTTTCTCATAATTTTGACTTCTTATGTAATGATTTTGACTTTTTATCTAATGATTTTGACTTTTTATCTAATGATTTTGACTTCACTTAATGCACTTTATAATCCAGTACACCTTATAAATGAATAAAAAAAAAAAAAAAAAAAATAAACCATTCATTGACAGTGCACCTCATAGTCACTAAATATTGTCATGTGACTAAAACAAGACGAAACTAGATGCAAATGTCGGTCTTGTGACGATAAGTATAATTAAATCTATAATGACCAATAAAAAACAGACAAAATGTGACTGAAGAAATAAAAAACATTCCCAAAATGTCGCTTAGTTTTTCTTGACAAATATAATGCCTCAACTAAACAGGTTCAGGTTTTTCACATTTTATTGTTACAGTATCGTCTGCACTGAAACTAAATCATTATTTCTAGACATAGTGTCATATTATTTTCACATCAAACAAGAAGAAAATTAGTTATTACTTTATGTAGGTTATTCTCAAGAATAAAGAATCAAGAAGCTTTATTTGTCATTTTGCATATCCAAGGATCCCAAAACAAAATTTCAGTTTGACCAACCCCTCCCAGGCTAATTGGGTCATGCAGCCATGTACGCTGCGACCTTTAATATTAATTACCATCGATTACTAATTGACAAAAGGAAAGGAAAATGAAGCAGATGCACAATAGCAAACACATATCTACTTTTACGCAAAAAAAAACAAGGTCACATTACTCAAGGTCAATGAGCTGAGACTTTTTTCGATTACACACAAAATGATCACATGGTATAAACAAGAGATAAAGGTGCAAAGACAACATAAACACAGGAGTTGTTGGAATTCCAGTTGCCCTTGAGCATTGGAATGTTGTGAACACAAGAGGATAACAAGGAACCAGAGATAGAAACATCTATTCTGTTATTATTTTACAGTAGATGATATTGGTCTGTATGTGGAACCTGAGCTAAAATCATTTTGACTGTGACTGACTTTGATTGTGGAATTATTGCACTTTGCAAATTCATCCAAGGGCCGGATTGGATCCTTTGGCGGGCCACATTTGGCCCAGGGACCACATGTTTTTGTCCCCTGAGATACAGTAGTAGATGCCCTAAAATTAAAAGCAGCTTTACCAAATTTAGACAGAACAAGTTGACCATGAAGCAGAGCAGATCTTAGCGACTGTTAGATTATATCTACACATTTAATGAATTATTTCTATGTATAATATAGAATTTATAAAAATCAAACAATAAAAGGTAAAGAACAAGGGGGAATAAAACCCTAACAATTAAGACTGCTATACTTGTGTTTTTGCCTTGTGCTTTGTCCAACTGTGAGAATATAGAAATAGAAACATGTATTTATAGAGACAGATAAACCAGTAGAATGAATACACTCAGCAGGTTTATGCAGAGCTGCAGCTGTAGGTGCTAAAATAAAATGACAAAAGGTCAAGAGTATCAATACAATACATCTTAGAGGGAAAAAAAATTATGCAAAAAAAAAAAGAAAAAAGAACCAGTTCGATTAGATCATTCTCAGTTGTCTGTGTGTTGGGTATTAAAAAAAAAAAAAAAAAAAACTCAATTGAAGAGGAAGGACACAGGACTGAGACACCATCCAGAGGATTAGAGTGGTATTACAGGACAGAAGTCAGAACATGAGTAGGAATTGAATTTCTTTCTCTCATTCATCTGTGAAAAGGCTCCCTGAATCACAGTGGTGGTCACCAGATGGTGCTGCAAAGGCAAGTTTGATCCATGCGTCGCCTGTCCAAGCAGGAGGACAGAGGAATGAGGAAGTGGAGGGCCACTCGCATCAAGATAATCATCATAACTCTTGCTTGCATGCAGACGAGTGACTGGTAGTGGTTATAAATCCAGCACAAAAGAAAGGCTATCGGGGGAGACTGATGCCTTGCACTTTAGAAATTAGAGAGGCCTGGGGAGAGCATGTTCTGGAAAAAAAAAACAACCTTATCCATTCCTGGTGTACTGGTCAGTTTGGACTACAACTGTGAGGAAGGACTAGTGCTGTTTGTCTGAGTATTTATAAGGAAAATTAACATTGGCATTTCTGATTGTGTATGTAATTTGTTTTGTTTTTTACTAAAACTATTAAAGCTGCTTTTTCAGGAAGGCAGTGAGTTAAAGAAAAAGGATATTTACACACATATACTCTAGAGATGAAATTTACTAATTAGACAGAACACACACATAAAACAAAAACATGTTTTATGAACCCAAAGGCATCAAATTAAAATTGTCGTCACTCAGCTTTGTGAAAAAAATGTATGACTCTGAAATGTAAGTTGCTCATTAATTAAATGCATTTTTTTTATATATATATTTTGATTGTGTCACAGAGTAAAAGAACAACAACAATAAACATGCAAGGAAAAAAACAAGCAGAGAAATAATAAATAAATAAATGAATAAATCACACAGTCAAATATGTCATAGATCTCCACAACACATTCAAAAGGGAGTGGGAGGAAGTAAAACACATAAAATCCCACCCTTTCACAATAAAATTATGCTATAATTGAAATACTCTAAATTTAAATAGCATTCAATAATATCAACAATATTGTTTAATATAAACAGTAACAATTACATGATGCATAACTAAAAAAAAATAATAGTTAAATACATAGAATTAAAATACTACAGTATGTAACATATAGAAGGTTTGTTTTTTTATGACTCTCTTAGTATTTTATTTCACAAATATGATATTTTGCTCATCAGTTTCACCCAATAGAAGCTGTCAAATTTAAGGGCATTGGTTGTTGCTGAGAGTAATGCTATGAGGTGATGAGATGCCAAACAACAGGGGATCTCAGGACGTTTTCCAAAAGCCCAGAGGTTGGCAATGGGATGGGCGGTGGGCAGGAAAACAGGAGCAGCAGATGGGGTGTCCCATTAGCAGTTGTCCTGTTAGCTGGGGCCAGCTGCCACTCTCTCACTCTCTCCCTGGGACTGTTTTTTTCCCTCTCCTGAGTTCACAAAATAAACCTACCGTGCTTTTATTTTAAGGTTGTTCTGTTGATGGCTTAGCGGTAGTATGGCCCTTAAATGCACACACATAAAGCAGTTTATATTTACAGCATATTCATGAGAAGCAGAGACTGTATCTTGCTGCTTATTTTCCATTTAAACAAATTTAATAGACCATGAACGTATGCTGTTTGTATTAACAAAGAAATACCTCTTTGACTTAAAACCATATTCTGTAAAATAGAAGTGGAAATTAGTATCCTATATTATATTTATGTGTACAAAAGACAGCAGGGAATTAATATTTCATTTATTTGTTTATTCGGAAAGGTAAAACAAAATAAGTAAAACATACTCCAGTAATTAAAACAACACCTCTTTAGCATCTTAGATAACTATACCTTGTTCAAAGGGCGTAGGATGAAGTTAACAAAACCTATCTAGTCCTACACCTTTGTATTAACTCAGAGTATGTATATATACAATCAAAAAGAAAAGAAAGCGCATCAAAAAAAAAGGAAAACTGTTCCTTGCTAGAAATTCATATTTCCATTTGTTTCCTGTATGCACTTAGAATGTGGTTTATAAAAACCTGTTTAAACATTTGCACTGATTTGCAGGCTTTCATTTCTTCACTGCAGTTGTTCCACAGATTAACTCCTTTAACTGAAATACAATGCATTTGTAAGTTAGTACGTACAGGCATTTTTTTTAAAAACATATAATTTTCCCTCAGATTGTATTTATTTTCCCTCACGTCAAACAACTTCTGGACACCTTGTGGTAACTGGTTTAGATTTGCTTTGTGCATTATTTGAATTGTTTTGAGGTCAACCAAATGCTTAAATTTGAATGCCTTTAATTTGATGGTTCTCTATAGGTGCTTTTAGATACAATCATTATTGCTATTTTTTGAAGTCTGAATATTATTTCTGTGTTTGAATGGTGTAGTTAAATTACAAAATAGTCTAAAACATTCAGTAATGCAGTTCAAACTTGTGCATAGACTGTACTGGTCTAAAGCAAAACCAACCTTAAACTTTGACTATTGACTCTAAATATGACAGATGTCACCAGGAAATCTTCCACACATGTTTTATTCTGCAACATATTGAGCAAATTCTGGCAGCCATTATTTAATTTCTTTTCAGCAATCTTTGAAACCCCAATAAAATGTAATCTATTCACAGAATACACACCTCAAGAAGAATTTTAAAGACATTATTTCCTTCACAACTGGCTCATTCTACTTAAATGAAAAAACAGAAATCTACCATCATTCAGCCTTTTGCTTAAAGACTTTATGAACTATCTGATATTAAAGAAAATAGGATATACTACAAGAATCAATGCGGTAAAATTATATGGTATATGGCAATCTGTCTTATCATATATTTACAAAATTGGCACACTTTCCTAGTGTAGCTAAAGACATATAGATATGCATTTTTACTTTTATTTTTACTTATTCATTTTGATGTGTTTGTATGTGGTGCATCTATGTTGTTATATGTTGTGTAAACTTAATTACATAGTTGTTGTATAAAAATTCAATAAAGAAATCTTTGGATAAAAAAAAGCCTAAATAAATAATATAATTGTTGTGTCACAGAAAAAAAGGAAATGCAAATTTACTAAACTTAAATCATAAAATATTCTTTTTGGTAAAAACCTACTTTGATTTAACCAAGCACATCGCTAAAACACTTTAATTGGATAATTTTTACTGTGACTAATAATGTGTTTCAGCTGCAAAAAGGCGAATGGTGTGATTATCCATCATGCAGAGTGCCGACAATATAAGCCTGTAGGGGCAACGTTGTGATGTGGGGTCCTTCAGTTGGTCAGGTCAGGGTTCAGTAATGGTATGTGTCATGAAAATAAATGTGACATTGCTGAAGCGTACCAAATGATGACATATGTCCAATGTGAAAAATGAAAACTACAAAATATTAGCATGTGGAGCTCTTTTTATCCCCAGGCTGTGTAATATTATTTTGCTTCAGTTTGTGAATTATACATATGTTTTTGGACAAGATGAGTCAACTGTACCTTTTAGTTTTATTGCTAAGTTTTTAACACTTGGTAGAAAAATATATTTTTTTTTAAAAGTAACCAAATGTTTTTCCAGATTATTTTGATGAGTATTTGTAAAATACATGAATTGCATTTTAATAGTAATCTGGAACATGTTGCATTGCAAAAATGCAGTTACTGATCAACATCATATTTTCTTAGAACATATTTAGTCATTTTGCACAACACCATGATTTGAAAAACAAGGTTTAACATCAAGATTAAATTTTAAGCAAAACATTGGTAAATAAGTTATTAAATGTTGTCGTTACTAAAATTTCTCTTGTGAATATTCTATTAGTGGAAAATATGTAAAGCGTGTTAGTATGTAAATATTAATTCATATACATATTTTCTCTCATCAAGGAATCACACAATAACTGGACCATATATTGTACAAGTACGTAACATAAAACTCTGTCAACAAAGATGAAAATATATGGTGAGTAAATAACAGGATTGGCTTTAGGGTAAACTGTCATAAATGTTACAATCAGAATGTAGATTTCATGGTGAAATTAAGGATGAGAGCAATTATATTCTACAAAAATTAAACTCAGAAATATCAAAATTTACCAGCATCACAAATTCAATAAATAGAAGCCAAAGCCAGTGGTCATGTGTGTTATTCTGCTGCTTTAAAAATGCCAAATGATAATGATGGGATTTCCTTTGCTAGACAAGCAGGCTGTTTCTGTCACTCACTCACTGTGAACCACCATTTGACAGAGCACTGTGGTCGCTTCACACCATTTCAGCCAACGCTCACCTTCACACATACACAACTAAACACATGTCCCCATTTTTTCACAACCTTTCCTCTTCACTCATCTTGTCGCTTTTTTTTTTTTTTTTTTTTTTTTAATAGCTCTTTGTTCTCTGCCCATGCCTATTTTTATCCCAGCGTTCACGGGAGGAGTCAGAGAAATGACGAGGCTTGGGAGACTTGCTCATCTCCATGGCAACTATATTGCAAACCCTCATTGTTTATTATAGTCTTTCTTCCCTGGGTTATACACCTTCCTATCTCATTATCATTTTTGTACAGCTCCATATTTAACAGCATCTCTCCTCCAGAAGCTCTGAGGAAGTCTTCGCTGCTTTCCCATGCATGCTTCCTCCCGTGGATCCTCATCCTTCCACGCTGTCCACCCCTCAGCAGCCCCCCTCCCCCCCAGGAGTGGATTAAGCTGTCTTTTCCTCTCTGAACCAATGGGCGTGCTGTTGTAGAGTAATTCTGTACTAACCCACGCCTCACTCATGAGCCACAGTTTGGATGCCATTCGTTTTGCCACCACTGTGAGGCCTATTTTCATCAAACCAAAAATCTCTGTGGGCTTTGTTTGGTTCAAGGGGGTTTCCCCATTTTTTTCCCCCCTCTTTTACTGGATCCTGCTGAGAAATGCAAATTGACCGTCATATTCCCAAGTCAATAACTGCAGTATGGCACCCTCTTTTGAAACGCATGCTGTACTACTGGCCATGTTTATGATTCCATTAAATAAAGGGCATTTATACAAACTGTATGCATCTTGTAATGCACAACAATGTGATTCCATATGCATTTTCATAGGAGCTGCAGTGGCTGCATTTGTTAATTCTGCATATTTAAACCCTGTCTCTCTCTATTAAATTAAGCAAACAAACCCAGCATCTGCAATATTCCATCACAGATTTCCCAATCATTAGTCATCTCATCATTAAAATATCTTCCATTGTTTGACTTGCTCGTGTGCAACTGAAATCTTTGAAAAACAGGACGTGCATTCAATTCCTGATGTGGGATTCCTCCTAGTCACATGGCAGAGGCAGTACAAACATATGCCTCTGTGTTCAGTGGCATTAGGTGCAGAAAAAAACACACACATAGAGAGAAGAGAGAGTCATAGGAGCTATAATGGTACTAACATGTAGGGGGTGGGGGCTTCTGAGGAGGCTCTCAGATGAAACATAAGGAAGAGACAGAAATATACCACTGAGGTGAACATCGGACTGATGTACAGCCTCATATTTAATACAGTTTGTTCACTGTTGAAGAATAAAAGAGTATGCTCGCAGACTAACAATGGCAGGTGAGATATTATAGTTAATTACGTGTTGCCATTTGTGCCAGTCCACAAGCGCTGACAGATGCCACTAGCCCCGAGGAACTAAGTGTTCACCCATGGTCGTCCAGATTGCCCCTAAAAGAAAGCCCTTCACCGGTCCGCCCATTCCCTATGGCAACAGCCGGCCCCCTCAGTGTCACCTGCCAGCAAGGGAGCAGGTGGACCCAGCGGGCCCAGGTGGAGGCTTCACCTGTCACATTTCCAGACCTGTCCCACGCATGCCAATGCAAACATTAACTGAGGCACAAATAGTCCAGACCTGCCATATTTCAAGCCGTTTTCATTACTCAAAACACATGGAGCCTGCTGTGCACACACAGACACATGGAAACGCACAGGGATTTATAAATAGCCATACTTACATGTGATTACAGCAAATACAGGTGGAAGGTGTAACAACAACTGTAGGTGAGGAGTATTTTTATTACTAGTGATGTAATGTAAACATATTTCATGACAAGAAATACATAAGACAGATGAAGAGAAAACAGATTTACGAAAAGAAAAAAAAGTAAGCAACAATAATTGGATACAGATAAGCAGATAATGTTTTATTTTGCTTTACTGTTGGAGGAGTATGCAATTAGCTTGAACATTTAAATGGAGAATTAATTCATGGTTTCCATAAATCAATATAATTGTAAAAGATCAACACAAAAACAAGTCAGGTAGAGTGCTAACAGTTATCAGTGATGTGACATGTTACACAATCTTGATCAGTGATTATTAGATTTTATGATCAAATACAATAGCTACCAAAAAAAAATCCCCTTTTCTGTCCCCAAGAGAATATCTGAAATCTAAAAGCTATCCCATGTCATTCTGATCATTATATTTGTGAGGTTATTGCTTAGTTTTACTTCCTCCTTGTTGAGTATATTTAATTTATTTTAATTTATTAAGGGTGTGTGTGTGTGTGTGTGTGTGTGTGTGTGTTTTGTTTACTAATATAATACCTTTGTGTATCATTATTGATGTTTTGTTACTTGATTTGCATTGATTATTCTCTACATGTTCGAAATGAAGATTTCAAACAAACAAAGCAGTACCGTCATGCATTTGACATGGTATTTAGCTATTTACACACTGTATGTATATACGTAGGTCTGTACTTTATCTATTACTTAATTTTTTTTTTTTTATTTTCCTTAATATATATTCTGTACATTGAGCTGGAAAGAAAGAATGCAAGCTTGATAATAATCAGTCTGAGTGCTGTTCGTGAGTGAAGACTACAAGGAGTGGTCTGATCCTGGTAATATGGATGAGGGCTGCGTGTGGCCCCTGACATGAAGTGAGTGACAGTCAGGCAATCCACAACAGTATCTAAGGTCATAGCCCCCCATCCGCCCTGAAATACAATGTAATCAATAATGGCAATAAGATGCGGTGTGACGAGTGGTCTATCAATACCTCCAGGCAGAAGGAGGTAGATTCATAAATCAATCCTGTCTTTCAGGTTCTGATTGTACAAGAGCACTTACAATAGTAGAGGGCATGTCAGCAGTTTACTTCTTTTTCCACATAAAAACAAATTTCCTGAGGAAAAAATTATAATAAAATGTAATAAAAATCTATTTCTTAACCACTACATTATGTAGCACAGATCTATTTTAAACAGATTACTGTATGTAATTTTCCCTCTGCACATGGAGTATTTCAGGAACATACCAATACTGCTGAATGGAGAATATACCCTACACTAAGATTTTTGCAAACTTGACAAACAGATGGATGATTTTAAACAGAAAAATGACAATGATGGAATATACTACGATATTACACTACTGGTTCAGTGAACAACACTTGATGTTTTGTCATTGACACCTAAAATCAATTCCCAGAGCCATTAAATTATATTTTTGTTCTTTTTCTTTCCTTGGCTTTACTTGCTTTGCCTCGGTGTGATGCCATGATAAATGTGCAGGGAGACAGTCGCATGCCACTTCTGAGCGACAGTGTTGAACGAATGATGTAGTGGCTTCTAATGCTCTTTACTAGAAAAGAAAAGAATAGCTTTACGGTACCACTATAAGGTTAATCAGAGGGTGTCGAGGGTTACTTATCGGAATTACATCTCTCTATATATTTGTCCATTTGGTTGTCAGATGTCCTTCTGTCTGTGTCTTAAGGTTGCTGTTCATTCATTTAGACAAGAGCCCAGCTGACACAAATGTAGCATATGTGGACAATGTGATATTCCACTTAGTTTCCTACTCACTTTGTACATCTTATTCCCCTAAAAGGGCACTGGGCTCTGACCTCTAGTTTCACAGTTACCCTTAGTTGGGAAATCAATGAAGCGCGTGTGCAAAGGGGTTCCCTTAGGACAGTCCACATCTGCAAAAATCTGCACTGTTTTGTCACCACCATTTTTTCTCATCTCTGTCAGATGAGATCAGAAGGCACAAATGTGCCATATTTTATTCACCTACATTAAATCTTCACACACAAATAACCATGAGATACTCAAGGGACAGTTGATGCTGGCCATACTTTGCACAAAAAAGCTTATAAAAACAGAGAAGCTGTCTGTGAAAGTCAGTTTCTCAGTGGGAATACAATTAGGCATCATGACAAATAAGACACTAATAATGAAATGGAGCTTATCATTATAATATAATACAGGTTTTTACATTGCTGACAAGTCAGAATGTCTAATATGGTTGATTAAAGAAACATTAAATTGGAGCCGTTCTCATATCTTCCCCACAACCTGCCCTTTGTAATTGTAATTGTAATTTCCAAATCTGTATTTCTCTCTTCTCTCTTATTCTGCACAATCATTTGCTTTCCAGGCCCCATAGTTGGCTTTGGTCTTGTCTTTGCTTGATACTGTACAGTGTATGAGTTTCTCCCCTCAGGTCTCTCAGACATGCAGAATACTGAGCTATGCACATTTAGGTTGACAGATTAGTTTACATTTGGTTTGACACCACAAGAGAAGGGCTTGGCTCGCCCGCAGTAATGACCACTTGTTTCTGGGTTGGTTTAGTGTAAAATCATAGCCTGCCACGAGAAATATGGAGCTCCAAATCCTGACCCAGTAGGACCTGCCCATGAGTTCATAGCCCTGTGCCTTTAGAACACGAGGTGAATCATCTATATGGGAATTCATATATACCAAGTAAAGCAGAAATAAGCCCTAGGGAAGATTCTGTTTCTAAATTAGTGGCCACTGAAGGCTGCATTACGGAAGAATGCATAATCAGGCTTCAAGTACGCTTAATTCAACACTGACCATCTCAGAGAGAGAGGAAAAGAGAGAACAAGTCAGTCATGTGTTTATTTGTAATATTGACTTCCACTCTAGTATATGCATTATTTGTTTAATTCTAGCAAAATCATTTAACAGCTGATTGAACCTGATGTTTATATATCTATTTACATATGGAACTGAAATTATTTCTTGCATTTACAATTAATTTAAAATGAGCACTGTCATTTTGTTTGCTCCCTCAGACTATAATGTACACATACTGTATCTAACTACTATGTGCTGCTCTTACCTGATGCATTACCGATGTATGTGTGGCCACCTCTCTAGAAGCGTGGCGCAGCTGCTTTGATATGGCTCAGGTCCCTTGGCTGAACCCCACCACACAAACAAGACACAGACACATACACATTCTTTCCCCAAGTGTGAGTTTCACAGCTGTTCCTGTTGGGAGTGTGTGATTTGGACCACTAGGGCTGGAACAAAGTCTACAATTGTGTAGGAAAAAAAAAAAAGATGCTTCAAGGAGTATTTGGTATGATGATAAACAAACACCAATATTTAACAGAACATATTCCAGTCATAAATGAACCTACTTTCCCATGTGTGAATTTCTTACATGTATATCTGACGCAAAGAGGGGCCTTGAAGGACGAATTTAACCCTTTTTGCTCTCATGGAAATCCCTCATGGCACATTACACAGTAGTACTAGATTATAGCTAAGCTCAGGAGCTTCCTGCTGTAGACATAAGAGGCAAATCTTAGATTTTTCTTGTTATATGCAACAAATATTACATGAATTATGTCTGGAGGTATTTGTATATAATTGCTATTAATGTTATTATTAAGCATGGTAAGTCAAATCGTACACTTCTAAAGGACTTAAGATTCTAAAGGGAAAGCATAGACACTATTAACAGCATGCCTCTCCCTTCATCACTCTGTCCATATATTGATCGATTCACAATCAGTGAGGCCAATGAGGCATGGACATTACAGTGGTTACTCATGATTTAAACAACACTGGCCTTAGGTCTTCATACCACCACTAAATACAATGAAAGATGTGGTTTATTTTCTAAATCCATATTCCAAAATGTAGTTTCTGCAATCCAGTCTAACGTTTACAAGGGGACTGAGAGGAATTTAAAGTGGATACTTGGTTTTTATTTTAAATTGGTTTGTTCTATGGTGGTGCAGTGGTTAGCACTCATGCCTCACAGCAAGATGGTCCCTGGTTTGATTTCAACAACAGACCTTTTTGTGTGGAGTTTGCATGTCTCTCGGTACTCCAGTTTCCTCCCACCATCCAAACACATGCACTGATAGGTTAATCTAATTGCCCATAAGTGTGAATGTAAGAGTGATTCTTTGTCTATATATGTTCAGCCCTCTGACGAGCTGGTAACTCATATACTGTAGGGTGTACTCTGCCTTTGTTCGTTGTACTGTAGCTGGGATAGGCCCCATCCACCCGAGTGAGGTTAAAGCAGGTTCAAAAGATGAGTGAGTGGTTTGTACTATAACAAAATAAAGTTGCAAGTAGTAGTATAGTGTGTTACAAATTAAAAATGGATCAAAATCTTGTATTTTGCAGTGTGACTATTCCAAAGTAATGACTTAATTATATTAGCAAGACCAATAGCTGCAAAATGATGACATCTTATTCATTATCTATACAGACAACCAGATACAGCAAGAAATCTATAAAAAGTGTCAACTCTGAAATTAAAAGTGGCAGTATGCCACTACAACTATGCATATGTTGGTGTCAAACATGAGAGCTTTCGGCATAGTTAGCATAGTGTCAAATGGGCAGACAATGCTTTACTGACATTTCAATCATCCAGTTATGCCAGGATAGATTAACTGGTTGGTCTGGATGCTTTGACTGTGATTTGATGAGCCATAGTGTGCTTTAGTGTTTTTGGCTTGTGTTGTGATCTGAATATTCCACACACCATCCAGTCGCACAGTTCATCCGGACCATGTAAAATAAACGATAAGAAAAGGCCACAGTGTTTGTTCTAATACCTAGAAATGTGGCTTCATAACACCTATCTTTACAATATATTTTAAACCTTTGTCTTTTTCTGACAGTGTCTTCAATATGGCCATAAAATCTCAGCAAGGAGGAAGTCATGCTGTGATCTGATGACTACCAACCACTATGTTAGCCTTGTATTCAAATATAAGGATTCACAAATTTAAACAGAATTGTTTTTGCCTCTAAACGATTTGCTATAAATCCAGCAGTGTATCTCTGCCAATGAAACTACTATCCTTTTTTTTTCTCCAGTGGAGGGGATTTCCTCTTTCAAAATGACACCTGTGCCACTTCTGCCACTGACGGGATCACACAGCTGAAATATGAGCGAGATGGAGCATATTGTTGTACATCACTGGTCTACTACCTGTGTGATTTAAGATATTGGCTTCTAGGTCTTCAGCACTGATATATGGCACAATTCACACCCTTGGATAGATTATGAGATGAATGATGCCTCTGCGCACATGCCTCAAAGGTCTACTGTCCTGCGTAATCATGAAGGCATCATAATTGTTTTCCTTTTGTCTTGTGCAAGTTTTAGAGGCACTTTTAACTGAGAAAGGAGTAAATATGACACCATTGTTGAAAATAATGGCAGTTGCTCTAACTTAATTCTGCTATTCAGATTTCAGATTTACATCTTCATTTCTCCTGGAGGATTAATTTTTCTGGTCATATCTCATCATTCAGGTTATTGGACTGTTCATAACTAAACTTGCGACAAGATGTTACCACTTATAGAGGGTTTGGTAACACATTTAGAAGGGTATAACTGCAAGCACATAGTTTATTTTTGTGTTGTTGTTTTTTTAGCTTAGCTGTTTGTATCTAGTGCTCTCCATGGAGTCCACTAAGTGAGTACGTTTACATGCACTTAGAAATTCAAATTGTTGCCTTACTCTGATTAAGGACTTAACTGAAGTTTCCCAGAACTCTGAGTCTACATGCCAGCAAGAGAAATTTGAATTATTGTTCCAGTCCCAGACACAATGTTCTGTTACATGCCCTTTTGCGTTTGAATTCTCCCGGTTGGTGCCACAGAAGAACAACAATAACTAAACAAAAGTAGTAGATTTGAAGCAGATGTAGTAGTAGGAGGACAACCATATCCAGAGAAGGTATGGGTGATGATGCAGCAGCTCAGTGTATTTTGTTCATACTGTAAACTCTGATTTATTACACATAATGTACATGTTGTCATGCCGTGAATCTGGTCACTCTTCGTTGAGCTAAGGTTGGGTGGCGTTTACATGCATGGAGAAATTACAACCGTATTGTCCAACTTGCTTACTCTGACTCTCAAACTCTAATTTGATTCAATTCCACTCAGATTAAGGTGTTTACATGGCTTTTAAACGGACTAAGGCAATAATTTGAATTTCTTTAAGTGCATGTAAACATACTAACTGTCTATCGGCTGGATCTAGTAAGATCTCAATTTGCACGTACTAATTCTCTGTGTGCTTGTATGTAATTCAAGGCACAGGGGACTATTGTTCATCATATTTATTATTATTCTGTTTTATGGATTCTTATACAAAAAACTGCAACCCATACCGTTGGAAATAGACCAAAGATTTTGACACAAAAATGTATAGCCTGGTCTCAAAAGATGTGCTATTTATCTAGGTTGACATTCCAATGAATGGATTTCATACAAAATATGAGCAACCAGTCAAAATGTCCATTCAAAATGAATTGGGCCATGTTGCAAATGATACATTGGAACGTTATGCAGTAAATAGAAAAAAATGTTCCGATTTGTCCAGAGATTACATTACACGTGTTTTCTCATAATTCCATGTCATATGGATTTTGTATCAGAATACCAAGAAAAACCTCATTCATTCGTAATGGGACCGACAAAAAAAGCCACAATCTGACTTTTTATCAGTGGGTGAAATCATCAGCTAGAGCAAAAGAGAAGCAAAAATGTACCTGAAAAATGTCTGAATAACTCGCCCTCATAGAAAAAAAACATAAATAGTAGGCAAACTATCTTTTCCGCAAATGTAGCCATGGTTCCTACGATTAAAAAAAAACAGGGTTTGAAGACCCTGTTCTTTTTAAAGTCAAATGACAATAACCTGTTTGAGATGAAGTCAGGGTTTTTTTCTCTACATGGGCCCATTATAAGAATAATTTCTGTCTAATGTTGAGTTCAATGTTTTTATTTTTCACAGTACAGATGTAAAAACTAAATCTACTTGTCCCTCAGGCCCTCCCTCACCTTTGTTTTCAACAATTATTTATGGCTTTCCCAAAAATCACTGGAGTTTGTATGTAGGATTTAGCATTCAGACAGGCTTTAGTCTCTGTGTGTCTGTGTCTCTGTCAGTTTGTCTAAGTGGAGGCTAATCTGCCCAGCAACAGGGAAAGCTTTGACTTAACTGACACAGACTGTGGGAGGGGCTTCAACTAAACTGACACAGACTGTGGGAGGGGCTTTAACTAAACTGACACAGACTGTGGGAGGGGCTTCAACTAAACTGACACAGACTGTGGGAGGGGCTTTAACTAAACTGACACAGACTGTGGGAGGGGCTTTAACTTAACTGACACAGACTGTGGGAGGGGCTTCAACTAAACTGACACAGACTGTGGGAGGGGCTTTAACTAAACTGACACAGACTGTGGGAGGGGCTTTAACTAAACTGACACAGACTGTGGGAGGGGCTTTAACTTAACTGACACAGACTGTGGGAGGGGCTTTAACTAAACTGACACAGACTGTGGGAGGGGCTTTAACTTAACTGACAAACACTGATAAAGAGATTCAACATATGAAGTGAACAGGAGGTATTTCTTCCTTTTACATCACATCAGCTACAACTCCACTGATCCAGCAGACGACAAGCACACAGGTTACATTCCCTTCAGGAAACGTATGGATGTCTAGTTTGCAAATGCAGTCTAGCATTTTGTGTAATTTACAACAGGTACAAAGTCTTAGAGACTGCCCCATCTACGTGAGGATTTTGCATGCACCACTGGTTGTCATCATAGAGACAATACACTGCTCTGAGATACAGGTCTTTTTGAAACCTGGACATTTGGAGCATGAGACAGCCCATGAGCAAAATGTCAGGCAACCTGTGATACACCACCACTAACAGCAGTAGTGCCCTGGAACGATCCAGACGCAAGGGTGGTGGCACCAAATCCAATTGGGAGGTGAGCGGCCCACTGGGTTTTTAGATTAAATGATTGTCAGGCACACATAATTTTACCACGCTGTGTAGCATAGTGTGTATTTTTAATCACAATTATCACATCAAATGGAAAAGTAGCATTTGGTACAAAACACCTGTAAAGCAGTGGGGGAGGCAATTCAATTATTCAATTATTTTTCCTTCTGTCATTCCAAAAATTTTCACACAAGGGTGAAAATTGCGTTCTCCATCTTGTTTCATTGCTTCAATGTCTCCATCTTGGACAATAACCGTGACCATGTGCACATAATTACACATAAAAAAAAAACATTTGCACCTCCCTTTGACGAGTGACAGTTTCATTCAACAAAATTGCTTTTGGGTTTTATTAAATCACTTTGCCTGTGCTAAATTATTACATTTACATTTTGTCCTCCCACCACATGTACAATTGCTAACACTACACTACAATTGTTAACACTTCATATTGCATAATCATTGCAGCAATAGTACGAACTAGATGCCGATGTGTTATTTTCCACCTTTAAAAGACGCAAACTTTAGTGCACACTGTTAGTAAATCGTCTGGTATCTGTTTTTTTTTTTTGGTGCAATGACTTTGCACACATTTTTATACATGAAAACCTTTTGGTTATTTGGTTACTTCCCATTATTCTTTGTTTAATTGTATAGTGGAAGATGTCTACTGTTAAGATGCATAAGCTTCACCTACTGCGTTCACTGTAGACTTCATAATCTCTGAAACAAAAACCTCAGAATGGCTCCAAAGAGTTACTACTGTAGGGGTGGAGTGAGTATAATTTAGTTAGTTACAGTCAGCATCCTCACCACTAGATGTCATTACATTTTATTCCCTGAACCTTTAAGTTATTGTTGAAGCCAAGATTTGAGAGTCCTGATATTTTACACACTTAATTATATAACTATGTTGTAAATCCTGTATCTGTCCACAATCTCAACGGTTACCATGGCTGTTCATAGTCGACAGGGAGGGAAGCCAATTCAGACAACGCCTCAAGTGATGGAAACTTGGAAAGCTGGTCTGTTTATAAACTGAGACAGCTGAGCACAATCATCTTAACTGTAAAAAGGGTTCATTTAATAGTCAACCTGGAGGAGTTGTTCTGGACTGTTGTATTTGTACTGGACTTTGTCCATAACTTGTCTGGATCATACTCTACAGCAATCCACAAGACATGATGGTGGTGATTACTGTGGGTCATTAGACGTAAGCCATCTGTCACACTGGCCCACCACTGTCTATGCTGCTCATTCACCCATTAAAAATGCTATGTTCTGGATTACAATGACTATCTAGGGCCCCGGCGTCTCTCCTGTGACTGACCTTTGGAACAGGTCAGCCAGTAGCACAGGGCACATTAGCAAGTCTGGAGTCTGACAGCTTCTGGCTATGAGTGTGTGGGCACAGTAATCTATCTGTCCAGTTGAGTGGTGGAGGCCTTCTTTTGAAGCATAGGATGGCCTGATGGATGGCCTTACTGGGGCCACATGAGCTGCCTGCAAGGTTTCTGTAGGATGTCTAATTTTATTTAAAATGTTACATCTGAGATAAAAACTGTTTTTTGCTGCATTTATGGAAGGACCCAAGCAAGAATTTTGTTTGTCAGCAAAAATGTTCTCAATAGTAAGAATATGATTGATAAAAGGATGTTGACTTCCTGTGGCTAACTGTGAAGTGCACCAGTGGAGCAGTCAGTCATAGAACATCAAGGTGCAGTATAAGACAGTTGGTTTTGAGTACTGTATGTTGATATTTCTTCATCTGAGGAAAAAAAAAAGAAAGAGGAACAGCACACCATATTAAGTTATATTTGATGCTAAGTCTAATGTGCTTTCTTGTAGTGGTACAGAAAGAAGTAAAAATTTATCATGATATGTGTTATTTATTCATCAGTAGTTGAGGGAGTCGTTTGCTATAGAACTTTTGTAGTCCTGCTGCTGTTTTTACTCAGTATGCAGTAGATTCAGCAAGATGCACCCATGAAACATGAGCATTTTGACATAAACTGGTAGGTGTGTCAACAGAAGTGGACGCGTTGACAGAAATGGGCATTTTGACAGATTGGCTGTGATTGGCTGTTTGTGTTAAGGCAAGGGTTTGAAGGTCAGTAAGCAGCTGTGTTTGAAGACATGTCCTGAGCTATGACTGTATGTTGGCGCTCAGTGATGCAACACAATCCACCCCTTCAGTGACTATTGTGTAACTCAATGCAACACTTGGACTTGAACACTTGAGCAACTGCATATCATATATAATGAAGTCAAATTTGTAGCAGGGAACTTACATGGATTAAACATGTTAGGTTGTTATATTGACAGAGCAACTATATTTTGGTTTTCTGAGATATTATGCTCATACTAAACTTTAAAGCATGTGCATTTCCATCTGTAGAATGGTTTTGTGTATTTTACAGTTCAAATATCTGTATAATGAGGTTTTTTTTCTAAATATACTAGTAGGAACAAGTATGAAACACTGGCTGAAAATAAAAGGTTTGGCAGGGTACTTGTGAATAATTAGTTAAACATGTATATAGAAGGAAAAATTGGGATCAAAAATTGTTTCATCTTATTCAATTTTGAACAGAAGTTCTTTTGTACATCGGTTTCTTACTCAACAGGATTATTTATGGACGGTCAAAACAGTGATAATTATACTTCTTTTATGAAATAGTACTGTTTAATGTCTATTATGGTTTGTTTTTGTCACAATTGCCAAATTAAGGTCTGCTGTATTTTATTTTATTTTATTTTATTTTATTTTATTTTATTTTATTTTATTTTATTTTATTTTATTTTATTTTATTTTATTTTATTTTATTTTATTTTATTTTAGTTTATTTTAGTTTATTTTAGTTTATTTTATTTTAGTTTATTTTAAATGTTTGAAATAAAGTTTTAAAAGAACAAAAAGCAGGTCTATGAAGGTTTACAGAACAAGTAAAATAGGCGATATATCGTGGATGATTTTCTCTTTTCTGCTCTTTTAGCCAAGCTTGATGAAACATCTTTTTACTCTTGCTTTAAAACAGTACACATTACAAGCCTTGTTTTAATTTGAAAACTGAACTTCTGTTTAACGGCAAATTTTCGAGTCATTTCAGACTGTCTATCTAATGTACAGATATCAACAATAAAAGAAAAGTGGTGATAACACAGAGACTCAAGGTCAGTATACAGTCTCAGCTGATTCAAAAGTGAATATCAAGCTAAATGATGTTGGTAATAAATAAAAGCTCCACATTACTGTAAAGGGGTAATAAGTAAAACTTTTGTGCCCTATAGCACAAAATGACCATAATATATCTGCAGTGAGTTAATAGGAGTCTTGATCAATATCAATGAATCAACACAACTCACCAGGTACTAAGATTTCCTCTCTATTCTGGAACTGAAGCTTCCTGTTCATTGTAACCTAAATCCTTGCTTCATCTTGCTTCCATTTTCACCTGCTCAAAAATGAACAACTTGTGATGTTGCAACCATCACAAGACCACATCTCCTTCTGTCTTGTCATTCTGCATTGTGTTATATCACCACATCATATGCCACATACTTTTTTTATTTATTTTTTTTTTAGTTTTTTTTTTTTGCAGCTCTTGTCTCCGTTGGCTGAAGATTTAATTAGGAATTCTAAAAATGTGACTATATGTCAGTCACAGCTGTTATTCTGCAGGGGTGTGTGAAAAAGATCTGAGACCTGACAACGTTAGTGCGATCCACCTGCATGCTGGGAGATGCACAGTGTCAGAGCGTGAGCACTTGGCAACAGGGTGGAGGACACGACAGCAAGACAAACAGACAAGCAAGAGTAGTTTTGTGACTTTATTGAAGATGATAAGGCGCATAGACTGCCAGGCAAATCAGCAGCAGAAGGCAGAGTCTGAGAGCAGGTGGAAGTCAGAACCAGGTAGGAAAACAACTAACCAGAAGTGGCTGGAAGTAAAAGAAGTAAAAGTCCAAACCACATGGACACACATGGAAAGATAAGGAAAATGGGCCAGAAGGCAATGGCAGACAAAGGAACAACACTCTGGCAAGGACTGTGTGTGTGTCTGTGTGAAAGATCTGTTACTCTGGTGATTATGAGGGTGTGCTTGGAGAAAAGAAGATGAGGAAATGGAGAGAAAAAACTGGTATTTTAACCACAGATGGGACCTAACTACTCTTTAAATTAATTTCGTCTTGTCTATTATGTAATTGTCATCTGTGCCGCTCCTATATACACGCCCCAGGAGTTAAATTATAAGTTACTTTGATTTAATTTGATAAGATACAAGTGTCACTATTGATTCTGCTTAACAGTCCAGTTCTTTATCCATTCCGCTATTGATTCCTGATCAATTTTGTGTTTGTAGAAAACATAGGCCAACACAGGTTTTCATCAATACTACTGTTTTATTAGTCTTAACACAGTGGAGGAGAAAAAAAAGAGGCATGCATGTGACTGTGCATGTGTGCTACTGCCACAGATATACAGTAATGACACTGATGAAATGAATTGTTAACCTTTGAGATACAGTGGAAATGGGCTGAAACTACCTTTGGATTGAAAGACAGTGATAGGAGAAAATAAATAAAAAAAATAAACTGAATGGATCCACACTGTAGCTAATTGCATCATCTCACTCAAAGTATATGTAAAATTCTTTCCTTTTTTTGGCAAACAAGCACAATATAAGTCTTAAAATTGGCTATTTCCTGCCACATCGCTGTAAAAACACTGGCATGTAATGTGGAGCCATAAAAAATTATAGTGTCCATTCATGGCTCATTTGGCAAATAAGATAATATCGCTTCATGTACCTGTCTGACAAAGTCACAGAGCCTCCCACTAATTTGCTTTATGACTTACTTCTCTGTGCCTATGCGATAAGCTACGATAGTCACCTAATCTTGTAACTTGTGAACCAGTGTGAGGTATGAGCTATCTCATCAATTAAAAAATTCCCAATAGAGAATTAGATCCCGAAAGGAATTACTAAAAAATTATTATCCAATTATGATCTGCTTACAGCTGTGTAATTATACTTGACCACAGTCCATCCTACTGTGCAATGAAGTCCATTCATTTTTAATTAACCTGGATGAGTGTGGTTTGCAAAACTTAACAGAGTAGGCTGGCACTTTGTCTGAGCTCACATTATGAATCCCCATGTGAATCCATACCTGAATTTTTTTTTTTTTTTTTTTTACCTAATTATTGCTGATTTTTCAGGAAATAGAGAGATCTTATTTGCCCAGTGAATCTCTGTGACTGATGTAATTATGTACTTTTTACTTTCCTTCCACCATTTAAATAGGAACTTCTGTAATGCAACATCTATAACGACACTTGAGACACTTGAAACTCCAGAAAATCGGAGCATAAAGAAACACAATGTAAAACAGCAAAATGGTGAATTAACTTTTCTCACTTGGAACATCTATTACAAGACTCCAACGCCTCTAACTGAAAGCATGAAGAATGTTGTAGCTACCACATAATATAGTGTTGAGAAATGGAGCATGTTACACACTCAACATCCAGTGTAATGGACAGGACATATGCTGATGGAATGTGGTTCAATTCCAGGGAGAATTCTCTGGTCTTGTTTGTGATTAAAGGAGGAAAGAGCAACTGCATGTACATACCAAGCATTTAGTCCAAAATAGGGGGGAGGGACCACACAGATTTTTGCAGGTTCTTATCCTGTGGTTAATCTGACCTCTTATTTATGTTGATTTATCATTTTTATTTATTTGTTTATGTACCAGAGGTTCTGTGCTCTGTGTTTGCTGCACCTACAGTTCCTTGCATCACTATGTGAAGTCCTCTCTATGGTCTTAAAAGCTTTTCAATGCTTCTCAAAATATTTATGAATCTAAATACAGTTATTTTGCTTCAGCAACTGAGTGCCACTGGTGAATGCTGCAGAAATCAACCTATAGAGTCATATTTGCAGACTCAAGCATAAAAGTCCATTTGGGCAGTGAGAGACTATTGACTCGTATTGGAAGGATGGCTAATGGCACTAAAAGAACATGTTTTTGTGTTGCGATGGATTATGCTATCCCACCACCATCACTCAGTGTACTCTACCACCTTTTTGAAAACATGGCCAAGCTTGTATAATCTTAAGCGACAAATAATTATTGCATGTGTGAGAGTGTGTATGCATTTGTGCAGGGTTTTGTATATATGCGCATTTTTGAATTTGGGAGTGTAAACAGCATCACTCAATCTATTCCTTCTTATTCAGCTCAACTGCAAGGCACATTGCCTAAGGTCTGTTTCATATTGTGAATTAATTATTCTCTGCTGGAATTGTGTTAGAGTGTGTGCGTGCATATCTGTGTTTTACATTTTGTGTGTGTGTGTGTGTGTGTGTGTGTACTTTGTTATTGCATAGGAAATGACAGAGCAGAGTATTATTTCCCATCTACCACATCCAGACCTCATATTTTTGAATGCATTAACTCCATGGCTATTGCAAACACATCTCCAATGCCAATCACATTCCTTTGAATCTGAAAGATGGAGAGAAAAGGGAGGAGGACTGAGGGTGAGGGCGAAGTGCAAGGTGGCTACTCCTCACTCTTTCTGGCTTGGTGCTTGTTAAAAAATTTTTTTTTTAAAAAATCTTAAATGCAGCTATGTGCACTGGAAAGCCTCTGCTCACTGAATTTTAAAATATCTTTGGTACCATTGTTTTTTTTCCCTCCTATGTGTATACAAGCTGCAAGCAGTCACGCAGCTGTTTCCATGGCAATATCTATCTGTGTGAGGAATTCATTAACCCTTTCTCGTAGGAGTCCTGTGTAGAAATCCCACGTAGAATACAGATAGGAAAAGAGGAAAGGATACTACAGTGCTATTTTTGACAAAATGCTGCTATTTATGAAATGCAACATATTTTCGGTGCATGGTGGTGAATCCATGTTTACTTCTGCACTGAAGTTTATTGTTTCTGTGTTTTCGAAATAATGGAAAGCAGTTTTATTTAAGCTGTTACTTGAATTTCAGTAAACTCGTTATAAGGATGCTTTTAATGCAAATAAAGATGTTACTGTACACGAGCGCTTTTGTCAGAGGAACAGGATGACCATATAAGACCTTTGCCTTATAGCTTTAAATCCTTCCTCCAGGTAGAAACAGTAAGGCTATGTTTGATAAAAGATAAATTAATGACATGCTGAAATCCATCTAGCAGAAAGACATTATAAAAGATATATGTGGTATAAAAATGAAGAGGAGTACATGACGAACACAACCAGACAGCATGTACTAACATATGCTAAAACAGCAAAATCACACTCATATGCACACTCTGAAGAGAGAAAGAAGGAAAGCTGTTACTAGGGACTTTACTGGTCAACCTTCACAGACAGTGCTGTTTTGATATTGATAAACCATTGAGAAGATTAACCTCATGCCAGACCTTTACAAAAACTTAATTATTCATTTTGATTGTATCTGTAAAGGCTATAAGGGTTTGCTTAAATATGCACCAGGCCAGATGTCTATAAATGAAATGCACTGAGAGTTGCAAAGGGACGTGGGTGAAGTAAGGGACAGAATTACTGATTCTTATTAGTGTGCGTCCTCCATCAATAGCTATTTAGCATCAAGTGTTGTGCCTCGCCCATGCTAATTTTGGAGCTGACAAGCCATGTGACTGTTTGAGATGTACACTCCTCTTGTGTAGAGGACAGATGAGTGTTTCAGGTCAAATAGTTATGTGTTGCCCGCAGGGTGGCGAGTTGTCAGTTTTCTGACTTAGAAGGATGAACAGGTGAGATGTGAGCTGACCAGCTGTGTAAGTGATGTGGCATTACAGTGCATGTAACTGTGAAAATAAAATGTGTGAACCGTTTTACAGACGTGCATTAGTATTATTCAAACCCCCAAGGATAAGTACCTCATGTCATTGTGATTGATCTTTTTAAATGTTTTCCTCAGTTTTCCTCAAGGGCTGTGACATTCTTGTTTATGGTCAATCAGGACATATTCATTAATTTCCAATCACGTTGGTGCTTCAGCACATTGCTGTGAGCAATTAAACAGCACGACTGAAAAATTCCTGAAAATAGTAAATGTTAAAGAGCGATGTCTATTCATTTTTATGGACGTGCTTATAATAATCATGAATGTCAAACTGGTCTAAGTCAACCATGATTTTCATTAGGCATCCTTTAATTTATACAGAAGGCCACACAGTATTAGAAAGATAAATAGTGAATATTAATCATGGGATGTTCACATGGTGGTTTTCCCTACAAGCTGAGTGGACAAATCATTCACATCAGCATACGTTCACCTTCTTTTTTTCTGCTATTTTATGGTTTGATGTAAACAGCCCTACTCACAAGTATTTGGAACATTGTGGAGCAGTTCGGCTTCAACGAGCAACACACTGCACTTTGATTGGGCTTTCTATGGTAGCATAGCAACAATTGCCTGGTAGCCTGCTTCGAGGTAATACTTCAGAGCCGCGTGCCGTGTATTTTCAAAGCCTCCAATCTCATCACTGCGGTCAATGAGTGGTGTGCGGTACATTGACGATGAACCTTCATTTTCTCAAAGCTTGTCAGGTACACGTTAAGGCTCGAAACAATGGGGAGGCAGGCTGGCACTGTGCTGCTTGGATTCATCAGTGTGATCACAGATACAGTCATAAGAGACTCGTACAGCACACATTCAGCTCTGGAAAACATTAAATAGATTTCCAAAATGATTCAGTATGTCTACTCAAGATATTGCTGATTTAGTAGCAAATACAGAAGTCATATTATATCCCCATTTTAAATTTGGGTACACTAGGCCAAGGTGAATTTCAAGCAGATGAGAAATAAATTAGTCGTATTGTTAAACATGAGTTCTAAGCAATGCATTACTATTAAAGACAGGACTATTTATGTTGACTTCTTAATGATTTATTTTCTCTCTCTCTCTAAGTTAACACAAAATGGGATTAAATGTCATTGATCCCACTACAGGAAAATTCACTGGATACGGCAGCAATAGGATATAGTGGAGTAATATAAAGAAGCATAAAGAAACAAAACTAAATAAAAACTAAATAAATAAATAACAATACAGTCATAAAAGTATTTTACAGATTATATGCATATTCACGTAATAAGTAAAATTACACAGTGTATCAGACTACTGAAACTATTAAACCTACCTTAATGATTTATCACCATTTATTATTATATTCTCTTCTGCATTTGGCATTTTCAGTAAAAATCTGACATTTTGCTGTTCTTCATTTACTGGTTATATAAATGTTCATATATTCCTGGAGTAAAAAAAAAATAATTAGGAAACTGGAAGATAAAGTAAGACTTTTCCAGCTCAATATATCATTAAACACAAAACAAAAAAAACAAATGTCTGTAACCACTCCTATATATATTTTTTAGGTGAATCAATGTTGCAGAAGGGAACAGTGTTTCCATATTCACTACAGAGTCTCTTAACATCAGAAAGTGTAGTATGATGATGCTGAAACTTAAGACACTGCATTCAATTGTATTTCTGAAAATATTAGTTTAATAATTGTTAAACATTTTAGCTCAGTAGATGCTTTCGGTCACCAGGGGGTAAATAAACTGAATGTTTGTGTGTGTGGCTTGAAGCATCAAAGGAACTTAACCACAACCACTCATAGATCTTATACCGCTGAGGCTGATAGGTACAGATTGGACTAGTGGTGTCTTTGTTTTCACACATTTTAATATTCATCTCCAATCATCTGTCTGGATCCTGCTTATAGACATATGGGGCTGGTACAGCTCTTTGAAATCCTATTCATTTATCATTATCCAAATGGTAATTCTTTTTAATATTCACTTCAGGGATTGATATCCTTCCAAAAATATTCATAAAGTTCATAAATGTTTGACAAAATATCCAGAATAAAGTCATAAGAAATTAAGTTCAAATATTAGGCCAATATTTCAGTCTTTTACTCTACTTTATTACTCCAAGTTGAGAGCGTTCAACCCAAACACACTTGCAAGCAAGTAGACTTAGTGCATATTTAAATTTCCAGTCACGAAATTAATGATAAATATATTTCTTCTTCCATTCAGTTTGATTACCAATGTAAACGGTGTCTTCATTTTGTTACAAGGAAACATAATATGTCAGTATTATTTGGCCGTCTTTCTTTAATGTACAGGAAGTAGGCAGGTGCCACGTATGTCACAGATTACACTTTATATCCTGACTCGTCTTGATGGTTGACACACTGAAAGCACAGTCATTGGTGGTGGTTTGGTTTAAATTATGCATTTATACATTTTAGAAAAGGTCCTTTATTTGCATGAAATACACTATCAGAGTAATCTATATCAGAATACTAGAAGAGCATCTGTGTGTGTGTGTGTGTGTGTGTGTGTATGTGTGTGTGTGTGTATCTGCATAGTACTGAGAACCTTTTTAATTGGCCAGTTTGGTGCCAGTAATTGCAGAATAGCCCCATCTCCTCATTAAATATCTCTATAAATTGACAGTATTTTGGGTGATACTCATCACTTTGGTATACAATAACCTTATAATCACAATGCTTAGTTGACCAGAAGTGCAGTACTATGTTGCATGATGGGAACTTAAATTTAAAACAGGAATAATACATTTATTAACTTTAATCCCCAGATATCAGTATTAACATGACCTGTGGTTTGACACAGGTTAAAGAGTTTGTATTTACATATATGTACAAGACAACAATTTTGCTACTTGAAAAATAATGCTCATTTATTATATCGTGAAACAAAACATAATGCAGATCTACTATGTTTAAACAAATCTACGTGGATCAGAATTAATGAGGCAAGTCACATCACAATAGTAAAAACAACATGAGACTGAGCACACACAATAATACACTTCAGTCCCTGATTTTATTTTCCAATCCCACAACACATTAATGCCAAGTTAATACTCCCTGTTAAAGTCATTTCTTTTTATAATGTACATATATTCACTTCTGTCACTGACTGGTTGTAAAGTTGCATGAGGAGAGGCTGCTGAAACGTCACGAAGCACAAAAGTTAAATGTATCATCTATTACTTAAAGTCGATTGGGGTGTTGGTGTGGCAGATATGAACAGTAAGAGGAAAACCAAGTGACTGGGAGGCACCAATGCATTAACCATGTGATACTATTTATATCAGAGGAGCAAGGGTGACCCAGTAACTCACATGTGTTATGCAACATATGAATGGAGGAACAGAGCATACATGTACATCTCAAAGGCTAGGATCTCCTTGATGATAGTTGGATTAGTTGTATTTGCAGTAATTAGGGAATGCTGTGAACGCGAGTGCTATTGTGATTGAGACTGACTGTAGAGGAGGGACACAATGGGCATCCCCGAAGCCACACAGGCTCCATCCAGCATGCTGTTGCACATATACAGTACCAACCCCATATTACACTCAAATATGTGCCGGTTTTGAATCCCTCACCGCAACAGGATTTATACAGGACAGACTGCCCTTAGAAAACACAAGTTTTACTCAGCAGTTTTTCAACTTCGAGGTACTGCTGCTGTGACACGCATACACACATTAAGAGCTAATAAAATTAAGTAACTTTGTACTCAGATTAACTACTAGTTTAGTTTTTATTTTCTCAAATTGAATTCAATTTAGTTTTGGTGAATAAAACCAAACCAAAACACATACTTTGATCTTCAAATAAAAAATGGACTGCAGTAATACCATGTCATGTTCCAGAAATAGTGTATATGTTTTTACACAATAAACAATGTAATTCAATTCAATTCAATTGCTATATGCTCTTATGTTTATTTTAGTCTTTCTTTTTGTGATGTTACAAATATTACTGTGATGCCAAAATAAATCAATCAGAATTTAGCAAATGTATGTATTTAATTAGTGAAGCAAGGGTGACATGAGTATAAAAATCTTTTTTTCAATTTCCCAATATCCATGAATTACCTGTTGCATCAGCCATCAAATTATTCAAAGCTGCTATGAGTGGATGTGTAGTTAAACTCCAGTGACTCGATGAACAGAAACTGTGCCAGCCAGTAGGGGTCTTACAGGTCATGTCATGTTAATTCTCCAGCCATGGGTGCCAGGTCACGGTCAGTCAGTGTATTGTCCTCTGATGCACATCCTGTAATTGCAATGATATTCTACTGCAAAATACCACACAGTTTTCTGGACAATCTAGTTATTAGGGGTGTTAATGTGTCCTCTGGCATTGTTATTTGATTATGGACTATATTTGTAATATTTACAAATGTAGAGCCTATGTAAAATATATGCCAGTTGTTATTATTGGTGGTACTGACTTACATTACCATCATTCATATCATAATCAGAAACACAGTTGTCTTTGCTAGTTCATGTGCTTTTTGTTGAGTATTATGACATCACCTGTGAATAGGTGAGACAAACTGAATGTTCCCTTTTTCTGGGTGTAGAGCCTGAGAAGTATTCAGCAAAAGCAACAAATGCTTGGTATGTATTAACATGTTTAGAAACCGGGGAGGGGGGGGGGTCAATAAAGGTTTTTTTTAATCAGATGGTCCTATGTGTAATGACAACGAGGAAGATGATGCCACAAGGGTTTCACTGGCACACCACATTTTATTGTTATTGTTGCGGCTGTTGCTAATGCAATAATATATATTTAGTAATATAACAGAAATGGCTCAGTGGTACACTGGTTGCTATCTTCTTTTGTCCCACTGACACCACAGTGGCGACAGCTATGGGTCTACTCCTTTAAATGAGCCTTTGCGCATAGCCTTCGAAACACCACAACTGCATCAGTGCTGACTGGGTTGCTTAGCAACTGGACAGCACAGAGATCCCTCAAGAAAACCTCATCCTCTGTATAAAACACAAGCTTGTATGATTCTTGCATTGTGGTGTGCGTGTATTAACAATTTCCACTAAGGATGTTTGACTCAAAAGCCAAAAGCAACTCCTTGTTCATAAGGAAATAAGTGGCAGTGAAATTAAGAAATTGCGCGTGTTCGTTTTGTGTGTTCACGCGTGAGCCCCTATAAATGTGCGTGGGAGCGCGCGCGCGTTCCTGCGTGTGTGTGTGTGTGTATGTGTGCGTGTGTGTTTCAAAATTGTAACAAAGTGGAAGAAATGCTTAAAAACGCACCGGCACACACTCCCAGCATCCTAATGGGTTTGAGAGAGAACAGGCAGACCATTCAGCGCATGAACAGGCTGTCGCTAAGGAATTCACCTTAGGTGTCCCCCCCTTTCTCCCCCTAAGGACATTATTTTAATTTCAACATACAAGTCAAATTTGAGAGGCAAACAGATCCGCTCATCGCGTGTCTTCGGACTGCTGAGTCTGTGTCATTTGTCCAGTGTTTGGAGGAGGTGACGGACGGACCACATTAACGTGTTCAAACGCCATTTAACGCTGGACAGCGGAGGAAGCTGGACTTTTCACATAGGTTTGCATCTTTGATATGAAATCAGACGTTGTGATACATGCACTGGCGTATCAGGGGCCATCCATATTTCTCGGCATCTAATTTTTTCACCAGAGGAGTGATATAGCCTGCTCTGACGTCTGCATCAGATATTACCCAGTGCTTTTTCAATGTGCATTTTCCCCTCAGTGACTTTGCGCTGATCTACATCAGCAGCAGCAGCAACGGAAAAAAAGGGAATGAAGATTTCATTTTTCTTTTTTTTAAGCCCACCGCTCCCCTTCAGCCGACCAGCTTTTACAGCTCAAACAAACATCTTTTAACAACATCACGTTGTGGAATAGTCTGGCGCCAGAGCATCGCTGGAACCATGCCTCTTCTGCAGATTTGGACTGGGAAATTTCATCCACCAATTTGATCACTGAGAGGCTGCTGCTAAGTCATTCATGCCAGTGTTTGTTTTTTTAAGGAGAGGAACACTTGTCATCACTTTTAAAAGTATAGTGTATGCTGTTTTTTGAGCAAGATGTCTGATCTTCTGGTGTTGGTCGAGGGGCTCTGTGACCTGCACTGATTTCCATAGCTGGGGAAAACAGCGGGGGCCAATTACTAGATTTTTTTTCTTTTTTCTTTTCTTTTTCTTTTCTTTTTGCCCCTACCTAAACCTGTTTTAATGAAGACACTGCATGCGTAGATGTAGGCTAGTTTATTCGACATTTTTCCAAGGCAATTTTTTTTAATTGCCAGTTTTATTTTGTGTATTTTCGGGAGGACCACTGGACTGGTTGGATTATAGAAACTATATATACGGATTTGTGGAGATGTTGGGTCGTCAAGAAGATAAATTATGTGGAATTTCCTCTGCTCTGGCGGCTTTGTCCTTCGTATGCTTTGTTCAAAGGTAAGAGAATGTCGCAATTGGAAAAGCTTTCACGCCAATAAACCTGATTACCGTTCAATAAAAGGCTGAGATGTGGCAAATCGCATTAACGGAGTACCCAGGCCTACTTATTAGGGGCATTGCCACCGATATATGCTCTATTAGATGGTGTTGTGGCGCGCGCGAGCGTAAAAACATGCGCGTGCACAATATGAAGCCTATTGTGAAACGCCACCTACTCCAAATATCTCAAAGTAGGATGTTAATATCGTTAATTGTCATCTTCCGTAAAGTGTGAGCTCTGAGTAGGCTAAACTATAGTAGGTTTAGAGGCGATGATTAGATGATAGGATTTAATCAATCAGCCGCCGATCCATTGATTACACTATGGTAAGTGGCAAGATATCTACTCCTATAAGGCACCACAACCTACTTATTTATTTATTTAATTACTTATTTAATTATTTATTGTTTACATTTCCATACTCGTGAGATAATTTCCTAATTCGACTAATTCTACTGACCAGAGCCAAATAAATCAAAACCAAAAAAAAATAATAATCCCAGCAGGTCATCATCTGCTGATACTCCCAAAAATAAGAGGCAAGGTATAAAACACTGAACGTCTCAATAAATAGGCCTTTGTCCGAGCTTTACATTGTGAAATACTACACAAGCCCTAAGATCATCAGCGCAGAATCTCCTGGTCAATCCTTTTATTGTTTTGTTGATAAAGACACTGATGTATCCCCCTGTGGCCTACTCCCTTTCCTTGTCTGCAGTAACTCTCAGTCTCAGTTACAGGATTTTAGTTAGTTATCACTAAGGATTAGTTTGCACCTTTGACATTTTGATTCCATTATTATATATCCTATGAATGCTAAATAAAAGGGTGTGATCTGGTATGTGTTTCAGGTGTCATTCATGTTTGCTCAGGTGTCAAACCAAGTACAGAGCTGGCCAGCTTGATGAACAGCTGCACAACCTATGAGCTAATTGAACAGTGCTTCCCTGACTGAGCCCAGGGCTAGTACTCCTACCAGGGGAGCAATTTTAACCCACTTCTTCCCTCTGTCTCCCCCCCACAGTCATTCTACTCCCTCCCCATAACAGCTCAGCTCAGCTGCAGAGCCGGTCTCAGTCAGGTGATGCAGGTCAAGGCACAAATGTTATAGGTGTCAGTCAGACTAGTGCAGACTATACGCTCCTCCTGGGGATAGTCTGTCTCCAGGCTCAGACCAGCAGGGCCTGCGCCTCTGATAGAGTGAAGGGAAGTCGTGTTATAACCCTGAGCTTATTGAAATGCATGCCCATGAAGACGGGCTTCTACCTGATAGGTGAGCCAAAAACTATGACATCGCCGCTTTAAATGGCACTTACTGTGCTTGTGGAGGAGCAACATTAATAAGATGCTTGACATGTGTACCATCGTGACACACTCTCACTTGAATAGATGAATATAGGTGGGGCTACAAAGCAAGAATACACAATCCATTTTTAATTCCCCCTGTATTTCAGTATAAAACAGGTACATCGTGTATGTACACGATGCTTCTGTGTAAGTGCGGCATGATTATCAGTCTTCAAAACTGGACTTCATCACAAAAAATACCATCTTACGTTGGATTTTTTCACTAATTGAAATCAGTATATATATGGTTTAATTAGGTGGGTGAGTTTTAGATTTAGACAAGAGGAATATTATTACATTAAAGAAACCTGGGTGAGTCGACGTATAGTTTTTTTTTTTTTTACATTACTTTGCGGTTTCTTCTTTTGTCAAAGCAACATAATGTTGCCATACTGTAAGTTTGTCTTCCATAAAGTCAGCAATCATGTCAATGTTAAGAACAGATGATACATGCAGTCATTTCTAGGTTTTCTTGTGCATGAGGTGCAGTTTAGAGGAATAAAATATTACATACGCTGGTTTCTCCTGCTTTTTTTTTTTAACCTCAAAACCCTTTCTTACACTTGTGGTTTGTGCCCTCAGCTCCTCCACTGGAAGCACAGGAATGTCTGTGGCCAAAACCACTGTGGACAAGTTGCTGAAGGGATATGACATCCGTTTAAGGCCTGATTTTGGAGGTATGTGTATGACTGTGTTCATCCTGGGGCTCAAGGTCTGTTGTTTAATGTTTGTGCACAGTGATATTTACGAATCATTCCTCTGAAATCTTCTGAAGAGTTAGTGGCAAAATATAGGGAATAGCTTTGAAGTGACTGCTCCCATGTCATTACTATGCATCTATTCATATATCGAAGATGGCTGCTCTTCAAGAAATAGGGCACACACACAAGCAGTTAAATGCTAGTTTGTTTGTTTTTTAAATCAGAAATAGTGAATGTATTGATTTTTTTACACATCAGATCAGCAACGTGTTGCGGCGTTTTTCTATTACAACAAAGCATTCCTGTGTATTTGATTTGCAGCTCAGGGAAAACACATTTGCCCCATTAAGTTTTATTGAAAATTGTGCATCTTTTACATCCACCCATTAGAATAATGGTTATTTTGATAATTGCTGAAAATAGAAGGCGTGGGGAACAAGTCATTAGTGTATGTCATTTGGGCTGATTGTTTTACTCAAACTATTTAACCACAAAAGCTGCTTGGTAATATGAAAATAGTTCTTAATAGCAGCTTTTGCTAATTATTTATAAAGGATTTCTTTTTAATTCTAGCACAGCTAATACACATATCCCATTGCAAAGTGTATGAAGGATGGCATGTATATAGAAATGATGGTTCATGTTCCATGAGGTTGACATTAACATTTGTGGCCTGGACTGTTCAAGGCCACTCACTTGTGACGTCATGACTCATCACTGAGTGACAAGCTTAGTGATGACTCTAAATTAAACCCTGTGTAGAAGACAAGACTGCACCTATCACTTTCAGCACTAGCTATATTGCTCCTGTTGCTGCTGAGCATTGATTTAGAAAACCTCACACCCAGAAAATCATATGGTCAATTGTTAAGAGTTCCTATCTAAGAAAGAACAAAGGATGCTTTCCACTATCTAGGCATGTTAACAAAGTGTAATGTTAATGTAATGACAGCAAGCAACACAGCAAACCATCATTGGCCATTTAATGTAACCTACCTGAAAAATGCCAAAATGCTCGAGACCTAGAAGTGATCATCCCATGCTCTTTCAGAAGTGTTGAAATCTGTTTTTAACCCTATTTATCATGTATTGATTGAGCCATTTGTCTTTCTGCAAAATGAGCTTCTGATATCACGTATATGGAGGGATGATTTTACATACTTATAGATCAAGTCAAAACCTACCGACTTGACATTGAGTATTTAAAAGGGCAATGTAACATGACTGTAGAAGAGAGCTTGCACTTTTATTCCTATTATCGTAACATGATCCAAGAGAGTGATCACTGATACAAAAATAAAAAATACCTAATATAGTAATTTTTTAAAGCAGTTTGCCTTCAAATGTATTAATATCATATTTATGTGCACCCAGTTTAACTGTTTGTGCCTATTAATAAATTAACCATATTCCCAGAAATATGCTTTACCATTTTACTATTCATCAGTGTCTTTTTTTAAAGCAGATTGCAGGTAGTACATGTAGGCTGTCATTGCTGTGACTTCAGGCTATACACTTGATGTAAATGAGAGAAAACAGTGAAAAACATATATAGCAGGTGCACCTCCTCATATAACCTTCGTCTGGTTGAATGTTCTGCCAAAAACAGATGCTCTGATGAAGGCTTATGTGCCAGAATGTGTTAGACTGATGTTAGTTGTTGTAAAAATATGTTGTATTTGAGGTTACGTCTTGTTCTATTCTTCTGGAGTGCTGCCATTTCTTCATGGATTTCACTGGAAAGCAATGAAGGCATGCCGCAAAGGAATGCCATTGTTACATTCACCCTGTCCGTTGTATCTATTCTTCTAAAAGTTGTCATGATCACATACACTGGATTTAAAAAAAAAAAATTAAAATTAACAGCCAGTTTCATTTGGAGAATAATCAGCTAACAACGCTTAGTCAATGCTTATTATTCACACACAAACAAACAGGATTTCAAAGTCAATATTTCTGTAACATATTCACACTGGTAGATGCTGCCAAAAGGCAACCCATTGTGTTATATTTGGTGTTTCAGAATGAGCCTTCAATCCAGTTGGTAGCACTTTAACACTTATACTGTTTGAAGTTAAGACTTGAAATTTGTGTTAAATGGCCTCTTCAGTAATACTGGCACAGTAGCTCATCAGCTAGAGTATTCAGTGTAAAGTAGGCAGAAGACCCATATGTTAGAAGGGATGTTATCACATTGTTTGTAGTCCAGAGAAGATAAATATTGAATGTTAGAAAAGACTAGATAGACTCGTCTCATCATCTGAACCTGCTTTATCGTCACTAGGGTCACAGGGGTCACAGGGGTCACTGGGGTCACTGGGGGCCTAAACCAGCTACAATGGGCGAAGGCAGGGTACACCCTGTATGAGACGTCAGTTCATTGCAGGGTTGAACATATATAAACTCATTTGTCACTAAAAAAGCTATAGATATGATTGACGGATGATTGATTGTTGATTGTTTTTTGTTTGTTTTGTTTTATACTGTTGGGTCAATGAGAAAAAAAGACATGTTTCTCTTAATCTGTCGTGTGCGCACTAATTTGTTAGCTTACTACTAAACTGACGTATAATAAATGCTAATATTAAAAATATTCAACCTGTTTTCTAGACACATTGGTTCTTGCATCTTAACAGGATCAAGAAATGTAACTATGCACGACACAATGCCTATTGATATCTGTGTTAATACGTCCAAAAGTTTTCAATATATTTTCCCAAATTTTGACATCAGTGTAGCTTCGTAGGTTATTTCACATGTCATAGGCAAGTTTCCACATGTGAACTACTTTGGTTAAACCTTATCAAAATCCTATATCAAGCACATTTTAGAATATTTTTGGTCAAAATGTGTATTTTATGCAATCATCAACCTTACTCTGTTCAAATACTTATGAATATTTACTGAAATATATCATATAGGTTACATCTGTACAAAGTTAGAGGCCACCGAAGATGAAACATGTTACTGTAACCACTTGACCTCACCCTGCATTAACTTTTTTCCTATAGCTACATTCACGCTGCGTTTTAAGTGGTTAATGAATCAGACATCTGAGTCCAGGTTTTTCAGTCCATATGACCACATGAGCTTTACTTAGAAACTCGGAACATCTAACAGTGTATGAATGTTCTCTGCAGTGTGTAGTGTACTAAAGTGTGACTATCCTAGATGAGGGTAGCCTTACCCCCAGGCCAGGGAGCTGTAGTCCATCACGTCTTGATGCTTCCAACATCAGTCAGCTACTTTTGTCTTGACACAACTGCTGACGACCTTCAGCTTTGAAGTTTGGACAAAGCGGGTTTTAATTTGGGGTTATTACTGGACATTGACTGTACCTCCTGGCAGCCTCGCCAACACTCATGTTTGGAATCAACACTTTTAGAGCATCACTATCATCTTTTGAAAAAAAACAAAACAACAAATGAGTTGGCAGAATTTCACCATGCTCTATTTCACAAACGCATCTTTGAAATGGTCAAAATATACGTCTTTTCATCCCTTTTCTCAAATCCCTCATCACACCTACACTTTTTACTGTTATCCTTTTCAATATTTAGCAGAAAATAGAGTGATTATGGGATGTATTTTGGGCTGCTGCCAATGGGATTTTTGTGTTTAACAGGATTTGGTGAAGAAAGATCCACCAAGGTGAAAGATGACGTACTATAGCAGTCTTGTTCAAAATTCTGAGACTGTAGAGATAGGAAGTTCTTCTAACCAAGTTTGATGCATTTTCTTTCCACACACCTTCATGGGAACTAGCTTTTACTTTCTCGATATATTGTATAGGTTTAATTAAAGGAGGGGATTCAATTCAATTGCACTTGTATTTATCTATCACCAAATCTATTTATCACCAAACAAAAACATCGAGCCAAACAAAGACACAGAACGTGGCCAAGACATTACAATACTGGATAGAAAATCTCAACCATTTTCCCACAGGCGAGTACTTGGCAAAAGTAGGAGGGAAAAACCTCCACTTAACGGAAGAAACCTCCAACAGAACCAGGCTAAGAGTAGGCGTCCGTCTGCCTTGACTGGTTAGGGTGAATGGAAAGGGTCATACTTCTGAGTAATCGCCAGAATCCAAAGGCGTCCGTACTAGCGCAGAGATTTAAAGTTCACAGCCATTTCATGAAGTACGTACTGTAAGTGCCTGTGACTTCAGCAGTGTCCTGGTTTGCTTTCCATTGCTCTGCACTGAGGGAATCCCCATCTGTGACTTAAAAACTAGGAGGGAAGAGACATTTGACAGCGGATTGAAATGGCTGCAGAATATATGACACTTTTGACATGTAGAGGATCATTAATGGTCTTAAGTAATTGGATTTTAAAGAAAACACTTTATGTGCAATCCATCATCCATTCAGCGCTCCAAATTAAGGTGAAGAAAAAGCCACCCACTTTGAGAAGGGGCGTGGTACTCACTGCCCTAGTCCTGAAAATGGATGGCACAACCATTGAGATCACCAGGAATGATGGATGTTTCTCCCTCAGGTTAAACGTCTATAATGAGCTCTCATGGGGAGGGGGCATTTGACAAGTAAGACATGAACTGTGGCTAACACACGTTATATAGATAGCACTCAAAAGAACATGCCATCATTAAAATGGGAGAATAGAACTGACTTATAAAGTACAAATCCTATACTCACAGTGATGAGCCATCCGTCCAAGAACTTTTAATGGTTAATTAACACTTTGCTCAATATAATTAAATTAATCATCAACTGAAAAATCCTGCTGAAGTGATTGGTCAAACCTGCACACTGTTGGATATGCTTGACACGTGTTCTGTCACCAATGGTGTTTTGTTTGAGGTATGAGCTCACCATTTTCTAGTGTACAGTCAACAGTCTGTCTCATTGCTGCCTCCCTCATGAGATTTTGATGATGGGGCCGCACAAAAAAAAAAGCCTGGCTAAACTTCTCAAGGATCACTCAGGTGCTGTTCTAGGCCTCCAGTCTTTTTTTTTTGCAAGGACATGTGAATCTATAGTTGGTTTCCATCAGTGAATGTCAGCTCCTTGGCTCCATTCCAGTTGAGTTGAGTTTTGGAACTAAAGCTATATTGTAAATGTATTTTTATTCTTCACAATGGATGTATGATACTGGCCACTGGATTAGATGTAGAGTGGCTTGAAGAAATAATTATAATGTGTTCACCTATTGGATGAAAAGCCACCAATGTGGAGATAAAGTGAAAATGTGCTTCTGAAAATTGTGGCCAGTACATTCTGTGCTCCATTTGACTTTTATTTTGTTAGATAATTCATCATTTTGTTTGTGTGTGTCCTTAGAATGTCAAATACTTTCATATTGGGGATCCACGGGACCACTTTAAAAGTACAGAAGGTTAAAGATTATGAAACAAGAATGTAAAATTGTGATTATAATAGATAATCAGATTTAAGACTTTCACTTACAGTATTAATCATTGATTAGATAACAAATGTGTAATTACTGCCATTTCACAGCATTCACATTCTTGTACTAATTAACCACAATGCATTTTCATTAAAAAAAGCTTCTTTAAATACATTATTCCTTACCTCTTCTTCTCAGCCCTGCATGTATGCACTCATATTCATAAAAAACATTCAGGCGTTTGAGGATACTCATGTATATCTCACATCTGCATTAATATTTTCCTACTGACTTGTTTGCCGCTGTTATAACATCATGGTTAGAAATAGTGTCCATCCTGGATGAGGCAGCCAACCTTATTATCTACAAAACCTTTAATACAGATGGCAGCTTCTACAGCTTTAAGCCTAAACACAGTAGAAAAGCATGTTAGTAAAAGGATGATGTGATAGATAGATAGATAGACAGATAGATAGATAGATAGATAGATAGATAGATAGATAGATAGATAGATAGATAGATAGATAGATAGATAGATAGATAGATAGATAGATAGATAGATAGATAGATAGATAGATAGATAGATAGATAGATAGATAGATAGATAGATAGATAGATAGATAGATAGATAGATAGATAGATAGATAGATAGATAGATAGATAGATCATAAAATGAATGACAACAAAATTACAACAGCATTACAATAAGCCTTTACACCTGTTCATTAATGACTAACCTGTGACATGTTCAGTATGTGCACATCTGTAAGTAGTATTTATACATTTTTATTTATTTCTCTTTATTTTGATTTTCTCTTGCTCTTGTGTGATCTTGTGTACTTTGCAACTGTAAATCTACAATTTCCTCTTATCTTATCTTATCTTATCTTATCTTATCTTATCTTATCTTATCTTATCTTATCTTATCTTATCTTATCTTATCTTATCTTATCTTATCAGTTTATAGTATATTTCAGAATAATCTCACTTTACACCTACTAATTTGAGGCTTTTAACCATTTAAGGTTAACTAAAATATAACAACTTTACTTTTCCTAAAGGATTTGCTCATCTTTCAGTTAAAAACAGTCAATATTTGCCATGTCTATCTCCTTCATGTTTCTTGTCATTCTCTTCTATTGTTGGAGAACCAAGTTTAATCAATGGCACCAACCACACTAACTTATGCAGCCCCTGCAGTGTAAATAGCTTTGATAGATTGTTACTAGTAATATTGTTGTGCAGTATACAATGATGAATCTGCCCAGCTTTGGGGTAAATCACATATGTACATGTCTCGAATCAAAACGTTTAAATCTCAAGCTAGGCTTATGTGTCTGTGATGAAAATCAAGAAACACGAGTCCCTACATAAAGCCAAGAAACACGTATTGGTTGTTGTTCTGGTGAAGCAACTGGTGAGCCATATGAAGTACTAATGATCTATGTGAAAAGTGGAGCTATCAGTGACAAGCCTCTTAAACGAACAATAATCGTGTGTTTTGTTCTACAGCAAAAGTCTGTAGAATTCTTCATTTCTTCTATTCGTATTATTTCACTTAGAAGCTTCTTTACATCACCACCCAACTATGTTTCAGTCTCACATGACTTTTACATTATGATTTTATGTACAATAGTCTTTCATATGTTAATCGAGATTTCAAGCCCTAAAACTTAAAAGTCTGACTTGAATCAAATAATGTGACTGAAGTGCCTTATCTCTGTCACTCAACATCAGTTTAACCTGTTATGTTGAACATATAGTTTATTGATAGAACTGTTACTTCTATGCATGAAGAGGCTCCTTGAAGAGTAAACTATGTTAGTAATGTTAGCTGTACCTCACCAGCTGCTTCATCTCTTTATTTTTCACCCAGAAAGAGATGACATTTGTTTTTTTGTTTTGTTTTTTTTACTAGCACAGACTGTTCTGTTTGCTGTTGGTCTTAAAAGGGGCGAGGTGATGACAGTGCCCTGTCACCAGTATTGATTTTTACAATTAAACTGAAATCATGTGGAATTATGGGTCACCTATATGCAGGATGCATTTCCATATGCAAGAATGTGCCTGGAGAAATCCCTGTAATGATCTTGCGAGTTATGTCTAGTCAATTCCAAGAGATAGGAGGACGCAGCTCAGCCTCCACCTCGTTCACACATTTGTCCTTCTGGAGGACATATTTCAAATCTGTCATCGTCACGGGAATGGGTTTTATGATCTCAGTGTCCACCCCTAACAAAGCATGAAGGGTGACATATCACAAATGCATAGAACGTGCCATCCGTCCTGCTGAGCACTAACTAAGCACAGGACGACAAAGAGCTCCATTTATTGAGATCTCATTTAACTATACATCTACCATTCTTTAAATACGTAGATTGTACATGGCTAGAAATTCTACATATAACTATACATATATATATATATATATATATATATATATATATATATATATATATATATATATATGTGTGTGTGTGTGTGTGTATATGTCTGTGTGTGTGTAATTCCAACACTAGTGCTGCTCGAGACAGGTAAAGACATTGACATTTAAAGCACCCCCACTAAATATACTTGACAAATGTCCAGAGGGGTTTCTGATGGCAGCAATTTTGAAATGGTGACTTTCAGATGAGCTTATATTAGTGATAGACATAATGTTGGAATTCAAAGCAATGTAGAAAAACACAACGCTACCCTTAATTTGTTAAATACAAATATTTCAGTAAAACCATGTCAACCGTACATTTTTTGCTTATCTTCATCTTCAAAAAAGCAGCGATGAAGCGCATTAAGAACAAATATTTCTTTACTGTATGTTTTTTTTTTTTTTCAATTCCCACTAAATAACACAGAGTTTAATGTGATTGCAAAAAGCTGCAAGTTGTTGTAAAAGAGAAAATCATTGAGGGACAGTTTCAAGGCTTTTAAACTGATTAAAGTGCATGTTTAACTGTTTCATGCCACCACATAGAAAGGTCTAGAGACCCACTGTTGGTTTGTTGGTGTGTGGGTGATGAAAAAACAGGTGTGTCTGATCCACTCAGTCGTCCAGGGTGAGCCCCTTTAGAAGAGTAGATGATTAAGACTGTGGTTTCTTAGTATTTCTTAGTTCTTTCTGCTGCATTTACTAAGATTCTCCAGGTCCATTAGATGTTGCTCTAGCTATATCTCCGTTTTTGCCTCTTTGTACAAACACAGTAACAGTCTCTGGAACTGGAATGACTGACTGGTATTACTGCGCTGTCTGTGAGATTTGTAATGTGCAGTGCATAGGAAACGGTTCAACTATTCAGCTGTTTTGTGGTGGTTGTTGATTATGTCAGCATTTACATTATCTTTTCATTCTTCTAATACTGTACTCAGAACTTAATTTACATTTATCTGCTCTCATGCTCTACTTATTTACCTTTTACCGTTTTAAATGTTGTCCCATCACTTGTGTAGCAGAGAAAATTTCACAGAATATAATGGAAGTATGCATAAATACAATGACAAATAAACTGAAGAGTATGTACATGTCTGACAGAATCTGTTGTTCTGGGGTAATTTATGAAGCATTGTCTATTGGTGTAGTTAGATTGTGCTAAGTGGTAATTTGCTTTTTAATCATTTTGGATAAAGTCACGCACAGTGGCTGAGAGGTTCTTTAGAAATGTTTCTCTGCATGTATTAATGAATGCTCACCTCGGCAGGCGGTCTGTCCTGTCCTAGGACTGTAATGTCATACCAGTGTATAGCCCCGCTGAGAATAACACAGGAAAGATGAGAGAGGTGACTGTAACAGTCCCTCAGGGTTTGGGGGATTGTGGCAGCGTTTTGTATTTCACCATGGATAGGTCTCTGAAATAAAGTTGTTTTGGTTGAAACCTCATATAAACTTTCAGTATAACCACAAAATCAGGATCATATACCTTATTAATTTAATACCATCACCATGGTTGGAAACATAATGAAGTATTTATTTTGTATTTCACAACACACATGTTGAAAAAGCCAGGAAGAAGCTTAAAAATCCAAAAAGCATATGACAAAATTAGGTTTTATATTATTATTAGTAGTCATTACTGCAAAGTCAGTATATGCAGTATATATATATATATATATATATATATATATATATATATATATATATATATATATATATATATATATATATATATATATATATACATACACACATAATGATACACCCTCTGGAATGTACAAACATAGAGCATAAAAATGTGAATTTTGTGTATATATCATCACCTACAGCTCTATTTGCAGACTGAAACTGAGGTCATCCATCTGGTGAATGTTATCCCCACAAATTGCAACCTTTAAATTGCCATACAATTGACAACTCCTGCATCGCAGGTGTGAATATTTGTGGGATACTCAAAGATTCACACATTTAATATCTGTGGCTGATATATTAGAAACTATTTTTTTTTATATTTTTTTTTGTCGGTCCCCTGTACAGTATGTTCAGTCCTGATCTTCTTCCACTTTGAATAAAACATACCAAGCATACTTCAACACCAAAATACTTTTCTTTTTCATGCATTTTATTTAACATAACATTTGCCAATGGGCATGTCTGATATTGTTTTTTTCTAGATGTGTAATTTGGTTCTGTGCACACCATGAATGCACCAAATTACAATGTAATATAGTATCTCTTCATTTTTCCCCAATAGAACCAATGCCATTTAGTATCTCATCACTATTAGGACCGTGTTGGGTGTTTTCTTTATTTACTGAAGTGTGTCTGTTGATGATTCCATCTGAATATAATGTACATTTTCCAGCTTAGGGATTTGCAGTATGAAAACACATCAGTAAGTACCAGGACCAGAGGAATGTTAGCTGCTCTGTCTGTGAGGCAGCTTGTGGCCATAAATGTAAGCACCTGATCTCTGGTTATAGGCGGCGCTCATTTTACTAGACTGATGCTGCTCTGTTCCAGTTCACCCTGCAGCCATGTCATCAAAGTATGGTCACCTGTCTCTGTCTGCCATACGCAGCCTGGGTTTTACTGATCTCATTTCCCATTGACCCAAATGAGTCCCAGCTGCAGCTTGATCTTGTTTGTAATGGAAAAGCAGTAAATGTAGCCATGAAACTGCAGATCAGTTGCAGTGAGACTGGTGAGTAGAACAGACACTTAATTGACTGAATATGAAAGGGAAAGCCCGGACATGTGCGTAAAAGCAAGAGCAACATCAATTCATATTCAGTGTCTAATGTACTTCACTGTATGTAATGTGCATTTGAATGCCATTCACATCCACCACTTACCATGTGATGATTTGTTCCCTCTGAACATGGCTACTGATTGATGTGCACGGGACAACAGTTGCAACCTGCATTTTGGCAGCTGCAGCCATTACGTGATGTATAGCATCTGCTCTTTCAAGGCCAGTGGACACTTTTGCAATACTGGGGACAGTTTTTTAGTCTGTGTGCTACCACATGTCAAATGATGGGCTGTTTTGCATACGGGCTGATAGCACAGACCATCGTAATTCAGTCTCAAAGTAATGCCTATTCAGCGCAAAACACGAGCGTGTTGTCAGAATCGCAGGATGGATATTGGGGCATGTACAAGTGATATCTCTCCTGATGAAGAGAGACCGCCCAGTGATTTATTACAGAGAAAACACAGGAAAAATGCTCAAGCTGGGCGTTTTTCCCTTTTCCCTTCACTTAGATTTTCTATTTGAATTAAATGAGGTGTGTATGTAGGCAGGCAGAGGGGGGCAAGGGTGCTGAGAGATAGCATGCAGGAGAAAGGACATACTTCATCTTCCCATTCAAAGTGTTGTTTTCAGCAACTTTGAAATGAAGGAGAAAAATGCTGATAGAATTGCACCAGAATGTATCGCAGTGGACTGCAAAGTACAAAACCCTGGGTCAGGCATTGGTGAGACATCCTGCATGCGGGGCATTTTTTTTCCCTTTCCGACTCTTCTCTTAAGGTCCCCAGTGAGTCACTTTTTGAACCTACTGTGATTGATGGGAGGTGCGCCCTTGACAGGGCCAGGATAGGCTGGCCAAGGGCAAGATGCAGTTTTCCAATTGTTTCACATAGATAAACAAGGGAAAAAATGTCATTTACAGCATCTGGAGATATATGCCGTCAGCCCCACTACCAGGAAGCATGTTTAAAAGCCCATCTCATTACCGAACTCCAGCAGCCAGCTGTATAAAAAGGGTTTCCACATAAAATGATGTGTGCATCATGCAGAGCTGGAAGAAAATTATGATGGCCGAGGTTACATGTCCAAGTCAACAATACCGTATGAGATGAACATTAAAATTAGCCAAGGATTCATTACAGATTCATCAATATGCTGAAGTAGATTTAAATTGTGCTGCTGTCTTTATAATATTTGCCTGTGTTTCCAATTGTATGTGACAAGGACGGAAAATAGTGATCATATATGAAGATTTTGGAAACAGAAATTATAAGTAGGTGATGTGTGATTTTTATGGACGCAGCAAAATGCTACTGGTCAGTGTACTGACTTCAATAAATGATCAGATGTTGATAACAATGAGCTGATCTATTCAGTTAAGCTCTATCTTATTCCTGTATGTTTCTATTTCTGTCTACGTGTGTGTACTGTGTCATGAATTATCATTGCCCCAGTGGATGTTTTGCTAGAAGGCGCACTAACATGGCATGGAGGGAACTAACAGCAATAGGTCAGCAGTTTGGAGATACTGTATGTCACACTTGCTTTGCCAACATGTTTTGTGGTTATGTGTAACAGCTCTAAAGTGTATGTTTTGAGGGGCTGGGGTAACACTGCAGAGTGTAACACAGCCAACTTAATTAAGCATCATTAAGTCAAGCCTGATGTTTCTTTAACCATGAAAGAATAATGCTGGCCTGCCCTGTACAGTGAGGTATACAGCTTATTAATTAAACATGGATATTGGATTGGTTCTTTGTGTTTGTCAATACCTAAACCCCAGGTATCAGTATCAGGACTGGAAACGTCAGATGTTCATCATCCCGTGTTGTAATCTGTATGAAGCAAAACTTCAAGCCAGTGTAGTCTAAAAATGTGCTATATATATATATATATATATATATATATATATATATATATATATATATATATATATATATATATATATATATATATATGCTCCATTGAAATTCTATAAAAGGAACCGTCAACCCAAATAATAGGTGTGGTCAATTGACTCTATTGAACTGTGCCTACAGTACATATAACACCAGTTCATCTTGATTCATGTTGTATAACCACTTAACAGGCTACAGTCAAACTAGTAAAGACACAAGGCCGGCACAATAAAAGGAAAATCTGCAGCATATATTATTGTCCAGTGGCCACCAATTACTCTGAGGAAAGCTGGAGCTTCATCTGTATGGCCATGCATTTATATGTTTAATGTGAATGCAGAGCCAGTGAAAATAAAATGATTTTTATAGTTCATTATATTTCAGGCAGTCTTTATCATCGACAATGAAAATGCAATCTACTGGTCAGCTGTGGTACTATCATTTGACATACAACAGATTTGCATCAGGAATTTACGTGCAGTAATAATGTTGAAAAGCACAGGATATAAAGTTCTGTTTAAATGGTTTTGGTTGTCATTGTGCCATTGGGTTAACTGATTTGGTCTGAATTCTCCTCTCATTCACTTCATGCATGTTACTTCAAAAAACTTCATAAACACATACATCTGATTTTTATTCTCACCATTTTTTACAAATTCACTGTGACTGTATCACATGAGCAGTGCTTCTGAAAATCAGTAAGACCCAAATGTTTTCTTTCTTGTAATTACACAATGGGCTTGTTTTCATGACAGATTTTTTTATTTCTTTTTAATTCAGAATAAAATTTAATTTTGCTTTAAGATGACCATGCAAACAAACATGCACATGCCTGTTCTGAATGAAACTTAATTCAAAATAAAGTCACTAAATAATTCCACTTTTAATTCCGAATAAAAGAATTCCTTGTATATGGAAACTGTTTATTCCTTCTTAATATTTATTATTTCCCTGTCACGATGACACACATATTCCATGCTGTCGGGATTGTTGTGGGAACATATTCCAAGATGGCTGCCTGGGGCAAGTGTTGAACTCAGGTTGATTTAGGCGAGTTGCTGCTTCATAATTATTACAAAAATAAATGCAAAAATCACATGTAGTATCTGGTCTTCCATGTTCCTAGTTGAAATGAAAAGGAACAGGAAGTGGACATGATTGTTTTCTTCCAGTAGACATCAAGACGTCACATTCATGTTCTGTCCAATGAGAACCTTCTGTCCTCCCAGTTCTAATTAACTGAAGCAGAATAAACATGTTTCCCATGGCAACCTTTATTCAGCAATAATATTTACATGAAAACATGAAAGAAATTGCTATAATTCTAAATTTTTTGTTCTAAATAAATAATTCTGAATTGAAAAACATGAAAATGTAGCCAATGTGGTGGATGATTCCTATCAATATTGATCTGATAAAATTGAGTATGTGAGCATAGCCAACATTACAACCTGTTCAGTTTCCAAGGCTAATTTATGGCTTATTTTTCAACATATGTCTGAATTGCTTCTGTTATCACAGAAATTAAAATAAGTAAGGGATAATGTATTGCACACGTGTTACTATCAGAGAAATATTTCCCGACGGGGTGGGAAATATTTTTCGATAGTCATGCGTGGGCAATACATTGTCCCGCTTATTCTACAGGTTATTACATCTTATTACTGCCACTACTCTTAACAGACTGGATAAAATAGCTGTTACAACGTAGTGAATATTTACTTTCAAAGTGGCCGAATATGGTAACGTGAATCTGAAGTGACAAAACCTGTTGCCATTGTCAGCGGATGTTAATGGCGCAGCGGGCGGTTATCGAATAAAAATGCGCCTGCAGAACATTGGAAATGTCCATTCAAAGTGAATGGGAGCTGTCGCAACATTCTAGAAGGCCATAGAATAACTCCGCAAAAATTAATGGTAAACAGTTGGTTGTTGGAACTACTTCTTAACTGAAAACAACTGCCCACAAAATGACAATGGCAGCCTCTAAAATTGCATGTGATATTGTTTAGTATTTACAAAAGTATAGCATGAAGCAAATGAATATATAAATTGCACACTATTAAAATAAATATTACAGAATATAGGCTCATAGCCTAGCATATCATACAGTAAATATCAGTTAATATGATGCAGTTGTGTTGACTGTAGATATGTGGAGCCCAGTAACCAGTAATCGGTAAAATTACAGAAGCTGGTACTACAGTTTGAAGTGTATAGCAAATAATATTGTAGATGCAGTTACAGATTGTAGTGTTACATATATGCAGAGGTTACCAAGGTTACATGCTTTGAAATAGCAGGGAGGCTGTAAGGAACTAACATGTCCCTGACCATAGCATCTAGTGTGGCACACCATATTGTTGAGCAGTAAAAGTGTGTTGAGCAGTAGTATATACACATTGAATATATAGAAGTGAATTTAGGGTGACTGACTGTTGGCCAAATAGTCAAACGCTGTCCTTTTTATGGCATGTATATAGACCTTGCATAAATTAATCTACTGGAATTTCAAAGTTTTAATTACATTTTTTTATGGATACACACAAATCAGTCCAACGAATCCCATGTTAAAGTGCAAACACTTATTTCTAACATGGTCCCAAGATAATAAAACGCAGACATAAAACACATACCTTCATTTACTTGTAAAGTGCTCGTTTGGTTTATGATTTATATTGCTGGTCTTCATTAAATGCAGAGGAGCCCATCTGCATTAAATAGATCCACTTTGCCTACGAGGTCACATGCCTCTGCTGTTCAAATATAGACATACAAATCAACTGAGTGACAGTTTGAACTGATTGAAGTTTTCTTCTTCAGCAGCACAACACACCTTCTGTATTCTATATTTCTCACCGTCTCTTGTGTTTTTGAATGCACACGTCTCCTCAGTGTGCACTGTCACTTCTCCTTTGATTTCTGTTTTTTCATTAGGTCTATGCTTTTCTTACTTTACTTTTGTGCAGTTTGTTTTTGATACACATACCCCCCCCCCTTGTTTATGAGTGTGTCATTTAGAGCCTGTTATCCAGACTTTTGTTTGTTTAAGTTTCTTTTTTTTATCTCACCTATGCAATGTGACTTTCTGTATTCCTTTGGTGTTTTATCATTCTATGTGCAAGTAAATTAACTCTAAACTCTAGATGGCAGTGCAGGAGAAGCAAAGAGCTCTATGTAGTGAGATTCACATGAGTAAAGAGGTTAAAAATACTAATAAATGAAGAATATGTTTTTTTTTTATTTCACACACAGGTCATTGTGAAATCCTCTCATCACTCATAGTCTACCTCTCATATCCTGCCTCTCTTATATCCTACGGAAATGTGAGACAATGGAATTCATATTCTTTGTGGCCATCATTTATTATAGATTGACTCTAATTAGAACATATGCAGATTTGTAGATATGAATTTCATGCAGCCTGACTCATACAGAGGGTTTATGTCACAGCAGGAACATCCATAGTCAAATTCTGTAATATTTTGCCATTGCATAGTACAGATTGTACAGTTTTTGTGAGCTTGCTAGTAAAAAGTAATACTACTCATGAATATATCATGTACCAGGCTCTTTGGAGACGTGCTGAACAAGATCATTGTAGAGGATCTACATATAATCACCACATGCTAAAATAATTATACACTGAGAACATTGTCCAGTGTGTGGTACTCAAGTAAGTGGGTTTTTACTGTAGGAGATTAACTTTGAAAAATAGATTTAAATCAGTGTTTTTCAACCTAAGAGGGGTCACTTATAATTCAAATGGGATTGCCAGAAATTTCTAATAATTGCTCAAAAGAAAAAAAGAAAACATACTAATCAAAAATATATGGTGAGTTGACAGATACAATCCCAATCTATAACAGATATGGCAAAATGTGAGTGTGAAACTGAAGCAGTGTGGTACTGTTTATCTGTCAAATGTTCATTGTGGTCAGTTTCAGATGCTGCAGCTCTTTCATAATTCTCATAGTAGTTTGAGTTATTGTTTATTCAGTGGACTGACTGAACATATTCTGACCAAGGAAAATAAAATCCTTACTTTTGTGCAGTAATAGCCAGCTTTTCTGCCTCCGTCCATAATAACATACATTATGTGGATTAAATGTCCTCTAAAATTAATGTTTATTTGCTATGTACTATAGCAAACTATTACATGATCGAAAACAAATTAAGTTTAGCTTTTTTTTTTTTTTTTTAAATGTCTGTGGTCACCAGAAATGTGTGATCTTAAAATGGGGTCAGGAGTGAAAAAAAAAGGTTGGAAACCACTGAGTTAAATGAAAGAAGTAAACAAAGCTTTTCTAAGGCCTAAAAGCATAACATCTTTACTCATTCTCCACTACTAAATATGCACTTCCAGATGATAAATGGATAGGGAAAATAATGACATTGATTCAAGTTGTGAAAGTGTGACATGCTAAATTAATTAGGCCTGGGAGTAAATAAATTATAAGGAGAACCATACAGGGCTATATAAATGAATTATACACTGCTTGAGCCAATAACGTTCCTAATGGCTTCAGGAGAAATTCTGCAACGGGCACAATTTGTTCTCAAGTACCAATACATGAAGAAAGAAACAAACCGCCAATACATCTTACATCTTTAACCCTTAAAGACCTACAACGATTTTTGCGGTGACTTCCAATGATTTTTTTCCCCCTTCTGTATTTAACCTTTCCTAAGTGATATGTCATCATTTATTCATATTATCATCAGTGTTTTGCATTTTAAATGAAAATTCTCCTATATTTAATGTCCTCATCCTGCAGATATTCAAAAGTTATTATGTCAAACAGAGAAAACTGATGGTAAAGGAGCTTTTTTAATCAAATATATCATTAGCTGTAAAACATAATAACATAACCACTGTATTTTGTTAAACTATGTGCGCTTTTATTGGTGAATTACTGTAATATTGCAGATAATGATAATGATGTTTGTATGTTTGATATGTAGCCACTAAACATCTTAATGGGTCATATCTGTTGACAAAGAAAAGCCTAAATTACTTGCATGTTTTAATAGGATTAGTGATTAAAAAGTTATTAATTGTTTTAGATCAGCAGATGCTCTTTCAGTCTTTCAGAGTTCCCAGCCTTCGTCTCAGTCATTGAGGGTTGAACTTTATTTAAAACAGAAAAACAAATGAATACATTAATTTATTTTTTTTTTCTTCACTTGTCTTCTAACAGCAGCATATTTTAGTGTTGAAAGAATTTGCTTGGCCAAGGGAAACTTCATAAAATATATGACTTTCCCCTTGATATTCTCCTGTCTTTATTATGAGTTTTGTTGATGTTTTGTCAGTGCTGGACCTGACATACAAAAATAACAACCATGGTGATAATCATGATGGTGACAATAACTAGAAGAACAACTGAGTAAACTGGACAGAAAGAGAGAGAAAAGACAAAAAGATAAGCAACAACAACAACAAAAAAAACAGAAGCAAATGAAAAATGAATGAAATAAATAAGACTTAAATGGATTATCTGGAGTATAATGCATTTTAGCTAAATTTGGGAGTACACAAATTGAGTTGACATTAAAATCACACCATTTGGATGTACAATACATATATTGAGAAAGTTCAATTTACCCGTTTTGAGCCAAACTGTGTTAGCATTGAAGCCAGTTCCATCTTAAAAGACCCCACATACCCTGGTCACAAACTGTTCTCCCCCCTCCCCTCTGGTAGAAAATTCAGGGCGATGGGGGCACGGACAAGTAGACTGCTACACACTTTTTATCCACAGGCCATCAAATGTGTTAAACCTTTTTAATACATTTTATATACATCAGCACCTTTTAGTGACATGTTTTATATCTGCACGATGTTATAATTAATTTTATACATTTTATTGCCTATTGTATGTATATATATATATATATATATATATATATATATATATATATATATATATATACATTTAGATTGCTGACATTCTGTTTGTTGAGTTTGAATGTTGTGTTTTATTTATTTTATGATGGTGCTGAAGAGAGAAACTGCTAAATTGTAGTTTCACTGTGTTCCACAATGACAAATAAAGTATTCTATTGAAGTGATTAGGACATGTCTCTTCACTGACACAAAACTCTATTTTTAGACCTCTTCTAAAGTTCTAAACAACATCACACTTACGCGATAATAGTAAGTACAGGGTCCCTAAAGGCAAACCCAAGTGTCCTGAGGTCTTCATGTCATTGGATAGTGTGTCCAAAGTTACTTATCTCAAGCCAGTACCTTTTTTAGATGCAGAAACAGTCTTTAGGAGGAAGTCTGAAATAGTCGATTTCTGAGTACAGAATTAAACACTCTGGAAATTCACCATTTTGTTGCACTCTTTTTTAAAAACAACAACCTGTTAGTAGGCTAAGCACTGCAGTTGTATACAACTTCATTTCAATTTCTAATGAAATATTGGGCTATGTTTGTAAAAAAGAATGCAACAAAATCCTGAATTTCCAGAGTATGTACTGTAAATCTGTGCTCCAATGACATGAAAACCTCAGGACACTTCGGTTTGCCTTTAGGGACCCTGAATAATGACAGCCCAGGTAATACCAGCAATGAATCCACACAACAGCAATTACATTTTAACATGAGATATTTACTTCATGGATACCTGATGACACTTAAACCCAATAAGCTAACATAAATCTCCAATTTGCCCTTTTTTGTTCTTCACCCTTTTTGAGTACTTTAATAACGTTGCCCGCATGATTATGATTTATGAGCTGGAATGTCCACAGGTAATATGCACAGTGTTTCATAATTCACTGACAAAATCTGTGTATGTAAGTAGGAAGCATTGTTCATGTGCAGCTTTTCAGTGTAGAATCGAAGCAGGTTTCATATATCAGGGCCAAGGTTTGTGACAGGATAGGACGATAAGATGAGGCCACCTTTACTTATCCTCTGTCTCTCTGACTCCCTGTGATGTACTGCCACTGCTCTCCTGTTTTACATCATCATTCTCTTTTGCCTTCCTCACTGTCCTTTTTCTCTGCAGAACCGCTTTAATGATTTCCCCTTATTCACCAGGAATTACCAATCTCGCTGTGCTGCCTTAACAATGTACGCTGCTACGTATTTATATCTGTTTAGTTTTGTCACTGTTAGCAATTTTACAGTTACCCTGTTGTCCCATGGTAATGCAGAATGGTTCATTTACAGTACAATTCACTGTTATGTTAATGTTTTAAGCGATACAAAGAAAGACGCAAAGAACAAAACCAGTCTGATAATTAATGGCGTTACAGTTCTGAGGGAAATCCAGTTCAGACACAAATATGCTATCATTTTTCAGTTTCACTTGTATTTTATATGATTCATAATCCCTTTAATGATACATATGTATTTATTTTTATGTATAGTTTACTGATATAGGTAGGCTAAAGGTGTCCTTTAGCCCATCAAGACCCAAATGTATCTACTGATCTAAACTGTTTATTACCTGTTGATCCACTAATCCTATCAATCCATGTAAATAATTGGTGTAAAATACAGTTTGTCATCTCTTCATGGCCATCAGCCATGACACATTTGGACAGTCAAAGGCTCCGTGGAAACCATCAACTTCTATAACATTGATTCACCATTAAAACCAATGGAGTTGGATCAATGACAGTGGATGGAGTTACTTGATTGTTAATTCACTTATTGATATCTTTGCTGACAGTCACTTTTTGTTCAGTTTTCTCTATTTCTCATGTAATAATCTTCAATATTAATCTCATCTTTACGAGCATCTACGTGAGCAGTGAATTATATGTTAGAAAATAACAGATTTTCACAGAAAAATGTCATATTAAATGGCAATGAATAGCTAAAGAAATGTTAAATAGAGAGAAAAATGTATTTGGGAACATCCACAAAAGTGTTGGTTTATGGGGTAAAGAGTGAACATTGTGGTTGCATACCATTATATATCATGAGTGTTGCTGATAAATAGTGTTGAGTGGATTGGTAAATCACTTTATCTCTTTTCCTTTAGTACATCTATTTTTCAGTGCACATTGCTAATGGACAGCCAGCGGACTGTGACGAGATATCCACTGAATTTAACTGAAGTGTATTGGATTAGAACAGGTTACTCCACCTTTAAAAGATGAGCAAGGTACAGTATAAGACAAGAAGGGATCTATAGAACTAAAACAACAAGAACCTATATTTAAGTCACTTTGAAGGAACATAGATTTTAACGCTACAACAAAGTGATTCTTTAAATGAATAGTACATCTATTAGCTTAGCGTATTGTAGAGACTAAAATAAAGAAACAGCTGTTTGTTTTTTTACTTCTTTTTGATAATAATTAGTTTAGTAGTTTCCATACTTTTATATAATTTTGATATAATATAAGAAGTCCAGGGCGGTACGGTGGTGCAGTGGTTAGTACTCGGACCCCAGTTTGAATCCCACACCAGACCTTTCTGTGTGGAGTTTGCATGTTCTCCCCGTGTCTGCGTGGGTTTTCTCCAGGTACTTCAGTTTCCTCCCACCATCCAAACACATGCAATGATAGGTTAATTGGTTCATCTAAATTACCCATAGGTGTGAATGTGAGAGTGATTGTTTGTCTATATATGTTCAGCCCTGAGATGAACTGGAGACTCATACAAGGTGTACCCCGCCTTCACCCATTGTCGCTGGATTAGGCCCCCAGTGACCCCTCTGACCCTAGTAAAGATAAAGAGCAGGTTCAGATGATGAGACGATAAAAAAGTCCATGGTATCATTTTAAACAGTATATGGATGATAGACTCTAAGTAAATAGTGGATGGTTGAATCATTAGTTTCTGAATTGTTGTTTTGAAACCAGCAATTACATTTTAGTTGTTATAATGTTGGCTTTTACTCTGTGATGAACTGCCAGGGTGTAGCCCACCATCTAACACCACCGTGACCTTGTCAAGTATTAAGCAGATAAAAAAATGAACATATTAATGTTGAAGTGGCCTTATTTTGATGAAATGGTAGGACTACAGCATTCCAAGTTTTCAGAGGTGAGATAAAGCAAAGTGCTAGCATATTGACTTGGATAAATGAAAGAATTGTACAGTCTTGTTATTATAACCTAATAACCACACGTACAGTGTGGCTGTCTGTCAGGGAAAATGCATACTGTTAGATAAACCCAAACTCTGATGTCTGACTCAGCAGGCAAGCGAGCTGTCATACAGACCTGCCAATCAAAGACAGATGTGGCAGACCTCAAAGCCTCTATTTGACCTGAGATCAACTTACAGAAGAAAATGTGAAAGATGGACCATTAGAAATACTTTTTAGAGGGTCCAAATAAAACAAATGAGACTGGAATGAGAGGTGGAAAAAGAAATATTATTAATGTAAGAAAGTGTTATTAATGAATTAAACCAACGCCAGCAGCTGTCAGTCGTGTTTCAGTTTTAAGATACTTCCACGCTGGCATGAATTCAAAGGCACTTGAATCTTAACATCAAGTATTTACTTAACCCGGACCATGCAGGCTTTTCTGTGTAGAGTTTGCATGTTTCTCTCCCCATGTCTGGAAGGGTGTCCTCCGGGTGCTTTGGTTTCCCCCATCATACAAAATATGTTTGCTAGGGTAAACTCCCCCAGCCAGGTGATTCTGACCATTAGACTGGTCCTACAGCTGGATGGGTCCCTGGGCGCCACCCATGGCTGCCCACTGCTCATTACAGGTGCCCCAATAGCATGAAGTATGGGTTAAATGCAGAGGATACATTTCATTGTACAATGTATAATGACAAATAAAGTACTTTACCTTTACCTAACTGTATAATTTTCATGTCTAGGAATCTGAAGAAAGGCAAATGTTGTCACTTGTCACCACTGTGACCATTTTCTTATCTGTATCTTTGTGTAGTACCCATTCATTAGTAATACTAGTCCAACTTTTTATGCTTAGCTGTGTCCAAACGCACAATAAAAGGCAGTACAATATGTCTGAGTGAACCTATATACCATCTCTTACCTTTAAACATGTAACAGGTTGTGCTTTCTGGAAATTAAATTTATTTATTGAAATGTACCCTATAATAGACCATGGTTTTTAACATTTTCTTTGAACTTGTTTTCATTTCTAAAGATGAAAGTAGAATTATTTTTGTTGTGTTGCATATTTGAAAGAACCTAAATTGATGTGAACTTTACTCTAAATCAGGGGTCACTGATCCTGGTCCACGCAGGCCAGTTTCCTGAATGTTTTAGATGTTTCCCCTCTTCCAACACACCTGATGGTTGTTATCAGGCTTCAGCAGAGCTTGATGATGGGCTTATCATTTGAATCAAGTGTGTTAGAAGAGGAATACATTCAAAACATGCAGGATATTCACCCTTGTGGACCAGGATTGGTGACCCTTGCTATAAATAAACCATATTAGAAGTGTATAAGTGATTTTGTTTTGGCATGCAAAGGGTGTAAATCCAGGCATCAGTTGATATGATTGTTGCAGAACACATCTATTTGAGTGTTTGTACATTCATGGAAATGATTGCCAAAGGTTACAGGCAAACTGTTTCAGGTTTCAGAAATGGTAATCGCTCATGGCAATAAGGTCCTGGGTTCAAATCAGCCAATCTGTTAAAATCAGGAGCTTGACTGTGTTGAGTTTCCATGTTTACTTCTTCTCTATGTGGGTTTCCTCTGGGTGCTCTAGTTTCCCTTTCTCAATCTGAAGATACAGACTCGCTGAACTGGAAACTCTTAAGTGCCTCTAGGTGTGAATGTGTTTGTTATCTGGATGGTAGCCTTTTGATAGACTGGTGACCTGTCCAGGGTGTACTCTGCCTCTGGGGTGGGCTCCAGCTCCCTGCAAACCTATGCAAAAGCAGAATATTTTTATCAGGTGACATGTGGTTGAAATTTAAATTTCAACTGTTGGTTTTCACAGGTAAAGTAAATGTAAACTATTTTCAGAAGATAATTAAATGATTTCTGAAATGTGAACTGTACATTTAAGTCTTCTCATTTAACAAGCTTGTATGGATATTTATCATCTTATGGCTACAGGATGAAAAACGAGTTGGCACAGGCATCTATAGTAGATCCCCGTGGTGACCTAAATAGCATAATTCATAAAGATAATCTACATTTGCTAGTTTGTACTCTAATATATCAAAACTACAGCCATAGACTACTGAATGTGTCTTCAGCAAATTAACAAGCACGGCAGGGTTTCCCTCAGAAACCTTGCTAAGCCTGGTCGTAGGACTGCTAGGGAAGCCCACCATGTTTTTGTAAAAAATAAAATTAAATAAAAATCTTACAAACACTACCATTCCATCTGGCATATAACCATCTTGAAGAACCTGACATAGAACATTACACTCTTCAACATGGAAGTTATTTTCAACATGCACTGGTTAAATTTATATATATATATATATGCTTTTGTTTTTTGGTTTTTTTTTTCAGTTCATCACATTTACTTGGCTTTTGGAAAGAACTAATGACACTTCTCTGGTATTAAGTGCTAGCAAAGTAGATTCTACTTTCAGCTAAAGTTGTCCAAAGAAAGAAATAGAACTTAATGATTAATATTCAGACTCACCATCAACAGAAGGTCTACTACAGTTGGACTGAAGGAGTCATGTGACAGAAGTACCGGTGTGACAGAGTCCTGTACAGTCCACTTTATATTTCTGTAGCCATGTACATTAGACCTGGAACCCGACTCATAATTAAACACTTTATCTAACCTGGAACTCACTTTTAAGGGCTTTATTTTTGGCTAAAACACACTCCATTAATGCTGATCAGTGACATCTGTGGCTGGGTATAAAGTGATCAACTACAGATCCATGGTTTCATCCATGAGTCTGCTTTTATTTAGTCACTTCCGTGTCTGCTACCTGCCTGCATTTCCTTTAACTTTCCCATGCTCATTCCCCTGAAAAATCAGCAGACAGACAGAGGTTGGAAGATCTAAATTACTTCTTTAGTGTCACTAGTTTAATATGTACTTAATTTCTTTCAAATAAATAAAAAAGTGACACTTTTAGCCTGGCAGGGGGGCAAGTAATACCTGGCAGCCCACCAGGCTTATAACGCACTGGGGGAAAGCTGCGACTAATATAACATACATGTTTATGGAGCAAAATTAATGTCATGTACCAATACAGATAAACAGTCTGTATCCCAAAGAGGAAATTTGCTCAAGAAAATAAAGTAAGTAAAACTAAAGTTTAGTAAAAAATATTCAGTCCATCATTTAATTAATATGCTCAAGGGATTTAGACTAAAAAAATGTAAAGCGATGGAGAGTTTTCATACAGAACATTGGGTAGATCTCTTCTATGTGCTTTTGAGATTGTATTTATCAGATGCTGTTTGAATTACACTGGCATAAAATGAGCATTTGCATATACATATGTACACTGTCAAAGTATGGACACAGCAATGTGTTTATTATAATGTAACTCAATTCAATTGACCGAGAATGAACACCATGTACGTTTCAATTTAGTACTTTTTTTGTCTCAGTTCATGAATTTTGTAGATATCTTTTTGTCAGCAAGAGGTGCCTTTTATGTACATTCAGTAGGTATTTTGATGAGAAGATAATAATCGATGGGATCAGTGTGTTGAACACAGATGTGGACCCTGGTGCATCATAACATGTTTGTTCGTTTGTTCATTCTGTCAGAAATGTGCTTCATGAGAGTGGTATCCATTGAAAACAAAAGAAAACACAGACTCGACCGGATAAATCATCATGCTTCTCTTGCAACACTGTAGGGAAAATGCTGCACTGTTGCTATGGAACCCTCTGTTGCTAGGCAATGAGTTGATTATCAGAGTTTTTTTTTTTATATAAGAGGCACAGTGGTGTTTTCTTTGCTGTCAAGCAAGATTTTGGGGGGCATCTATGCAATAACACAGCATGACAGTCTTTATTTAAGACACCAGGTTTGGAAGCACTGCATCGTTTCGTCCTGTGCAGTAAACATCATCATGTATGTTAACATGTAGCTTCCTTATTAAAGAGCCTCTTTACCCAGGTCTCACCATGTACTAATACTGGTGAGAGAGGGCAACAATGGTCTGAGGGTTTGACTCATTTTTCTTGGTACAGCTACGCAATTGACAAATCCACACAGTTAACCCACTCCTTCATTTCAGTGCTTATGTGCTGGTTGAATGTGCTTCATTTATTAAAATATCAATTTTGTAAATAGTGAAGATGATGAGGTAATATCATTTTGTTGCCCTCTTGTGGTTGCACTAAGGTATCAGGTTGATTAAACTTAATCTCTTATTAGTTGCAAAAACAATTCATCTTCTAACGTGCATATCTAGTCCTCACCCTCCAATCAGTGAACATGATGTCCTCCTATAGCTGCATGTATAAGCAGCATAATCAACCTAAATAGCATGAAATACCACAGTTATGTATTTGTGTCATATTTGCATCTGCAAAATGACATATTTTATGCTACACAAAAAAACACAAGCACGGATATCAGAAGATCCAACTGGTTTGGTTTCTGCAAACACTACCTGCTTAACATCAGTGGTGTGATGAAGGATAAAACACACACATCTTCTGTTATATTTTAGTCACACTGATGCTACTGTGTTCAGCAATGTGCAGTCATTGTCACAGAATTGCCACATGTGTTAGAGTTTACAAGGGAAAACTTGGTTAAAATCATATATTTTTTTTTGTTCTCAGTACGAGGATCACATGTTCACAGTACGTGAAGCTTGTGTTGGAGTCCGTCATGCTGAAAGTCTGTTGGTATTAGATTAACTGCATTTTCTATAAGTGTAATAATGGAAAACAAAGAAACATAGAGGTGTATATGTATGGTATACACAGCATAGCTAAACAATTTGTGGATTTTTATCACCGTGCAACTGTGGAAAAAATGCCCTCTTTGAAAACCCTCTTTGTGCATATTTAAAGCATTGTGATATATTTATGAAGGGTGTTTCTTTTTTGCCATCTAGAATAATTCCTTCAACATTTGTTTTTAGATTTCAAATTGCAATTCTTTTGCAAAACACATGATGCGTATTGCAGCAGTTTAATTTACTCTTTTCCAACAGTGATTCTTCCCCTCTGTCCACTGTTTAATGTGAGTGTGTCTGCAGGCTTTCTTATGAATACACCTTGGCATTGAAGTTACATTGTTTTGATATAAAATGCTATTACCAAGGAAAACATGAAATAGGGCAGCCTCACCGCCCACTACATCAGTTTAGCTTGTCTTGCCCTGAGGCGAGATAAGACTGTCAGACTGGAAGCTGAATGTGGCGACACATTGTTGGAGTTGAGAGGACAGCATACATAGATAATAAGCAAAGGAGGGGACAGCAAGACCAAAAATAAACAGGCAACTGTCAACAAGAAGTGATAGCAAGATGCATGACTCGCTGATTTTTTAACCATCTAGTGAATGTAAGTAGACGGAGCAGCTGCACCGATCGCCACGTTCAGACCCTGCTAATAATCCCTCGAGTCATGATCCGGGCCAATCATCCATACACAAGCCCAATTTAGATGTGTTGAAGATGATGTACTAATCATAAACGGTTACCATAGGGGATCATCAGGCAGGCAGGCGCATTCAGTAACCACGTAATGTAAATGTTACAGCATTTAGTTTCAGAGGGCAGGTATGTTAGTGTTATTAACTGGGAATTAAAGATTAGAGGAATTAGGCCCGTAGCATCCTCGAATGACTCTGCAGTCATTTTGGCCACACAGAGCCTACCATATTGGGAAATATTTCCTTAGATAACCCTGAATTGAACTTGTTATATAAGATTTGTATGACTTTAAATGACAGTTTTCTGCAAAGACTGAAATGAGGAAAGAAGAGTGATAGAAGAATGGATACCTCTGTGTAAGTATGATGTGTATTTTTATATAGAGCAGTTGGATTCGAGATAAGATAAGACTTTATTTATCCCACCATGGGGAAATTTCACAGTTAATGGCAGCAACATGCAACAAGCAATGACAGAGAGAAAAGACAGGTAAAATAAATAAATAAATAAATAAATAAATATGAGTGAAAACTATAAATATAAAGACAAATTTTAAGAAAGGGTATTAATTCTGTATATAAATAAAATTTGAATAAACACATACAACATATTAACATTAACATAATCATGGATTCAAGTATTATCCAAATAATAATGAACAGCAAACCTGCACTTGAGGTGAAATCATCCCAGATACTGAACATTCTCAAGAGTTTATGCAAAAATAAGAAGATAATTGTGCTTATTGCACAAAAGAAATCAATCGTTTAACAAAATTATTGATGGAAATGATCTCTGTACAGTTAGATGGAAACTGTAACTGTCCAATGGTATAGCAACAGTATTTTGTTCATAGCAGGGCAGTGTTTAACAAAGTCATGTATGTGTTTTCTGAACAAAATAGATGAGAATTTCAATCGTCTCTATCAATACATCTACCAAATGTATTGTGTTAATCTTAAAATGAATATACTTCAGATGACCAAACTGCCTTGCTTCCATGGTGTAGATTTATTAATAATCACCTCTGTTGCCATGGTGATTGCTAAATGATTTATTGGCCATGATGCCCACCTCTTGATTGACTCATGCAGTAAATTATTATTATTACTATTACTACATGTGTTTCAATACATTTTCCTATTCCTATTTTATGATGTTGTCTGAGCTGTTACCATTACTACACATTATTATTATTATTATTATTGTAGCATGACATATATATTATTAACATTGCATGAATATGAAAATGACCCTCAGATTTATCTCTTAAAGCTGCTTTTCACACACTTATGGTCTCAAAAATACATGTTTCTCTTCTGTCATTAATTGTCAGAGTAAAATACCTGACAATAATCTGACTTATACTCATTAAAATGATAGATGAGTATGTATTTGAGTGAACTTTGTCCAAAAGCCTGGCACAAGCAGAGGCAAGGCAAAAGTAAAAAGTAAAAGTAAAATGAAAAAATAAACAAAATGAAAAAATAAACCAGGTAAAAGACACAAAACAATGAAAATGACATGAAAAACACAGGTTGAAAAGAAGGGAAACGTAAAAGAAAAATATAAAAGATGTTCAACATGAAAATGATGTAGAATAGGAATAATACAACATTAATTAAAGATGCAACAAGATGAACATAACATGAACAAAACAAGACAAAATCAACATAAAATTTAATAATACATTTTAATAATAGTAATAATAGTGGTGCATTGGAAGCAAGCTAAGATTTTTCTGTAAGCAATTGCTGAAATTAAAGTACATTTGATTCAACATCAAATGCCAACAGTAGAAATGGCTGTAGAAATTATTTTTTTTGTTGTTGGTCTTAATTATAAAGTACCACAATAATACTTATGTTCCTATTGTGATGTTGAAAATAGTGAAAAATATTGAAACATGGCTTTCTAATGTTTCCCTCACACACTGTTTGTTCTGTGCAAAGTCCAGCATTTATGAGTGTGTACAAACTCACCAAAGCACTAAAAGGCCATAGTTTTTTTTATTTAAAAGTAATTCTAAAAGTTCTCCACGCCTCCATCAGTGGGATTTTTTTTTTTAAATCAAGCATTTCTAGAAAAAGTTTTAAATATTGTTTGACAATTAATGGGGAAAAAAATGCTTATGTAAAAATGGGAAGGTTATTTTAGACAAGTGTTTTGTTTTGTTTTTTTTTTCCTGCCAACTTGTGAAGTTCAAGTAGCAATATTTATTTTAAGAAAGCTGTGGTGACAAAGTGAGTGCTTCTGTTTCAACTAAAGCAGGGTCAAAATATGCAGAGGGCGAGCGAGAAAGAGAGAGAGAGAGAAAAAGGAGGGATTTGGTGCTTTCTGTTTTCATCGAGTGAACGAATGTACTTTGACATCTCTGGGGGAAACTGTTACTGGTTGCCTTCACAAAGTGCAATGGAAAAATGGCCTTTTTTTTTAAGAGATGGGTCAGGAATATGACAAAGCTTCGGGGCATTCAGTGTTGTGGGAGGAGTGTGGGGGGAGAAAACAGGATTACTGAGTATAAGAAAGGGGATAAATGGGCCTTTTCAGTCAAGTGGTTTCCTGGTCAATATTGTAGTACCAGTGTTTGGGGAACCAGGAATGTCTTACTGTAAGGAAGGGTTCTGTCTGAGGGGGTTCTATGTTAATGTGAAATGTTCAGTCTGAGTTTAGAGTAGATGTTAAAATATCATATGTAACATTAATGTAGTAACCAAGGGTGGGTTGACATTGGTGGGGACATAGTTTGAGGATTTTCTCATGAGAGATATCAAAAAAAAAAAAAAAGAAAAGAAAAGAGGAAGAACATACCTAAAATAGATGAAATAACATCTCATTCTGTTTTGGTCAACAAAAACTAAAAGATCTTTTAGCAATGTTTTTATTTCTTTACATTTCATCTTGGTTTTATTGGTCGTCAAAATTATGACATAAAAAGTCAAAATTATGAGATAAAAAGTCAAAATTATAATATGAAAATTCAAAGTTTTGAGATAAAAAGTCAAAATTATGAGATAAAAAGTCAAAATTGCCAGTCACTTAGTACAACCAGAATGAATCCCTATATAAGGTGCACTGTGGATTTGGAGAAAATGTAAGTCTTTTAAGTGCGCCTTATAGTCTGGAAAATATGGTAATTATAGTTATCATCACAAGACCAACATTCATGTTTAGTCCCACCTCGTTTTTGTCACGTGATAAAGGTTTGTTGATGACAATATTTAGTCAAAGTTTTTCTTAAGGAAAGCAACACTACAGACAGCCAGGCTGTCTCCACCAATGACACGCCATGTTTTAGAGGCGGAACTGAGGAAGGGAAAAATTTACTTTTTCTTTCTTGAATGCCATGTAATTTCTCAATCAAAGTTGGTATGGACATTTTAGAAGTATGGACATGTCCATAGCGTCCATACACAATTTTACACTCATGGTAGCCACTAATTTTGATGTTAACTTTTAGGAAACCATAACGTAACTTTACTGACTTTTATTTATGTTTACAGTATAAAAGGGCTGGCAATAATAAGATAATGACAGTGATATCATATTATAGTATATCAGTGGTTGTGATTATTGTGACATTATTTTGACAAAAATTATTATTTTTAAGATGTAAGTAACAAATTACAAGAATCAATGTGTTAATGTTTTAGCTAATTTTACTCCTGCATGATACTGATGAAAAACGGTTTGTCATTGTAATTATTTTGACAGTTCTACCTCCAGGTTTCTGATGTGTTTTTCACAATCTGACCATAAAAAATAGTTCAAAACAACAAACAAATGTGGTTATTTTTAATTCTGTGTTGCATAGAAAAATGTCACAAACAGTATTTTTTTGTTCGCTTCCTTACATCTTCTAACATCTTTTTTTTTTCCTGATTTCTATTGTCTTCTTCTTGATGCATCTTTTATGTCATTTTCATTTTGTCTTACATATTATAAATGATATAACACCACAAATAACAGGCTGGTTTTCTTAACTTTCACTCAGGACTCAAAATCAACAACAATTGGATACAGATAGTTAATGATATTAACTGATACAAACATTTTGGTCATAACACCAAGCCCTAATGTATACATATTATTTTATATATGATCGCATATGAAGTGCAAATGCAGAATACAATGAAGTGCTATATTCTCATATACAGTGAAATATTGAATAAGCTTAGGGAACAGCACACTAGGGGATTAGTCACATAAATAGATAACAGGTCATTAATTTCATCAACTGAAGTACTGTACTATGTTAGTGAATCCACATAATCCATTTTTCTCTATTGATGGAAGTGTTTTAAAGGGTTAATTGATAATCAGATCAAATATAATACATCTCCATTCACTACTTTATTTCATTTCATTCAGTTGTGTCATCGCTCTCTGTTCACATATAAAATGAACTTTATGATCCAAGCAATCACAGACAGACACAGTTTTAGGTGCATGCTGTTATTTTCCTCACAAACACTATAGTTAGTGAGGGCAAAGTGCAGATTGGTTTTGATGTATGAGATGTCTGAATGTATTTTTAGCTCCATGCAATAATCACAAGCATTGTCAGATAGCCCTTTCAGATGCATTGTCATTCCATTTCAGTTTAGCTGAGGTTTTAGACAGATGAGGGTCATATTAGCAATTGTAACGTATTGTTGCAGTTCTTTAGTGGTTTTGAACTATGTACATGTGCAACCTATCAACATCACCACCACTTCAAATGTACAGTGACTGTCAAGATTGTGTTTTTTTTTTTAAAGATGAATTTCTAAGAGAAGATGGGTTGTTGTTGATTTCATTAGGTTAGATAGTTCAGTTCAGTTCAGTTTTATTTGGAGCACACAATAATCATCAAAACATCGTTGAAAAAGGTCGACAATTTTTGTTTTCTTGTACTCGAAAAGGTGTGGGAAGAAGTGAAACTTATAAACTCCCACCCCCTTTTACAAACTAAAATTCAAATATACTGCATTAACACACAATATACTTTTTATGTCCTTTATATCATTACCATAAAACATCCATAACCATTTATATACACATTATTTATAATTCAACTCATACAATCTGATATGATCAACTAAAGTACTAGTAGTAGTAAAGCATTAATTTGTAGTGAAAGTACATTCACTTTCACTACAAATCAATTACATAAACAATAATTAATAGATAATGTATGATCCATAGATATATACATATAGATAGAAACAATGCAGACAAAATGTTCATGTTTTCAGTTCATCCATCTAACAAACCTAGAAATAATTCACTCTTCCCTCTATCACAACTGTCTCAAATATATACTGCAAATCTAAAACAATTATTCTCTCCTGAAAGCGAACTGAAATATATATTAAAGGTTTCAAGAGATGTGATGTTAGCTTATTACTGACACACTGTGCAGATATGGGTGTGGAAAAAGAAATTAGGCCTTGTGAAATTTTAAAAAGAGAACAAATCTGAGTTGATTTTGGAGTACATGTGAGTACAAGGACAAGGCTAAACAAACGTCCCCTAGCTCCTAACTGTTCAGTATGTTTCTTGTGTACACGTTGTCTGTTTTGTTCTTAATTTGTGCAATGAGTCATCCAAAAGGACCTAGACAAAAGGAGAAGCAGAGTGATAGAAGTCAAAGAAGGAGGGACAAAAACAACCAAATACACGGACACTTTTTGCTCTCATACATCATCATACTGTATCATCCTTCTGTATTAAACACATATTAAAAAAAGTTGCTTTGTAGATTCATAAATATGCTGATATCCCTGGTTAAGCACACAGAAACATAAGGGGGTTGTGTGGAAATTCTTCTGCAATACTGCTTTTCTGCATTTTTAGCTCTTTTCTGCGTTCATTTGTCAGCAATTCACATACTGTACTCTGGACAATCTTCTAGATGCTAGGTAAGCCAGATGTGTAATGTTATATATTCAGAACAAAAGGTATTTTCATATATAGTTGTGTTTTATGAAATGAATAATCATGAATTTCTGCAAAAATGACTCTTAAAACTGCTGCGTTACAAGCTTGCTGCTTTTGTAGCACCTGGAGCATGGTGATTTATCATGGCAAGAAGATGCAAAGTATATTTTAAGCGCAATGCTGTTTTATACTCATGTCAGTTCATGGTGATTATTTCCCATAGTCACACAAAATGTCAGATCTTCTGCTGTGTCTACTAGTACATAGGGACTCGGAATGGATGATCCTTGTAAACTGAAAGTTGTTTGAATATTGCAGTGGACTAAGTGTTTACGGAACATGTACAAGAGTCTATGGGCAGAGCTGTTTACATGTCTGCAGCATGTACTGTAATCATGTAGATGAGACATGGTTTTCGCTTCTGACATGAATTGCTAAACCAGAAATTTGTATGGATGAGTGCATTTTCTCAGTGTCGTTACATGAGCTTCTGAGAGTAACTGATCTTTGCACACACTCTGTTATGTGCAACGGAAACAGATCTGCATTGGCTTTGTCGCTGGAGTATTGTATAGGACATGAGTAGCTTGTGTTTTTATGCAGCAGCCTGCTTAAATATATCATATTTCATTAATGTAGTGGAACATGCACAAATAATGCATAGTTGTATCTGTTGCTGGTCTTTTAACACGGTTTCATGGGAGCTAAGCAAGGGATAATAATTGCCCAGGCGTTAATATCAGAAGAATAACAATACACTCCCGCAATATATACGGTTTACGTTGCGGGATAATACTATAATAATCAATACTCTTTTACGGTCTACGGTGCTTACAGCTTATTACTGCTACTACTCTTAACAGACTGGAGAAAATAGCCATTACAACGCAGCAAATATTTACTTTCAAAGTGGCCGAACTACCTGCGGAGTGATATGGTACAGTGAATCTGAAGTGACAAAACCCGTTGCCATTGGCAGCAGAAGTTAACGGCGTAGAGGGCGGTTATCGGAAAAAAAAATCCGCCCGCTGGAAGCTGTGAACGTCAATTCAAAGTGAGCGGGAGCTGCCGCAATGTTCTACAGGGTTAGTGTACATACTACATCTGCATCACATAAAGTGTGTGGGCTGCAGCTCAGGGTTGAGGGTTTGAGCACTCTAACACTGAGGCTACCACACACACAAATACTAAAAGAGATAAGACAGTGCTTACATCACGTGACAAATACAAAAAAAAAAACTTCTTAAATAACACTCGTGGCCCTTTTATGCTTTGTTTAAAACGTAAATTGTTTATCTTTGAGATTCGTCAGTGACATAATTTTTCCTTCTTTTTCTTGCAGGTCCTCCAGTCATCGTAGGAATGAGTATCAACATAGCGAGCATAGACTCCATCTCAGAAGTAAACATGGTGAGTTACAAACCTTGTTGCCATTTTGACTTCCTCTCCAATCTGTCCAATTCACCTTTGCACTGCAGTCCATGTCACTGCCACCTTCACTTTTGACATAAGAGGGGCTGTGGATAAACACATGCTTCCTCTTTTCACATTTTACCAAACACCGACACATGAAGAAAGTGAGTCCCCCCCCTTCCATTTTATTCTCACCTGTGTTAATGCAGATAGTCAGTAAAAAAAAAAAGAACGATCCCTCACTGGCCTCCCAGCCTGTCAGTTCTAAGATCTGTGGTCATTTTTTTTTTTACCCTAAAGGCTTGTTTTGCCAATAAAACACTTTAACAACCTATAATTTAAATCCCCATAGTGCTTCACACAACATAGAGTACACATGCGCAACCTGCAACTCTGAGAACAGTCAGAGTTGAAGGCTGAGCACTGAAGAAAGCAATATGGCTGGTGTCTGACTGATGACGTCATCCGTCTCTTAGCACTGTAGCTTTATTTTACTCAGTGTGACATAGTCACTCAAAGTAGTGCTTTCTTCTCTCTCATGGTGGGCAGCTTTTCTCTTTTGTGTTATTTTCTGTCATCTGTCTATCGTGCATTCTCTTTTTTTGGGGTCTTACTGCAGTGTATTTTCTTGTGAGTGAAAAAAATTCACTTGGTGGATATTGGGATACAAAGAAAAGTCACTGAAAAAACGTTCATTGGTAAAATACTAAATGTATATTTAGAATTTATTATTAAAATGCATTATTAGCATTGTTGAAATATAGCTTGCTATGTTCACTAGAGGAAATAATTTTAAATTATAGAAGGAGAAATTAAGCTTTATTCAGATATTTGATTAGAAAACATTTGATAGAAAACATAATATTTTATTATATTGTCAGTATTATGGCTTATAATGTGTTAGAAATATTACAGTAGGTAAATATTAAAATACTAGATACTGAGTAGTACAGTTTGGGATATATTCTAACCGTTTTTGTGATGTCGTGTTACTTTGTAGGTCTTTAATCACACTTGACTGGGAAACAAGCCTCAGCCTTTAAGATTGACTGATGCAGTTACCATGGCAACACAGCCCATGAATCCTCTGTGTTCTGGAACACATGACCAAAGACACATAATCAAAATCTGATTGTAAATCTAACAAAAATATTTGAAGTGTTACGGTCAACAATCCCTTGTGTGTGAAAGCTGAGAAAATAAAAAAAAATAATCCAAAAAGATTCTCATCCACAGAAATGATAGAGTGATTATTAGAGCTGTTAATACCATGTGACGTCATGCTGTATGTTTTCTTTCTTCTACCCAGGATTATACCATCACAATGTATTTCCAGCAGAGTTGGAGGGATAAACGTTTGGCTTATGGTGAGCTGAACTTAAACCTGACTCTGGATAATCGTGTAGCAGACCAACTGTGGCTCCCAGACACCTACTTCCTTAATGACAAGAAGTCCTTCCTGCATGGAGTAACGGTAAAAAACCGGATGATCCGACTACATCCTGATGGCACTGTCTTATACGGACTGAGGTGAGAATGATGGAAACAATATATCTATGAACACATACCGTTACTACTTACTATTTGATCAATCTTTTATTTTGTACAACTTTACAACAGCATTTCCTTTTTTATTTTATTTTATGGACACACGTATAAAGTGTGTTTCTTTGCATCCTGCTTTAGCTTTCTATGTCAGTGTGTGCACTGAATCTGACCTGCTGCCATAATGTGATGTCCCTTATAGAAATTATTTTTTACCTATTTTAGGTAATAATTTAATAATGGAATGACATATTGTAGTATATGTACAGTATACTAATACAATATACTATATACAGTATACTATATATATTACTACTGTAGCTCAGTGGGGTTAAAATTCAGACACAGTATAATATATTAGATTTCTGTCTTCTCCTCATGTCTCTCCTCATCAAACAATACGAGCCGCAGTCTCTTTTAAAAATATTTTGTGAATGTACATTAAATGGTAGAGGTTGATTGGTGAAATTTCTATCAGGAAAATCCCCCCAAATTTCCAATCCTGTTAGTAGCTAGATAACAGTTAAGTTTTATATTTAAGTTTGCATGTTCTTCTCGTGTTTGTGTGGGTTTCTCCAGGTACTCTGGCTCCTCTCACCATCCAAAGACATGCACTGATAGGTTAACGGTTAATTCAATTTACCCATAGGTGTGAATGTGAGTGATTGTTTGTCTCTATATGTGATGAGCTGGTGACATGTACAGTGTACTCCACCTTCGCTTATATTCAACTGGGATAGACTTAGACAATGAGTAAAACCTAAATGACTAAATCAGTGAAGTAAGTACTGCAGTTGAATCTGTTTTTTTTTTTTTTTTAATTTTAGACATTATTTTAAAATTTTTAGTATTTACTTCAATGTAAAAGTCTGATATAAGTTATTGGTCATCAGCAAAAGTAACTAATCATTCTTGAAAATATTCAAAGTGAATGTCTAAACTGAAAAAGGCGTGTATAAAAGAAGAATTTGTTCTATGAGGAGAAGTGCAGATTCAATTAAAATACCAAAAAAAGAAGAAACTAGAACAGCACTCTGAGAGCGCAGACCTCCGCCAAGGTAGAACCCATCCCCCACCACCCCGATCACCCCCAAAATGAAATCACTTCTTCCTGTTCACATTTCCAACATATCCTGAAAATTTCATCAATATCCGTCCATAAGTTTTCAAGTTATCTTGAACACAGACAAACAAACAAACAGATAAATGCCGGCAAAAACATAACCTCCTTGGCGGAGGTAAAAAGGCTGTTGTGATTGCCTCAGATATATTGTTTTACTTTGAGTATATTTTTAACATTGATCTTTTTGTTTTGTTTTCTTTCTTTTTTTTTGTATTATAATTTGTCAGCCTATCTGTAATAAATTTCACACAATAATCATAGGGATTTTCTCCAGTTACCTTTATTCTTGAACACGGTGTGCAAACAAAATGGATGATTGTACCAGTTAAAACTTTCAGTATAAAGTGCATGATTATACTTTGGAGTTGTGTAGTTGATAAGGAGCTGAATTTTACTATTTATTTCAAACATCTAAGATCACAATGTGCTTTCTGCATTGATGTGCATGAGAGCTCTTAATTAAAGATGGAGTGATATTTTTCTAACAGTGCTTGTTTTTGCTAATCTTTAAGTGCAAAGCTCTAGTTTAACTAGTGCTGTTTTTAAAGTTACATCTTTTTTTTTTAATCTTTTTATTAGGACTCGACATAGCAGCAATACAAAGTTGAATTAATCATATTTTCTTCCCTTTTTTATACATAGAACAGAAAGAAAACAAAGAACAATATCCCTGTGTTACAAATTGATAAAAAAAACTGTAGACCAGCCATCAAAGAAAAGAGAAAATATACAAATATTAGTGAAAATCAGGTGACACACACACACACACACACACACACACACACACACACACACACACACACACACACACAGACACACACAAAAGAAGGGGGGAAAAAAGGGGGGAGGGGGTATACACCAAGGCTAGATTTGGTAAGGATGTAAAGTAGTTTATGAAAGGGTTCCATTTCTGAATAAACTTATTAGAAGTGCCTTTCACTGTAAAACATATCTTCTCCAATTTAATAAAATACACAATATCACTAAGCCATAAAGACATAGATGGAGGTTTTCGGAGATTTCCACAAAAGTAAAATGTGACATCTCGCCAAAAGGGATGAGAAGGCCAGTGTTTTTGATTGTGAATAATTTTTTTTCAAGCTGTTTTCTTTTTTTTTTTTTTTTGTATTTTATTGTTTTTTCATTTAATACAATAAGAAAAAAAAAACATTGACACAGTTCAAACAATTTGACAGTGAAGATGAAGATTGAGGGAAGAAAAGAAAAAGAAAAAAAAAAGAAAAGAAAATAACGGAAATCAAATAGATCTCTTGTAAAACCAGGGTGAAACAATTCACAAGCATTTACACAAAATCCAGTCGATTCTGCCTAATGTAGCCTAACCATTTTCTCCAAATTTTTTAAAAAAGTATCCATTTCCAATCTGACTGAAGCAGTTACAGGAGTTTATCCATGTTATAGATACCCAACATTATTTCTACCCACTCATTTAAGTGAAGAATTAATTTTAAGTTGTCCAAACGGTATCCCAAATATTGCGATGGAAGGGTCCATCTGTATTTAAATCTCCAGAACCTTTGTTAAAATAGCAACAACAAAAAAAAAATCATTCCAGAATTTTTGTAATTTGGGGCAAAAGAAAAACATATGGGTCAAATTATAAGAAGAGGCACAAAGTTACATCTTTGACAGTGAACCTTTTTAAACAACCTGTTTTCATATCTGGCACCAGATGAACACCTTCCGATCGAGCTTTTGAATGTGACAGGTTTATTTTAAGTGCTAATGAACAGGCTTGAAAAGGTTTATTTATAAAGTTAATATTCTACAAAGTTCTCAGACAAACAGGAAAACAATATTATGGAAGGATGTTGTGTATTAATTCCAGGATTCATCAGCCCAAAGAGGCTTAAAAAAGGTTCAAAATGATCATCACCTTATTGTCCTACATCACTGTGACAAACTCGACAATTCAGTCAACAGTGACTTTGCACACAGGGACCCATCTGAATTTCCTTAGGGACTGCTAAAAGTAAGAAAGTGTCCTGAGGTTTGGAGACACTCCAAATGACTGGCTGCTTTTCTTAATACAAGTCATTAAAGTAATGTAGTTTGATGGAAGCAAAGAAGCAGGGAATGTTTTGTTCCATGTATAAAAGGAAATAGCAATGACAAGGTTTAGATCATATGAGTTAATGAATTATTAATGTGATAATCAGTATTCAGAAAGTCTGAATTACTGTATTGGCACTGACACAAAAGAAGGCAAATAACAGGAGGGGTTTTTTTTATTGTTTTGCTTTTCTTTTTTAAGATATTACTGGAAAATAGTTCAAATACAGTCCTCGTTTCTCTTGAAAAACACGCTGCAAAGATCTGTCTAACTGATTCATTTCAGATGTTTATTCATTATTCTCTGTGGACAAATGCAGACACAAACTTGGGACAAATTTGCATATAGGCGTGGCCAGCTGTTTCTTGTAGTTTTTGTACAAAGTCATCCTTGCATTAATTAATTAATACTTGTTGAGACTTCCTGAGTCATCCATTTATTATACTTTATTATCCTTCTATTATACTATTATACTATAATTATTATACTTCTGAAAATCTTCTGAAAATCTGGTATTTTGCTATTTTTATTTGATGGACCACATTGACGTTCATAAAATCCAAAGGTTATTTGATCAAAACAGAGCAAATTGTGGGAAAAGTGACTTTGAACAAAATATATCACCTGTAAATGAGTGATTTAAGCAGATATACAAGGGCATAATGCTAAAACAACTATCTATAAGCACTGCCATTTGTCAAACCACATGGCTTGTAATGGTGAATCCATGTTGCGGCACATGCCTGTGTTACCATGTTCACTGTGGAACCTCTGAAAGTCCTAGTCAGTTGGATCTGATGCCATTGAAGCTGAGAACTGTATTTTAATATAACAATTCCAATATATGGATAGGATTAGTGTTTCGAAACTGGTTAAACATATCAGTTGTTATTTTTGGTGTTTAACTCTTTAAGGCAGTGATCTCAAACATGCTAGCCTAGCCGTGCTAGACCCCCTGGTGGCAGCAGATATAGTAGTCTAGTTATGCTCAATGTAACTGTAGTAGCATCCTCTTCTTTCTCTGTATGCCACTAACGTCTATTGTCACAGATCATCTATTGTCACACGGGTTAGTTCAAACAAGCCTGACGCGACAAAATTCCAAACTAGTGGTTCTTCATTTAAAAATATTTTCTGTTGAACTTCAGTATCCAAAAACACAAAACAGCAATAAATCTCTCTTTGACCGTAGTCGGTAATCGCCGGTCAGAAAAACTGTATATATTTTTAAATGAAGAACCATGAGTTTAGAATTGTGTCGCGTCAGGCTTGTTTTAACAAACTCGTTAGTGGCACACAGAGAAAGAAGAGTTTGCCACTACATAAAGTCAGAAAAACTGTATTCCTCTGACCAGACCGTCTCCTAATGAGAAAACTCTCACGTCCTATAACATATACTAGTATGGCACTCCACCTAGTGGGCCTTTTGGGAAATTAAAATTACAATAACAACAAAGAAATAGTGCCACCAAACATATAATGAACATACACATCTAAACAATATTCTATCAAACAAACTACACTTTTCTATCTGGCTCTTACAGTAACTCTTGCCTAGATTTCCCTGTAACTGGCCGACCAATCATGGTGAAGTATAGAGTCAGTGGGTGGGTGTAACAAAGTGACGCTGCAACTATTCAGAAAGAAACGACTGGAAACAACCATAGAAGAACAACAATGGGTGGTGATTTCCTTTTATCAAAGATGAGTGAAGAATGTGAGAGAATGTCAGCAAACTTTTAATTATTTTTTACAGAAGCAACAAGTCATTGATCCTTTAACTCCTGAGATTTTAACGGTTCCAGTCAAAAATTCATAAAATAAGTAAGAAAATGGACAATAACTGCCAACAATGTATAATAAACCAACAAAATAATAATAAGTAACATGACATTCATGTCATTACACAAAAAAAACCCCACAAAGGACCTGAACAAATATGAACATTTTAAAATGTCTGAAGTACAAACTTACCAATATTTGTCCTGTTATTAAATGTTTTATTTATTTGTTGATCCACTGTGATTTGTAAGTTGTAATTGACGTGTGTAAATAATAACCTGAGACATGACGTTAAAATTGCACTTAAGAAATTTCAGTTTGTTCATGTTATTCACATTGTTTCAAAGGATAGTTGGTAGATTAGTTGGTAGAACATTACATAACTTTACTTTTTTCACTAAAACATAGAGGAAAGTTTGGAGTTGACATTCTTATTATTATTATTATGATTATTATTAAGTTATTTTTTCACTGATCCAGCCCACTTTAAATCAAATTGGCTTAAAATAATAAAATGGTATGTGGGTTTCAGCTTTTCTGTGGTTGAGCAGGTGGGAAAGCAGGTACAATTTCATGATGAAATGGTACCAAAATTACACTGCGACACCTGATCTGAATAAACACAGTACCAGCTGCGTCACTCAGCAGCTCACTTGCGTTCCTTTGGAGGGACACACAGAGGGACAGATTGGGCACAAGCATAGTAAAGTGGACCTGGGCCAGAAGAAAATGGCATTACACCTGCATTTGCACCTCAGCTGGCATTGTGCCTGCATTAACACAACCCTGACGCTGTTTGTTGGGGACACATTTCTCCAACATCTCATCTTCAAATGCACCGCCGCACAGGGTTTTTTCTCATGTCCCTCTGCAGTAATGGTTAATGGCAGATGGTGTGGAGCCCTTGGTTCTGTCCTCCAGACCAGTTTTTCACCAGTACAGTAATTAGAGCCAGTGCATAATCTACATGCAAACGTGATTTGGGAACCTTTACATGCCTCCTATAAGCTTGAAATTGAATCCCTTTGTTGAAATGTTTGACTTTGCCCAAGGGCTGTGTGGACATTTTTTCCAGAACAATAGATGCAAGTGCCGCTATAGAAGTAACGTTCTCACTTCACTTCATTTGAATGTTGGGCCGCTTGAGGTTTTTGTTGACTTAAATGAATTTCCTCGTAAAGACCGCCTGTTTTCCCCGGTGCTCCTTTTGAGCAGAGTTGAATACAAGCTATGGACAATCACATTACACACACTACTGCACCTTGCTGGCTATGTGGACTCTCACCTATCTACTCACTGTGAAATGTGCTGATACTGGTATTTGTAGTTTTTAGCCTTTATTTGCCTGTGCTCTTTTTGCTTACTGAGGTTTTTATCTGAGTTGTGCTGATTTGGGTAGATTGACCAATTCTTCTCATTTATTCATTTGCAATATAGTGTTGCTACTTCAGGATGATGTCCTTATTATCAATAGTGTGGGGGGTGGGGTTATGTACCAACACATATTTACTGCTACCAAAACCACAAAAAAAAGACCGTATCACTCACTGAATAAAAGGGTTGTATGAAAATCTGTGTTTCTTCATGTCTGTATTATACATTTATCACCCAGGTTTCTCATTCCAACAAGACAATCAGTCAGTCTCATAATTAGCTGATAGTTTACATTATAGCTTAGCTCAGTTTTTAGAAAATAGACACAAATCACCTCTATTTTCTGCACAGTTTATGTTGTCAGTAAACATTTGTCCCTCAGTATTTCACTTTCATAAGTTCTATAATCAAACTCAGCAGTTTTCAGCATCGAACTTAATTATTTGACATAAGAACTGTGTCCACTAGGGGTAACAATGACAGTTGTTGGATTTGTACCACTCTTTGGTTCTGAAAATTGATCCTAATGTTTGGTTTGGCCTTTAAAAAGAATCAGACTGACTCATTACTCCCTCTGGTGGTGTCACGAATTTACAGTGACACATGGGGGAAAAAAAACATCTTTCAAATTTAACATCACATCAGAACTCTTTCTTTTTTTAACTAACCTAATGATTTTTACACTGTTAAAAAAGGACTGCTACAGGGTTTTTTTTATTATTATTATTTTCATTGGTTAATCAAAATTGCACATAGGTGTTAATATGAGAGTGGTTCTTTGTCTCTATATGTCAGCCCTGAGATGAACTGGTGACTTGTCCAGGATGTACCCCACCTTCACCCATAAGTACCTGGGATAGGCTCCATTAAACCTGTGACCCTAGTGAGGATAAAACAGGTTCAGAAAATGAATGAATGAAAGACTGTCTCTATCAAGTCATCATATATGTCTTCATTAGTACATTTTTATATTTATTTTTTTAGCCCTGAGCAGATATTTTAGCCAACCCTATTTGAATTCTAGGTGACCCCATGGTTGAAAAACACAGGTTTTGTCTTTTTTTTTATTAGCATGGGTCAGCATTTTCAAATTCTCAGTCTAACTGTATTATACAGAAATTATTATTATTATTATTATTATTATTATTATTATTATTATTATTATTATTATTATTATTATTATTATTATTATTATTATTATTATTATTATTATTATTAATAATAATAATAATAATAATAATAATAATAATAATAAAAACTTTAATTTTATGATAATGCAGTAGATTGTGTGATGGACAATGTGGCCAAAATATTCCACATCTTCCATCGCCGTACCCTAGGAGAAGTAGCTATAGATTGTTCTTTTGTTTCTTTTTCTTTACAATTTTTAATTTAATTCTAATCTAAAGAGGTGGGTTCTTAAGACTGGTCCAAGAAGATAATTAGAGCATTGATGTCGCAGATAAACAAAGTCACTGAAAATATCAATAACAAAATTGGAGTTAGTCCCAGTATGGAGCTGACTCTTCTACCTTGGCTGTGAGTTGAGAGGCTGAATCCTCATTAGCAAACAATAGTGTCCTGGGTCCATAGAGTATTGCTGGCTTTGTTGAGCTAAGCTTTCACCAGATGGCATTTCTGTCTTTCCCTTCCTAGGATAGTGCTCTTTCATGTCCCTCTGTTTATTGAACCATGTTGTAGCGTTGTGATAATACAATCATCCTCTTTGGTAAGCTAGCTACCTCACAGAAAAGGATACAGGAGTAGACTGTGTAGGTGTCAAAACTATTGCTCACATATTGCATCTGAAGGCCTCCCTGTCTGTAGCACTGAGCCTCTGGGATCCACCTCCAGATTGCTTTTAGTTGTTGTATAATGCTGGCACAGTGCATGGTCAGAAAAGCCAAGAGTGGCCTCTAAAAATTAATGGAATGCACCTTTAATTGTAAAATAAAAGTTTTACCTCCCCATCCTCCCTGGGCAGACATTAAAAAAGTTACAGTACAAGTACATTTGCAATAAATGGCTTTGTTGGCCTTAATGGTTCACTGATTTTTTTTTTCCTAGACTCTTAAAATATTGCCTGCGTAATCAACTCACACCTCGTATCATAACAGCAGACTGACTAATATTCTATCATCTTGAAATCTACGACGTGAACAGGCTGCACACAGTGGACTGCAGTGCCTGCTCAGGTCTGGATGTCGCTGCTGACCGTCTGTGGTGGGACTGGAAGTTGCTGACCTACATCTGCTGACATTTCCAAATCCCAGGCCCCTGCTGTGAGCCGTCCAAAGTTGTGCCTACTCAATGAGGATTCTCCATTGACTTGTTAACTGTCACACAGACGGACATTTCCATTTGTAGGCTAGAATGGAATTGCTTTTTTCTTTAGTTTTTTTTTGTGAATTGAGAGATAGCAGTACAATACCAGTCTAAAGCTACGGCCACACCAAACGTGAATTTTCGTATGTACGCCTGTAACACTTGAGTTTAGACGGTAGATAATTCGCGGCCGCTCCGAACGCACAACGCCCGCACAATGCCGCTGGATGAACACAGATAAACAAAATGTGTCCCGCCATTTCAGTCTGTCCTCAACTATGGCTCAGATCACTTGGGTTACTGCTCTGTACCTGCTCTGGAGGTCCCATACGTCTGAGGCCCAGACACAGTCACTTTTGGGTTCACCCGATCCTGCAGAAGTGCCTGCAGCTCCACCTCATCCAGGAACTCCGTATAGATGAAGTCCGCTTTCACTGGTATTTCAGGCTCAGTTTTTTTTTCTGCCACCTTCCAGATTGATCTGAGCATCATACATCTTTCCATCACGACGTTGGCAGCATCTCAACACTGATTGGCTTGCATAGCACGAAAAGTTCAATATTTTGAACTCCAGCATTTATACTGATTTGCAGCAAGACGTACAGCTCCAACACCTGGATGCTCCAAAACGCAGCAGAAAGGCTTGAATCTGCGTCCAAATGTGTCTTTAGTCAATGGACTTTGTATGTAATCTTGACGCTTATTTAAAGTGTGGAGAGCAGTTTTGGAGAAGATGATGTTATGTATTGTGTATTATGTACCGTATTTTCTGGACTATAAGCCGCTACTTTTTTTTGTATGTTTTGAACCATGAGGTTTATACAAAGGTGTGGCTATTCTAGGGGCACTCTAACCTGAATTAGAATCAAAACTACTAAGAAGAATACACTACTTTTTCTTTAGCAGACAGAACATGGACGATAAAATGATCAACTGTTAATTATTTTTCAAATCCTCACCCCTTCATCATGTAGACAGATGTGACGAAGACCTTCTGAGGTTGTTCAACTGTGACACAGAAGAAGACGACTTCTTGGGTTTCAGTCAAGATAATTAAAGTGATTTGTGATTTAAAACATAATAGAAATGAAGATAAATACAGTAAATACTGGATATTTTTCTCTTGGTTCTGTTCCATTTTAATCAGTAAAAATTGCTGCTATGTTAAGACACTGTTAGGCATGTAATTATATTTACAGTTCAAAATCCTTCTGTACATGCAGTAAATATCTGATTGTTCAACATAGATATCTGCGGCTTATAACCCGGTGCAGCTTGTATATTGTTTTTTTATTATATTTTTTTATAATACAGTGGATGTGGCTTATATACAGGTGCGTCTTATAGTCCAGAAAATACAGTATAATGAATCAGTGCTCAGCAATATTACAATCAAGACACCAGAGTTGTACTGTTATTGAAATCTGATCAAACCTGATCACGTTGTGATTTATCAGATTATTACATTTAAGGATCAAATTGTAAATTTTTGTTCATGAGTAATTCTATTTGGAGAGGATGAATAATTTACCACAGTTTGTGATCCATGCAGTGTATTTACACAAGATAAGTCAAGTTTTTTTACTCAAATTTATTGACATTATTTCTCAGTTCTGATGTCAAAGGAAAGCTCCCTACTTACAGAAAACTGCTATTGTACACTGTCAAGCATGTCATTAATCTCATCATCTTTGGAGATGTTGCTGTTAGTTTGTTCTTTTGGTGAATATCAATATGTTGTCGTGACTTGAGCCGCTTTAATCTCTACACAAACATTCATTTATCACAGCCTCCATAGCCATCAACCACAAAATAAGACACATAAATGTGCAGCAGCCATAAAGAAATGTGCAAATCCCAACAAAACAAAGACATAATTACTTGAACGTTATTATTCTGTTGCTGAAAACAAACAAAGTAATTTGGATTGTAATTTTTACTTTTTTAATTGCAAATATGGCACATTTACAAGCACTTAAGATCACAAACAACCTCAGTAGTTTCTTAAAAATAGCCACAGGTGACACCAGCCCAATGCATATATGACTTTAGCCACTTCCATTGTAATCATAGAAAGAAGGGTAAATGATATCACAGTCTTTTGGTGCTGAGTAGAGTTTTCAGGATTCTGTAAAGTGAATGGCAAATGAGAACCAGTTTTGTTTGTCTTCTCAAATAAACATCAGTATTTACTCCATTTCACTGTCAGCTCTTACAAGTATGTACAGCTCAAAGCAAGAACACACAACTACACTAAAACTAATCTATTAGTCATCCTACTGAAAATAATACTGTGCGATGTACTAATTTACTAAATATTGGCAGGGTAAAGTTGATGAGGAAAATGGATGTACATTTGCTCACATAATATCGCTTCTAGTTATTGGGGAAAAGGAAATTATTTATCAGATAACCAATTTTAGTCTTTCTTAGTATCTAAATCAGGGGTGTCGAAATCCAATCCTGGAGGGCCGATATCCTGCATGTTTTAGATATTTATTTCTTCCATCACACCTGGAAGCCCTTACATCATTATCAGACTTCCCCTGAGCTTCATGATGAGCTGATCATTCATTGAACCAGGTGTGTTGGAAGAGGGACACCCCTGATCTAAATGAATAATAATAATAATAATTTCTGACACTTGAAGGTCTTCACTTAGTGATTCTTACTAATCACACATGACCTTAAGAATGACTAATAGTGTTGCATGATGCTATAAATGGAAATATAAAGCAGCATAGAACATGACTCCTGCTCAGTCGCCCCCCTCCTTCACACTGTAATCTTGCTGTATTTCTCATTCTCTGTGAATCCTTCACATATTTCTATTTCTTATCCCATTTTGGTCATGCATCTGCTGTTCCAGCTGTCCCCAGACCTTCAGGTTACCAGATGACAGTCTTCACTTGGTTTTATTTGGTTATGACGATGTAATGTTATGCAGAAGTGTTTAAAATAAGGTGACATATTTCATTAAAATGCGCACATATGTTGGGTTGTCATTAAACTTAAGCAGAGTTCAAACTGGACTCCATATGCATACCAATGTTGGAGCCATGGTATTAAGAGTGACACTGGATTTTTAGGGGGGGGGGGGGAAGTTTTGTGTAGCAAATTGCTAAGAGACTTTCCTTTTAATGTAATTAGACATGATGTTATCTCCTCGCAGTGTGTTTCAGTAGTCGTCCTGCTGCACTTCCTTAGCAGACGAGGGTTGTGAGACAGCAGGGAGGCAGCGTACAGGAGACCAGAACACAATGCATTATGAGCAGCTCAGTGCTTGTGCAGCAGAATGCAGCTCAATGTCACTGTGAATAATAAATATATACCTGTCACATATTTTGTTTATGCATTATTTTCCTTAACCTTCTGGAGCCTTCCTCTATCAGAGTCCCAGGAGCGCCACGTGCCTGTGTGTTAATCTGGCCCAATCTGCTTTAGTAAAACATATTTTGTTTTCCAATTACCTGCTGACAGCACTCTGTTCACTCCACCATGACCAATTTACAAACTCCGTGTTCAATGCAAAGGGCTTATTATTTACTGTAATAATTCTGTGTACTGTACTATGATGTCTGCCTGCGTTTGCTTATTACACCAGTGTAAAACTACAGACGGCAACAGCACTGGTGGCTTTGACTAAAACATGATTAAAAATTCATGCAAAACATTTTTAAAGGGTAAACTCACCTGACACTCTCATCATGCTCTAACATACACAAAGACATGAAGTGTGCACATCAAACTCCTGCTCCAAATGTATTGGTGGTCACTTCTGTCACTGAAATGATGAGCTGAAAATTAATCTTTCTGTTTCATTTACACACGAGAGCAGTAAGTGAATGAGAACTCGTATGAACAGCAGAAATGTAATTACTAGAATGTGCCGCCCCAGTAAATATCTCCATTAACTGCCAAAAGAGTCCTAGATGTTTTATTTGTAGCCAGTGCTGTTTTCTTGGGCTACTGGATTTATAGACATTAATATACTACGATGCATACATCTTTTATAACATTACCTGGCAGATATGCATATCTTGGAACTAGCAATAAATAAGGCACATCAACAAAACATCATGCAAATATGAAGCAGTTAGTGAGCCATAGAAAATAGCAAAGTCAGACTGGTCTTGCAAACATTAAAATAACAGTCTGAAAAAGTGGAGAATGTACGGTAGTTATATTTTTTATTTTACACAGGGAAACCTTACTCAGTCATATGCATATAGGTGTGAGGTTTGATGGTGCAGGTTCATCTTAAACCGCCTGATGTGCTACTTGTAATATTAGATTCAATTCAGTTCAGATTCAAAAGATTTACTTTGAGATCTAGTTCTGTTCAGTTGTGTTTACATGTAATCTTTCTTGATCTGTACTTTATCACAGTATTGGCCTCTGAATTTTGCTTATTTTAGGGAAAATAAGGTATTTTCCTATATTTAATTTACTGATCTTGTCAATTTTGATTAAAAAAAAATCTGAGCAAATTCAAACGTTATTATATCAAAACAGGGGAAAAATTAAGAAAAAGTATTTTTTTCTGCAAAATATATAATCAACTGAAAGTATAACTTTGCATCAAACTACATGAGTTTTAATGACAAATCAATGTTGCAGAAGATGACAGCCTTCCCATGTTCACTATAGAACTTCTGAATGTCCAAACAGGTCAAAACTAATACTGATTAAAAGCTGAAAATCTTAATTTTACTTGAATCATTTACATTTTTCACTCGAATCAGCCTTTGAAAAACCCAATAGATATTTTCGATTTGTACATTGTTTTTGTTGCCAGTGACTGTTAAGGTTTTTGAGCATTAACCAACATCACATAAAATCATCTGTGTTCTTCCATTTAGTTATTTATTTCTTATTTATTCATTTCTAACTGGTGCATTGTTCTCTTTTTATTTCTTATAGAATAACAACTACAGCTGCTTGCATGATGGACTTAAGGAGATACCCTCTTGACGAACAGAACTGCACCCTGGAAATTGAAAGCTGTGAGTAAAGCACAAAACAATTCATACATTAAAACTCAAAGCACATTTCCGAGTCATTGTTTCAGAATTAAGTATGATCAACAGAAGGTGACGCCTTTATAGAAGACAGTGGAGTGTCATTTGTAAGACATTTTACTCCTAGACTTGATGAGTACCTTAAGATATAAATAAGAAATCATAGCGTTTGGGGATAGGTATTGATTGCTATTCCCTTCTGACAGTTGGGCGGGAGCGTCCCTCGATGGTTGAATGTCAAGGATAAATTGATAACATTATTATTAGGGACCAGTTTTTTTAACCTGTAAATAACATGTGTGTCATGTTTGTATAAAGGTGTGGCTTCCACACTGTTGGCTTTCCATGCCCAATTTGAAAAGGGTGCGATAGTTAGACATCATAGCTACTGATACTGGCACAGTGTTAATTTAAACTATAATGTGCCATTTTTTCAGTGCAGGTACTCTTTAAAACTGAGGTGAAATACTGATGCTCTGTTGAAAACACTGAATATTTGTGCTCTAATGCTGAGTCATAGCTCAAAAATTCCATACAGTAGTTCCAGCACCAGATAACATACCTTGTACTTTGTACTTTATTTTAAAATGATGATACACTTATATATGTGAATTAGCCACCTCATGTATTGTGTGTCTACATGCACTTTAAAAACGAAAGAGACAAAGAAAAATGCAGACTTAACATTCCACTAAACAGTATCCTTTCTGTAGCCAGTAGTATTTCAGCACTTTTTTCAAATGCTTTAATTTAGATCAATCGTTCTCAGAGAGAAAAATGTGCTAGCGGTGTAATTAAAAATTGTATTTGCGTGATCATTTTTATTGACCACTCCATCAATCATCACTGTTGCTCAATACAGCAGATATTTGTGTTTTTTGTCGCTCAGGATAAAACTGCAGAGTGTTTACCCTCAGGGATAGAAGCAAGCAATGAAATATAGATATGCTATGAATTAAAAACTATATTTGCAAGAATATTTGCTATTTATGCTCAAGGAACACCTTGTGCTTGTGGGAATAGTGCACATTAACCATCAGTTTGATTGATTAGGCAGGCAGTTGTTTCAATTTCATGGACAATGTCACATTTCCTTACCCTATAACCTCGAAGAGAGATTTAATGGTAATGAATCCCAGTCCCTCAGTGAGTTTAAAGCCGCCCAGCTCTGGAAGTGTTGTAGGAGAATGTGAAATGTAGTAACACGTCTCTGACTGAAAAATTGCTGTGCAGTGAATGCATACTAACCCACTGACATAAATCTACTGCTGTGGCCACTTTCTGTTGTGCTGCCAGTTAAGAATGTGCAAGAGCATCATACCAAATGACATGAGTTAATGAACATTCATGCATGTTGTAGCCACACAGTAATATAACCCTGCAGGAGGGTGGACAGTGGAGCATGTGATGATAGAAGGGACAGATTTACGTCTCCAACAGCAAGGTTTTATGCCAATTGTTTTTATGTTTTTCTCCACTACTATTTATTAAGTAATATTCCTACAAAACTACAAGATGTATCTTTTGCTTGAGACTTGAAGTAAGGAACTTGAACAGTTTTAAGGATGAATGTATTTTAGTTAAATGTGCAAATGAAAGCGCAGCCTTGCAGATATTTGCATGTTGCATAGATTTGCAGTTCGTCTTTCTTAGAAAATCAGAACAGGGATTTCAGTCTTCATTTTCCTCTTGGCGGTTTAATGCAATGCAAGGTAGATGTTGCTTATGCCTGTCATTTATTTTGATATGAACTTAACAGATTTCCTCCAACTAGCTTTTTTTTTTTTCATTTAATCTAAAATTTTGCTTTTCCCACTGAGGAAAGTGGTTTTGAAGAGAGGTCAAGATGTTTTTTTCAGTTAGCTTTTCCTCCATTAAGCCTCAATAGTAACAAAATAGGATGTTCATGACAAAAAGCTACATATGGAACGTACTGATGCTGGTTTTATTTGGAGCAAATAAGTTAATATTTTATCTGTTAAACCATTTTAGGGTGTTGTAAAGGGTACCTGTCACCATAAAGATCGTAAGACTAAATATGTAGTCGCCCGCTGAGTTGCTGAGCTTTGAATAAATGTAATATAGTGTTTAGTCGATAGAAGCAAGTGTAACTCCTACTACTGCAACCAACTTTAATTGCTTAATTTAATGCTTTTCCCTCCCAGTTTACTACTACGTTACACTCTTTTCTCTTCTTCTTGATGACACAGATGGATATACCACAGACGACATCGTATTTTTCTGGCAAGGAGGAGACAACGCTGTGACAGGTGTGGACAAGTTAGAGTTACCTCAGTTCTCCATTGTGGACATCCGCCTGGTGTCCAAGGAGGTCAGGTTTACTACAGGTAAGACCGTCACCGCAGAGAATACCTTAAATCTATTTAAAGTCAGTTGTGTCTATTTCTGAAATATTCGCACATGGTCTCGACATACCTCTGCTTCTGTGTCACCACTGTGAGAGGGGGCAACAGTAAATACGTCACTGTGACTATGGGGAATATGGTTATATTTGGGTCACACAGAAAGACAATTTCCTTTTTCGGGACAGCATATTATGTGCAATAAAAACAAAGAGATGTCAAATACTGGATGTGGAATCTCAGACTTCTTTAACTGAAAGAGGACAGTGGAATAGTGAATCTAATTTTCCATTTTTAGTGTTTTAATTAAAAATATAGTGTCAAGCCTGGATACAAATATAATACTTAAACAGTCACTTTGCTCAGTTGTGTTCTTGAGTATTTGTATTTTAGACTTTTATGGAGTAAGTTTTGCCCAAGAAGAAACCTTATATAACATTATATAAACAGAACATTTACTGTACACACAGTTCAATTAATTATTATTATTATTATTTTTTTACATTTGAATAGGCAGACGCTTGTGGGTAAATATATCTGACATTGTGAGGAACATTATAGCTTGTATTTTGGAAAGGAGATTGTGTATTCAACATACAGTCAAATACATTATAGGCACATAGTTCATAGTTCAAATTAAAAAAATTTTTATATATATATATAACATGGTATTGTGTTTGCATAAACTGAAAACAGTAAATAAACTCATTAGTTTCAACATGTACATATGGTTATAGGAAAGAATAAAAAGTGCATATTAATAACAAGAAATTATTTTGCAAATGTATGTTAATTCTGTTTGACTTTGCAAACATATCTTCACCATCCTGAGAGGAAAATGAAAGTACCATTTACCTGTAAAAATCATGTGTGAGTCAAATGAAATCCATAACATTTTTAATCTTGCCACCACTAAAGTGGGGTGTTCCTGGGTGATCTAATGCATTTGTCTCAGGCTTGATGAAGTACGTATGCTAAAGTATTGATTCATTAAAAGATTTACAGGATCTTGGAAATGATGAGATCATTTGTCACTGTGTGTTCCCCACAGCAAACAGTACTTTAGATTAAAACCATCACACGTATCGTAGGCTTTTTTTCTTTCCTGACAGAACTGGAACATAAAACTCTAGATAGAATATATAGAGGGGCATTAACTATATTTGGAGCAATTTATAGAGTTTTTAATTAAGCAAATATACCCAGCCTTGATGTGCACTTTGCCTTTTGCATCAGGGTTGTATTATTGTAGTTTTAATTACAGAATAGTCTCTTAACTCGCTCATATACTCTCCATACACTGTACGACAGCATGACTTTACACCTCACAATAGCACTTTTTTTCCCTCCTTCAGTGTAAAGGCATGCATTCCAATTATGCACCTTTAAAATGCCCTTTTGGTAATGTTTAGAGGACAGAGAAAGTGCTAAAGAAAAGCCGAGCAGCTCTCTGTGACAATTCTCAGAGGGATGCTGGAGCTGCCTGCTGAGATAGGGGGTTGCAGAAAAATCTGCCGTGTTTGCGACTTTCTGCCATGTTTAATTGGAATCGAACTTGTCCCTGGAAAGGAATCCATCGCTTTGGGGAAATTAAGTGCTCCATCTGAACAAATGGAGAAATGACTACCCTGCGCGTTGTCAAAGTGCAGACTTTGGAACTCTTAAGTTGTGCCAACATTTCCCCCCTTCTCTCCTTTTTTTACTGATGTGTTTTCACTTTGCCCTGCTCTCTTCCAAACTATCATTCCATCCCTCCTTCTTATAGGTTCATATCCAAGGCTTTCGCTGAGTTTCAGGATTAAGAGGAACATTGGATATTTCATTCTGCAGACGTATATGCCCTCCATCTTGATCACCATCCTCTCCTGGGTCTCCTTTTGGATCAATTATGATGCTTCTGCAGCTCGGGTGGCCCTGGGTAAGAAACATCCTGGGCGGTTTTGTTCAGCATCATAATGTCTCCATTAAAATGTCTAAAGCATTTACATTCACTAAAGATTTATTTTTACCTGAAATCTATCAGAAACTCCACATATATTTAACTTCTCTACAATGTACCACAGTTTCATTCCTTCATGTCTTCTCATGGTTACCGTTGCATTTCCATTATTAATAAATCTAATGCAGCTAATACAGCTAAAAAAAAAAAAAAAATAGGGGAAAACAGGTGCCAAACACAACTGTTGTTGTCATTGTATAACATAATAATGTTGGTGAGGTTATTTCATTGTCTACTAGACTGAACTGAATTCTCATTGTCTTTTGCTTTACCATCATAATGACATTAATAACAATATATTCAGATGACACATGCAGAAACACTGGTAAATGACAGAAATACAGTCTAAAGTGAAATTAACAGGACAGTTTGTTGGTCAAAACAGTTGAAGGAGTCCGTTAAGTTCAACAACTATACAATGTAGTACATAACAAATCCTATTTTAGTTAAAGAAACAAAAAACAATGTGCTATTCAGTTTGATCCATTTTTGGACAAAAATAAAGGGACTCACAGGAAAGGTTAAACGGTCACACATGGCTCAGATTGCAGAAACGCATTTTTGAAACAATCAAACAGAGACCCAGATCTGTTTTAAATCAACATGTCTTATTATGATATAACATGATGAAAGGCATTTTTTACTACTTACCATTAAACTACCTTCTGGTAAAACAAAGATTATCAGACTATGTAGGAAGACCAGTCATTGATTTTAGGCCCAAATTAAAGAAAAATCCATTTAAATTAGAAGGTAAATTTTGAAGTTGCTGTCATAAAAATGTATTTGTATTGACTAAAATGAGATCTAGAAAAATTGCAATTTTTCACTGTGTTTAAAGCTTAAAGAAACCTGATTAAAATAGACCATAAAGAAACATATAAGATCAAACATCAACTGACAGTGCACATTCAGGAGAAACTCTTTTTTCTTCCTGGTTAAATAAAGGTTAAATAAAAAATTAAAAGAAATTGACTTGTGTACGATAATGTTCCATTGACTTCCATTATATTCATGTTTTTGAATCTCACTTCCATTACACTTTATAACCATACTTTCTCTAATGTCAACATTTTATTTAGAAGACAACTGGGGGTATTTGACATTTTTAAATAAATAAACTGGCATTTAAAGTGTTAAAATGCTGGGAATTGTTGCATGTTTGGTAGATGTTAGGAAGTTGTTTAAGAGATTTATGGAAACAAATGTACAAAAAAAAACATTGATTCATTCAGTTCTTTGTTTATTTGATGAGGACAGTGAATATTCACGAACACTCAGTACAAATAAAAACTTTACTTTGTGTAAATATGCTGGATTTAACTGGGAGCTATTTTCCATCTGTAGTCCTCAACGTTTAAGAACAGACTAAACATACAAACAAGACAATACAGTACACACAACATATTACTATATGAAAGTGCACACCACACAATACATTATTAATATAATAAAAACACTATAAATTATGTATGATGACTTTATAGCAGCTTTTGTGTGCATGTACACTTCAGTACACGAGGGTCATCAAATGGTGGTGCATCATGAGAAAGTAAAAAAGCAGGAAAAGACACTGGATTTAAAAAATATAACCAAAAACAAACATTTCTGCCAAATTGCTGACACGAGATCAAGAACAGTATGGACCCAGATGCCAGACTCACAAACCAGGATTCACTTTTAACAACTTTATTATAATGATTCATAGTGAAGAGAGGCTGCAACGATGATCGCCACATGTAAAGTGCTCTGGGCAGCAACTGGGGGACAAGAAAGAATTGTGGTCAGGGTCAGAACCAACAAACCAGAGTTAGTAATCAGGGAAAATCCAAAAGGCGTTACCAGAGAACATGCGGAGGTCAAACCAGGTTTCCAGAATCCGTGGAGATACCAATGGGGCTTAGGCAGGCTCGTGGTCAGGTCTAGAATCCATATCCAGGAACAGACAAGGGTCAGACAGGAAAAGAAAAGCCAGAAAAGCCAAAACAGGATACAGACTGCTCATTTGATGTACAGGGACAAACAAATTCACAACTAGACAAAGAAACAGTAGGAGCTTAACTAGAGCACTAAACAGGTGAGACACATTGGGATTAATTAATGGGCGGAGACACACACCATGGCCAGAAGGAAAGTAGGTGAACATTAACCCAAATGTCAAAGTAAAAGCCCAGACACTCACAACGACAGAGAAACAGATAGACAAACAGAAGACATACCACTGTCCACTATTACAACACAGCTAAAATGATCAACAAATGAAAAAAAGAAAATGAAAACATGTACAATAATGTACATGGGAGGACCAAAGGGTTAAAAATGATAGTTTACACCATGTCTCTGTCACATGGTAGTAGTAGTAGTACTAGTACTAATAGTAGTAGTAGTAGTAGTACTAATACTACTAGTAGTAGTAATAGTAGTTTATTCAATTGTGAATTTCTTTAAACAACAAGCAAAAAAAGAAAAAAATATATAATGTGACTGAAATAGTTTAGGCTGAAGTAAAGCTTACTATTGCTTAACCTAATTTACATTTAATATAATGCTTCCACAAGAAAACAAGCAAACAAACAAACACAAATTTCAATGTAATCATTGCTAAATATACAACAGAAGAATACATATTTAATCTGTGTTCAGGTAAGTCATGTTCTTTTCTCAACTACCAATACTGATAATTGTCTTTTAAACAAGTTATTTCTTTAATCAATTCTGAGCTAGAAGATGTTGCTTTCCATTCAGTCATTCAGTCATTTTCCAAACACCTTAGTCCTCAGGAGGGAGTCCATCTTGGCTAAATTGGCTTACACCCTGGCTAGTCTGGCTCATCTATATTGGCCTTGTACTAATCTAACCCCAAGTCAAGGTTTCCATCGAGAGAACGAATGTTAACAGGTTACCATCTTATAATTTAGAGGTGTTTCCCTTTGGACTTTCATCCTTCTGACGGCCAACTCTTTGTCTGTCTGTTCTGCTCTACCCAGGTGTGACTACGGTGCTTACCATGACAACAATTAACACCCACCTTAGGGAGACTCTCCCAAAGATTCCGTATGTGAAAGCCATCGACGTCTACCTCATGGGCTGTTTTGTGTTTGTGTTCCTGGCCCTGCTTGAATATGCCTTTGTAAATTACGTGTTCTTTGGCCGGGGTCCTGCGCAACAGAAGAAAATCAATGAGAGGCTGAACAAAGCCAACAACGAGCGCACAAGATACGAAGAGAAGCGCCTGAGGGAACAGGTTTGCATCTTCTTCTGCCGTCTCTCTTTTTTACTCGACGTCTCTGTGTCAGTCAGAGTTCAAGTACAAAACAACTATGCTCTGCACATAAGATTTGTAGCCATAGTCATTTTTTTTTTTTTTACCGAAGGCACACACTGTATAATTCCTGAAGTAATCCTCCTGAAGCTTACTGACGCCACCACAGCCCAAAACGCATTCACCAACCATCATCCATTGCTTTTCCCTCAAGCACTGACTGCTTTTTATTGAGCATAGCCTTTTTCATTGAGATAGCGATTCATCTAGCTCAACAGCGGTGTAAACATTTTCATTTCTTATTTAGGTTGTTGTCTATGTTTATGCTATAGGCTTCATTCAGTCTCACTCAGGTACTGTATGTTTCCACATGTATCTTAGATTGGACAAAGCCTCAAAACGCAGAACAAAAAAGGAGTTTTCATTTTGTCATTGGGTGAAACTGTCAGACTGAATGAAGCCCCCTGTTTTTTTTTGTGTGTGTGTGAAGTACTAAATGCTATGCTTAGTCAAAGTTGTTCCTGTTAACTCTGTCTTATGTACTGTGAAAATGACAGAAAATGTGCTTATTTGCAAGTATTCTATAGGCGTTTTAATGTTCTCTTCATTTTTTCTTTCACATTGCAAGGACTCCATTTCCGTGCCGTTTCAAACCAACACCTTCAGGTCATTTACACAGCGAAGAAATCTGTATCTCGAGGAACAAAGAAAAGTTGGGGTACATGTATTTAGAAATCATATGTAGGCCAGCCCTCACAATTAAAGTCAGATAATAAAGACTGTTCACATTGTTTGTATCACTAATAGATGTCTGTTTAAACTCTTTGTTAATACTTCTGTTGCATGCGAGAAGGTGCATCCCATTTCCACAATATCATCCCTGCATCTTGCTTTAAGCTTGAATGGTGGGGGGGGTGGGTATAATGTTAATATTAGTGAGGAATTAGAGACAATCTGGGGTTTGTGGTTGACGTTGCAGCACTCGCTGACATTCACTGTCTCCCTGTTCTTAACACAGGTGGATGCTTATGGAAACATCCTCCTTACTACGCTGGAGATGAACAACGAAGTGATGCCTTCTGATGTGGGGAGTAGTGTCAGTGACTCTCAGAATTCGGTCATGTCCTTCAACAGCTCCGGGGTCCAATTCAGGAAGTCCATGGCGCCCCGAGACGGTTTCAGCCACCATTCGCTGGACCGGAGCGCCATGCGGAGCAGGGCCAACTGTCGGCTACGACGACGCTCCTCCAAGCTCAAGTTGAAAATCCCAAACCTGTCAGATGTTAGCACCATTGACAAGTGGTCCCGGGTCATTTTCCCTATCACCTTTGGATTTTTCAACCTAATCTACTGGTTGTACTATGTGAATTGATGTGCATCCCACTAGGAATCATGGGCCATATTTTGAGAGCACATTAAATTGGCTTTGATACAGTTCCAAAATATGTATACACATATACAAGTTGAACATATGTATATGCATATTTCTATATATTATATTTATATATACACATGTGAAATCCGAAGGACCTTTCTGCTGTACAAAGTATTAATAGGATGACTTGAATGTTTAAGAATAATTGTGAAAGAAGAATTTCAAGGCTTTGAGTTTCTTTTTCCTCCTGAAACAAACAAACACAAGATCCCACCTGGGGTTTTTGGAACTAAAGACTGCATGATATTTTTGCTAAAAAAAAAAAAGAAAAAGAAAAAAGAGAAAGTGAAAGCTCCTGAGAGAGAAAAGATGTCTCAGAGTCCCATTGACTTTTTATTGATACTTATTGTAATCAAAATCCTCTACTGCAGCTCATGAAATCAGTGGTGGCTTGTCTGTTCAGGCATCAGCTGAGTGAGATCCTTGACACCCCCCACCACACCCAACCCCCCACCCCTTCCCATGACCCATGGATAACATGCACGGAAATCTCCGGTTCTACTATGTACAGCAACCTTGTTTGGATTATGTGTTGTTCCTTGGGTTTTTTGAAGTGATATCGTTCTCTAAATCAGACATCAGCTCTGGCCTAATGGTCTCCATTAGAAGGCCGTGTGGATGGGATGTTTGACCACTGCATTCCTGCCCAGAGTCAACGCAAACTTGTATTCCTTTCTCTTCTCATGTTATTTTTAGAAACATGTCCTCGGGGGGTTTTTTCATTATGGTTGAAAACAAATGCTGAATATTGTAGATATGATTTTGTCTTGAAAAATACTGTGATTTCAGAGAGTGTCAGAACATGTTCTAGAGCTAGGGCATTATTAGATTAAAAAAAAAAAAAGAGTCAAAGGTATGCATTACTCATTTTGATTGTTTAGAAAAAACATATTCTGTACATTTTATCATTCAGTATTCTCATGAAAGTATACTTGTACTGTTCTTTTCCTCCTATTGATTGATTCACATGCTCTTTAGATGCAGAATTCATTGACGTCTTATCCTGCTTTCTGTTTGCAAAAGGAAATGGGGGGGGGGTGCTTTTGTGATTTGTTTGAAATTATTCCACAGTGAAGATGTGAGAACATGTGTATTTAAAAGAGTCAACATATCAGCCCACAGTTTGACCAGTTGTCACACCGTATTTCTTTTTGTTATTGTTACTGTTAAGCGTTTTTTCTGTGTTGGCATCGCAGTCAGTAAGGTTATATTTAATCTGGAAAGAAACGGGGAGCCCGAATAGAAAGGACAGAATGATTCAAGGTTTCGATTTATCGGTCCCATCCCACAAATGCCCTGGATGATTAGAAATATCAGTGTAACCAGAAGTATAATTCAGTGATTCTTGGGGAACCTGAGATAAATAGCCATGAAATGACCAAAAGGCCTATAATCCATATGCACTATTGTTTTTGTCTCCCACAACACACACTCACACACACACACACACACACACACACACACTCACTCAAACACTCGAACTGTATTTACAGGGCTCAGGTTCATTAGCAAAGAAAAAAAAGTGAATTTATCTGAGACTGTAGGATGTAGATTTGTTCTTTTCAGACCTATTGTAGGAAGCAAACTGAATAGTCATATGTATTTATAGGTTGAGGGATAAATTAGTTTGTGTTGTGTGCTCATCAAAGATACAGTGTCAGAGCATTAGACAAACTGGAGCGCAGCGGACAGAAAAGCCTTACATGCTTTTCTTCGAGCAGCTGAAATACAGATGTCTTCGTCCCTGAGTTTCAGAATCATCACCTTCATTGTCATTTTCACTTCAGGCACAAACAACCTCCACTGGGAGCAACGGGCTCTGAACAAACCCAACATGACCAAACAAATTATTGAATCCTGTAGCAGCAAAATTATTTGGTCATTATAATATAGTAGGTGCAGTGTGGTCCCTGAGAAATAGACGAGAGGAAAATTGTCATATCCAAAAACACATGAGGAAAAGACAAAGATGAACGGGCTGCAGAGTAATGAGATGAAGATGGTAAAGCAGGAGTATCAATTTGTCATCAGAAATATCCACTCCTGTCTCGAGGGCAGGGTGTGTATGCATAAGAAGTATTCAGCAAGGAATACTGATCAGAAACCAATTTGTCTCCGCAACTCGTAGTGAAGTTCGTACAGTGATGTAGCCCAAGCTTTATGTTGAAGCTTGAAGTTTGATGTTTCTATCTGAAGCTGAACAATCTGTTTTGTCTTGTAGTCTAAAAAAAAAATACTTGGTAATAATTGTGAAGAGAAGAAACTTGCTGCTGTTTATGAGAGAAGTGACAATGGGTCAAAAATGTGGCCAATAGAGTATTGTGAGAAATATGTTCAAAAAAATTATACATATATATATATATATATATATATAATTTTCAAACTCTAAGGTAAAAATAATTCGCACTAAGGCTGGATTAAGGTATTATATAGAAGATGTATGTAAGGTATAATGTGCCAAATAGACATGTCTATATGGAACAAAGATTTACATGTAGTTTATCAAACTACCAGATGCCAGACTAGTCATTATTATAATCATTATAGACTCTGTGATACCTACTTTACAGCTTCCATTGGAGGAGCTGTTAGTCGGTTATGCAATGATCTTGATTTCGTTCCTGCTGTATATTTCTCCATGGATCTAATAACAGTATTTGTAGCGTCTCAACTGGGACATTCGTGCACTTTTGTGTTTTTCAGTGAGGTGAGGTGGGGATTACCAATGTGCTTTTTAAAACATCTATATTTCAGCAAACATTGATCACTTATATATTAGGAAAGGTGGTAAAATTTAGTGGATAAGTGAAGTTTGTGCTTTTTAAGAGGTTGGGCAGTAGGAGTTACATCCTCCCATCCTGATCTGCACACTAACAACTTGTCAAACTGACAAAGACAATATGATGTATCTTTACTAGACAAAGTTGGCAGAGGATACTATTTGTTCCAGTGCATGTAGAGCATACATTACTTATACTAACATGGGACTTAAAGGTGACCAAAAGTGTTATTTCAAGTAAAACAGTGGAATAGGTTCATCTAGAATAACGTCTAATCACCTTCTCTGTGGTTCAGTGAAATGCATTTACATTTTACAATGTAAACACACGCAAATATGAACTTCTAATTCAGGTTGGGTTATTCACAGAAATTACTACAAATATGCCTTTTCAGGTATTTTCTTATTTTTGAGATGTTGAGACGCATATCTTAAATGAACTCCAAACACACAAATGAAAAAAGGAAGGGGGAAAAAAAATAATAAATAAAAACCACTAGCAGCCCTTGCATGCTCGCAGTAAATATACTCACCAGTCATTTCACTCAGAACATGTATTATCTGCTTTCTGGACATGAAATCAGCACATTCATCCCAAAAGCTGTGAGGATCTTCTGTTCTATGCTTTACTTTAGGATATTTGCTTATACAAGAGAGAAAATATGTTTCTTTTGACACATATGTTCAAGGAGTAGAGGAAAAAAAGTGTTGAACTGATTTCAATGTGAATTTTCTTGCCTCTAGTGTATATGTGTAATTACATGTGAATTGTACTGTAAATATGATATCTTTCACTTAATAGTTCTTAATGCATGTACAAAAACATGGCAGTTCGTAATACCAGCTAGCCTCACTGCTAATGGCATGGACAGCTTCTCTAGCATTGGCATACTTCTGCAAACGAAACCTAAAAAAAAAAAAAAAACAACGAAACACAAGAAATACATGGTGTGAACAAAATAATGGAAAAATCAACGCAAAGTCTGCTCATAGTGAGGAAGTTTTCTGGTGGCTCTGTCGATGTGTGAGCATGTGTCCCCTTAGAAGACGGAGCAAATGTTAATTGTTGCTCCGGTAAAGATGCCTGTATATTACAGTATGCCTTGGTTCACTTTCAGCAAATGGGATGGTGTCATCCTGAAGGAAATTCTTCTAATATGATTTATATACATCTAAGTGGGCTTTTCCACCTGAGAGTTACAGCACATTACCTGACACGTTTACCTCAGCAATCATTTTACATGATGAAATTAAGGGCATAATCTCCTAGCTGGCCTATACCGGCAAGAGGAGCAGGATAGCCTTAAAAGGGTGAGTGAGAAGTGTTTTCCTGTTCCTCTACAAAAAAAAAAAAAAAAAAAAAAAAAAAAAAAAAAAAAGAAATGGCATGTGTGTCCTTGAACACACATGATCAAGGTAACTGAGCAACCAATTGCTCAAGTGCAGCTGCTCCCTCGCCAACAATAGAAGTCTATTTTGTGCAGGCTAGCTTTGGGAAGTAAATATTTTCAGCAGAGCAAGGGGGTATTGACAGAAAATCATTCCCTGGGTCGACATTAAAAAAAAAAAAAAAAAAGACCTTTCCTTGTTCTTGACAGAAAATGTTAATATCATTAGCATTTCCTAAAGCACCAGTACATTTAGGAGGACAGCAGGATTTCTGTCATTAGGTCTCAGTCCCAAAAAATGTCCCACAAAATGTCTCCTGGTTCTGTACAAGTTAGAGCCTAGTATGTAGCATGGTGAAGCTTGTCTGTGGGATCATAGCGAGGTTGAAACTTTTGTTGTCTGCTAGATTTTTCAAGCAAATAGAGGACTTTATATTTTGGCATTTTGTCTGGGATCATAGCATTCCCTGTCATAGAAACACTTAAAAGATAAAGGTGGACTAGAACCACACATGTATATTTCATCTACCGAACACCAGAAAGATACTGGCAGACTCCTCACTGTTTGAAGACCTTTTGTTGGTACATTCATTATTTTGTATACCTTGTAGGTTTTGTTTTGCATGACCTAAGTTTTAAAAGGTTTATTTTCATATGTTTTTTACTCACACCATCAGAATCATCTCCACAGCCAGGAAAAGAAAGATCCAGTGTTTACATGCTCAAATTGCACTTGTTTTACAGCCAGCTCTATAAATCTTGTGAAACAAACTGTTCGTAAAACTGGAGGAAAAATGTAGAAACGTACATCATGTGATTCATGTGAATCATGACTATGTACTTCTATAAAATGTACTTACTGTAAATCACGCAATTTGGAATAGATGCACAAAGTGCATGCTGTAGTTTTATCAGGTTCAGCATAAGCATTAACATCAGTCGCCCTTCAACTACAAAGGATGTAAAGGATGCTCACCAGTAGCATCTGAACGTAAGCCATGTGATTGCACACTGAGTGGGTGTACCCTGTATTTTCTCTTTAATAAGTTGCCTCTGGTTATGGTCTGTTGTCGATTACTGTATGATGATACTTGCAAGAAGCTGTGTTGATTCCCAGTTACACATCAGTATGCCTCCCTCTCTGAAATACCTGACCAGGGAGACTGTGTCATGTTTAACCAGTAGGTAAGAAAGGTTTTCCACCAACACTTTGTAAAAAAAAAAAGACAAAAAACCAAATTGGCAACAAAAAAAAAAATAAAAAAAAAATGAAGAAACCCACTTAACCAACAGCCCATTTATTTTGAAATATGAATTAGTATTTTTTTTTTTTTTCATTTATGTGTTCATTTCTGATTTATTGTATTTGTTGCATTTGTTATGGATTGTTACTCTTACTGTTGTTGTTGTTTTATCATAAGAAGGAAATGTAATTCATCTGATATACTGGCACTGGAAGAAAAATGCATTTGGTTTTTGTACTGTAATTGTTTTGTTCACATTGGGCGCTTATTTGATTCAGTTGTTTAATAAGGTGTTTGATTTCATTTGGGGTATCAGTACTCATGGAATCAACATTTGTGTAGTATGAAGTTGTATTTTTTTTTTTGTCAGTGCAAATTAATGTTATAGTGTCAATCAGCTTTTTTAGGTGTTTGAACAAAATGTGTTTTTTACAAATACAAGGTGTTCAAGTATGTGGTATAAAAAGGGTTATCATTCAAACAACAGACTTTTTACAAATAAAGGCTTATACAGTAAAGAAAGCAAGCAAGTCTTTTCATTTGCCCTTTGAGGACTAATATACTATATGGGTTTATTTGACTTAAAAAAAATAGTATTATGATGTATTAGTCCCCAAAAGGTAAATAGCATTCAATGTTGCTGAATAAATCAGGTATTTACCATTGCTATTCCAGGTTGTTGTCAGAGCTCTCACCTCTTAGTTGGTGTCTTGCTTTTGATAAGGACTGTTGGATATGACAGTCCAGTAACAAAATTTAAGAGAACTCAAGAGTGTCTTCTTTTAATTTGATTACAAAACATTGCGCGTTTATGAGAATATACCTCCTTTCATACCCTATTTCCTGAATAAAGACGCAAAGTGACTCCTGCTGACAAGTGTAATATTTGCCCCTTTTTCAATAATGAAACTAGTATGAAACACGTTTGATGGCAAATATAAAATAAAAAAATGTTTCAAAGCAGTGTTTCCCAAACTTTCAGCTCAAGACCTAAACTATTGACTTTACATTTCCTTGGTTCTAGATTTGGAAAAAAAACACACATTGAATTTTTGCCATAAGGTGCGTAATTTTACTTTCTACAACTTGTTCCATGTTTTAAGTCATTTTGGTTATTACTGCTTTCACATTATTTGCATATTTTTTTCTTCCATTGTCCTTCTCTTCCCTGTCTTTCTCCCAAAATCATTTCATTTCTTTTTTTTTTTTGTTGCTTCTTTTACTTTTTCCACTTTCCATGTTTTCACAATTTTGACATTTTCTGCAACTTATTTGAATTTTCTTGGTTAGTTAATTTTATATTATATACAACTCTCATTTCTGCATCTTTTATCTTTTTCCCACATTATGTTCATGCGTGTCTTACATTTTGTTATGTATTTTATCTTTTCTTTCTTCACCTCCTAGGACCCGGCGTCCAGCTGTGGACTTCACATTTTCTGTTGTCTACACCACAGTACCACATTTTGTTCTATTTTGTTCCTGGTGTCCACTTACGAGGAAGTTTTTCTGACACCACATGATGTGTGTGTATATATATATATATATATATATATATATATATATATATATATATATATATATATATATATATATATATATATATATATATATATATATATATATATATTAGGGTTTTTTTTATATTATTTATTTTTTAATAATATAAAAAATATTTTATATTAATAATGATATTATTATTTAATATTATTTCCTTTTTGTATTTTTCATCTATATCTTTCTTTTTCCATTTTGCATCATTTTCCTCTTTCACATCTTCCGTCTTTTATCTCTTATTCCATGTTTCACGTCATATTCCCTCATGTCCTTAATGTTGCAGCTCCACTTGTATGTCAGACAATTGGCAGACCAATAAAAACAGCTTTGTAACCCTTTTGGGGTCTCAACCATAAGTTTTGGAAAAGCAGTTATACTGTATATTAATAGTGCACATAGAACAATGATGCTTTGTGATTTGTCTGGGGCAGTAAAAATAAACATAGTTTGAGCTGTGCACCTAAAAATGGTCAGATGATTAATTAGTTTTGTCAAAAGAACAGATGCAATTGCAACTGTTGGCTGAGACTTTTTGTCCTTTGGTTGAGGACAGGACTCTATAAATGGAAGCACATTTAGATATTTTTTTTTTCTGGATGCTCAGTGCTCTTGAACTGCAGCGAGCATTTAGGTGATAAAGGTGGAGAACGGCCTCTGAATGTGAATGGTAATGATCTAGTGCCACATTTGAAATATTATGCATCCGGAAATAACAGATTCCCTACATTCACAGCAGTAGGGATTTGGTAGGACTTTAGATGCCACCTTTGTGAAACAACAATGTCATTACAAGCACAATTTGTGCTTCAAATGCAAATATAGAGTCACCCCACCAAAGAAATTCACATCACAGGATATGAACCTACTATCACAGCTGAAAGATCTTTAATTATACAAACCACCAAATCATAAAACACATCTACAATACTGCTTTATCAGTTGGCAAGTGCTAAAAAACTCATTTTTAATACTGTACATGTATATATAAAGGCTGAGGCCTTTCTGTGTGGGTTCCCTCTTGATGCTCCAGTTCCCTCCCACAGTCCATATATCCCACAGACGTACAGGATTGGTCAACAGGAGACTCTAAATTGCCTGCAGGTGTGAATGTGTCTGTCTGCATGTGCGTTAGCCCTGTCACAAACTGGCAAGATGTCCAAGCCTTACAGCCAAAGCATGCTGGGATTGGCTGCAGCCGACCAAGTCCCTCAACATCCTCTCACGTCTCGAAAAAGGATGGATGAGCCTAGAGTACATGTTAAACTCAGTCATATATGTAAATACAATATCAGTTTCTGTGATATATTTTTTTTGTTTCATCAGATAAATAACTGACCAGGCCTTTAAAATCAACACACATACACACACTGTATAATTAATTACATGCTGATGGCTTTAAATACTCATTAGTTCCAGGTATCATTAATGATTTTAGAGCTGTGACAGCCCCAGACACTAATACATCACTGTCATCAGGATCACCTCCCAAGGCTTCATGGGTAAACGGTGCACATGCATACAAATGACACTTGCATCGTTTTGTGCATCTACTAAAAAGTTTCTCTATGTAAAAAAAGGAACGCCCATGTGACAGAGTATCTCTGCACAGCACAGTGAATATCACAAGTACAGCACAATTGGGAGATGACACAAGAAAGGGCGATAGCAATGCATTATTTAATGGTGTTATTACATGAAGTCTTCAAAATGATTTTTCTAATAGGAGCTCATGATGTGCCTATGACAATGGCAGCCATGTATTTTTCTCCCAATAATATCCCAACATATTTTTTTTTTTTAACCAAACTGATTTAATACATTTTCATACCAGTACAACTGCATTGAAATGTTTTACAAACTGGCAAATAATGATAAAAAGACACATTTCTTACTACATACACATATTCTTACAACATATTTTCTTTAATAAATCTGCCTCCTTGCTTCATTTTGCTTATTGTAAGAGTATTAATGTGTTTATATAGATAATATAATGACTATCTGTATACTATAATACTATAATTATAATAGAATCAATCATTCCCAATCATCAGAAATGTTCATTTAGTAAAGCTACTTCAACTACAGTACGAAATTGTACGTTTTTTTTAAGAGGCTTGGGTTATTGTATATAGTCACGTGAACATCAATAAACCTTTTTTCTTGTATGCATAAAATATAATAGCTCTAGCCAACCACACTCTTGTTTTTCCCAGTTCCTTTTTTCTGCTCCATAACAGTTCTTTTTTGAGACATAGCTGCTTTACAATAAATTATACATAGGGGTAAGAAAAGGCATGCAGCAGCATAGTTAAGAGGGGGCTGAATTATTGTTTAAATTTGGAGTGTACACAGTATATGGTAGGTATCAGCATTAGAGGTAATGCACAAATGTATGTATGTACAGTATATACTGCATATTTGATATAATTATTCCACAAACATAAGGTCATGGTATGGGCTACTAATAATAAGATACACAGCTTTAAAGCAGCGAATTTGGCAAAAACATGGACTTATTTGTCATCATTAATCACAAACATAGCTTTTTTTAAAAAAAAAAAAACAACTTACAACTTTATAATTACTAATAACACTTTAATACTGAAACAAATGTGTTTAAGAGTCATATTTAGTGAATAAATATTAAATTACGCTTACACAACATTTACAAGTGTTTTCCAGACTTTCTCTCTTTTAAGATGTTTTCCTCATGCCAAATTTTATAGTATTATAATGATTTTCACCGGAAAACAATTGATTTGTGACTTCAATTACTCCTCTTGAGCAGAACCCTGTTAAAACTTGCATTTACACATATTAACAAGACTGATTCGAGGCCAAGGGTCAAATATTGATTCAAAGCAAATTAAAAACAGTTAACCAGGGCACCTTCATACGTGGACAGAGTCAATCCACCTACCAAGAACAAGGTCATAAAAAAGTTGCGGTTATGCAGTTGTGTTAAATATAATTCACAACGATGACGTGAGCAACAGAAATAATACAACCTTCAGTCCACAGACAATATGACAGGTTGAAATTAAATTAAATCTGATCAAAACATTCTAGTGTGTACTAATGTATCATTAAATTCACTACTTATGTGTTTGTTTTTTGTCACATCACAGTATTTTATTGGACTATAAAGGTGCCTCACTTGGAGATTGACATTTTGGGTGTGATTTTCTATTTTTCAGCCTCACGATTATGCACCTCACCATCATTGATCAAAACCTGCATGTACCTTGTTGCCCATAAAGCAGGAATAAAATAGTATACTGCTTCTTATCAGAATCCTTTTATTGTCATTGTCCCATTGAGCACAACGAAATTTAAAACAGTGCAACATTCAGAAAAAGAAAAGAAATTAGTGCGAGAAACATAGTTTTAAAAAAAAAAACAATACAGTAAAAATTAAAACTGTACAGTACAAGATAAAAAAATATAATGACATTAGCGATTATATTATTATATTACTTATAACATTAGTTTATTGATAGATAAGGTGTAACTGGCACTGGGTATGTTGTAATCATTGCACTAGGTTGAATTTGTGAGTATGAATAGGAATTTAAAAAAAAAAAAAAAGTGGAATGTGTCTGGAAACAATTATTCCAAATTTATTAGAAACAGTGTTGTTCTAAAGTTACATTTATTGATTCCGTATGAAGAGTAGTTGGATCCATGACTTTAAACTGGGATAGTGTGTACAGTATTCCTACAATTAAACCCCCAAACCATAGGACCTTAACAGCTGGCAACCAAAAGCATCCACCAGTATAAAGGTTTTAATAACTTATGAACCACTAATCCTATCAATAAATGTTAATAATTCAAGTTAAAAGCAGCTCCTCAGCTTTTCAAGGGCATCAGATGTGATCCATTTGGATGTTCAGAGTCTCTATAGTGAACATGAAAACACCATCATCATTGATTCACCAATAAACCCATGTAGGTAGTTTGAATGTACAGTTAATGGTATATTTTGCTGACAATACCAATACCTTTACATTTACTTGCATTGATTTCTATTCAATCAGTAAATAAATAATAATAGTTTAGTAAAGTTTGTAGATTTTTAAATAAATTCTAAGTCTTTAAAGGCCAATTTAACTCCCCCCCCCCCCACTATATGAACATATAAGTTTATATAAGTAGTGCATTTGCCTAAAAGTTCTATCTTCTAAATTATATCTAGTCGTAACTGCAGAATGTTTTACACTGTTTGCCAGCTTAGTTTGCATTTCATCATGCTTAGCCTCCTCTAACTGCAAGAGTATGACCTGTGTAATGATCCCCTCTTGGCATGTCCTCCTACAGATACAAGGCAGATTTAATGCACAAGTTTGTCTCTCCTAATTGATTTCTTTTAATTTACTCTCAGTCGCCTCTACCAGCCACTCCGACAGTTGATTATGCTGCTAAGTGAGTTCACCTTGAGAAGAGCTGAGCTACATAAATAATATGTCCAACATACACTTATATATTATTCATTACTAATAAATACAATTCACCATTATAACTGCAGTATAAAAAAAATAAAATAAAATAAAAAATTTTATCCATACTATGAAAATATTTCCCTTGGATAAAATATAAACATTTTAACGTGCACCTCTCTGCAAGTTTGCCTGTATTTTCATCGTCCTTTCTATGTATATGGTGTTTCTGCTTTGGAGTGCATTGCTCTGTTAAGAAGATGGATACAGAGTCAGTGAAGTAGCTCGGCAAAATGTGCCCTCCATTTCCATGTTCTATTGTCAGCACTCCATATAAAAACATCAAATATTGAAAGGGTGCATTAACATGGGTCAGAAATTGATGGTTGCTTCTCTGGGAAAAAAAAAAAGAAAAAGAAAAAGAAAAAAGAAAGTGGTCAAAAAGCAGTGGATGCTTTGGCTACTTGATTTAAAATACTCCCATTTGCATTTGCAGGGACATGTTTTTAATAAGTTGTCTTTGCTGAGTCTTTACCTCAGTGTGGCATTAAAGTTAACCTATAATCGTGACTGAATATGATTAAAGCTGTAATGCTTGTGCAGCAAAATGTAATGTTACAGGTTAGCATTCACCATGGCCATGTAATACTTAAAAGAAACCAGCATTTCATACAGCACTTAAAAAAATAATAGTCTTGATTTAACAGCACGGTAATAAAACTATGGATATCAGTAAAACCACTGATTTAAATGAAAGATGATTTTACTACAATAAATGTGTTTTTCAATCAAATCTTGTCGCAGTTCAGTATAACCAAGATTTTATTATTTTTTTTACATAAATCTACATATTTGACACAAATGCTGGGCTGTGTTCCTCCTATTGTTGAGTGTTCCTGTCTTTTTTTTTTTTTTCATTTCTGGGATGTTCGTGGGGTTCTTTTTTAGGGGGTGGGGGTTGAGAAAAGAGTGAAGAGATGAAGAAGAGTGGAAACATAATGTGTCTAATAAAATATTAAGGCACATCTCTTTTATGCAATGTGACCATCGCTGAGCCACTAAACCCACCCCCAGGGGCATCATTTAGAAATCCTAGTGTATGGCAAAAAAGGATGCAGTTAAAGGTGAGATTCTAGTTATATATATATATATATATATATATATATATATATATATATATATATATATATATATATATATATATATATATATATATATATATATATATATATATATATATGTGTGTGTGTGTGTGTGTGTGTGTGTGTGTGTGTGTGTGAGCGAACACTGCATATTGTATGATGAATCAGTTAAGTGAGTACAAAGTATTAATGTCAAAAGGGATTTTTACAGCAACGTGATGAGTGCGGTCAACGTTTAGAGAATCCTATGAATAATAATCAGTGTATATGATCTTGCAAAATACAGCAAATCTCCTTATTGTTATATAGGTCCACAGACAATAAGAAACGCTTGCATGCTACCTGGTAATGTCTTCTTTTTACCAAATGATATTTAGCAGATAGATATTGTAGATTAACACATAAATGCATACCATTAACAGCCTGTTTCTTCATTTGTTTTGACATTTTCCCTGATATGGAGGCATTCAATGAATGACAGATTTTAGATGATTGGAAATACCATTAGACAAAGAGGAAACAGGACCATAATGTTCCTCCATGTTAGTAAGAGTCAACTACATACATGCTCCCTTTTGCTACTGGTGTTTTATGAAACCTATAGATGAACTATTTGGCAGCCTCTTTCCAATATAAGCTTTTTTTTTTCCCCACCTTATCCAATTCCTGATTGGCTACTTTTGTAAAAAATAAATAAATAAAAAAAGACAGAGATGACACAAGTATCAGGAGATGTTGTCTCTGACTGCCTGCGTCCCACTTTTTTTTTTAAGGTTTATTTGCACAGTTGTGTCAATCTTTGTGAAAGCACCGTTTCATTCTTGCATTTGATGCCAATGCAAAATGATAGTTCAGTGTCACTGCATTTGGCTTTTACTGCCTAGAATAAAATGTAAAGCAGAGGAGATCTTTTTTTTTTTTTTTTTTTTCATTGTGAGGTGTTTCACACTGTGGGTTTGTATTCTTGCATATGATTAGATTTGATATTTCTATTTTTATCAGTGGCTAGTTTGGAAACTGTAGGATGTACAACATGTGTACATATGTTTATTTATCAGTTGTGAAATTCTGAACTGATTGTCCAATAACTGATACCAAAGAAATATGAGCACATATTTGAGCAGACAAATTTATAAAACAACCTTTAATATAACACACCATATACCCACCGTATATGATACACATAGACATGCAGTGTGTATGGTATATATGTGGCATATGTGTTTAAATATACAGTAAATATGTACATATAAATACTACATCATTTTTTATGAGGGCTGTCAAGGAAGTGAAGTCTTGTGATGCCCAAGTGTGGCGCTCTTTTCTCTGTTACCATCGACTGCCTCGAGCTTTCTGCAAATCATAAAATCCTACACAACCCCCCCCCCCCCCCCCTCTCTCTCTCTCTCTCTCTGCCACCCACTCACACACAAAATCTGTGCACATCTAACAGCCAGGGCTGACATCTGCTGGTTAATATCTGAACTGCATCCCTAACTTTTCAACTAATCACACCCTCATATTATCAAAGAAATGTAATGAAGCAAAGTATTGTAGTGATTTAAAGTATAGTTTAACCCATTTCAATCATCTTTAGATATGTTTCTCCCCACTTTGACAAGAAGAAGAAGAAGAAAAAAAAAATTACCTTCACCATGCAATCTCCCTCCCTGAGCCGCAGCTCTGAATCACACCTCCTCACAGTCTGCTGACAGGAAAACACTAGTCGCTGTGGGTGGATGAATAAGTCTGTGTCGAGGTATTTCACTGAAACCTACTGTGGGCTTGAGTGGGTCTGTCCATGATTGCCTGGCAAGACAACCTCCATTTCAGTTTGTGGTAGTTCACTTTCTCTACATCCTTTTATATAACCTATCTAGTGTCTACCACAGCTCCTACTATTGCAAATGAATTGTAATGAATAAAAAGACATTGTGACATCACCTGTGTCAAATCATGTCAGAATATGTCTTCTTGTTACCTTCTCCCTCTGCTGTATTTACTTACGTCTGTGTGTTTTTCAGTATTGAATGTTGATCAGTAGGTCATGATGAGTCATGCTCTTGATTTCATTTATTTAAAGATGGCCACTGGTTGCTGCACAGCTCTCCTAAAACACACACCTGCCAACATGTGTTGTTTGTTCAGAGAAAGTCACAGAGATCGTGTAACTTCCCAACCTGTCACGTAAGTATCTTGTGGTTAATGAGCTCTACATGCCTCCCTCCACTTCCAATATTATCCACAGCCTCCCTCCCTCACCCCTTCAGTCACCCCTAATCAACATTTTTCCATTGCTAATCACCTATGTCAGCCTCTGGTAATTGCAGACAATTAATCATGCGTTATTCACTGTCTCTCCAACAGCATTGTACTCCACAATGTGTGAACGAAAGCGACAAAGGTGAAACTGCCTTTATTAAGTACGCAGCACCAGGGAATCAACTCCCCAATGATAAGCAGCATGTTGCTGTGCTTTGGCTTACACTTCCTTGAGGCGAGCGATAAAGGCCAGGTGAAGATTAAATTACATTAATTCCTTCGCCAGAAGCCCTGACCCAGAATGACTTACAAGACAAGGAGGAGTGATGAGCTGCAGCTAAACTACTGCCAAAGTACTGAAAATGAATTAACCATCAGTGTCAAAACAACTGTGGTGACTACATGACGTGTGACTTCAACAACCTAAAACACAATACATTGCATTGAAGTTAATTTCAGAATCCTTTTCACTTAAAATCCTATTTGTACATCATGAAAAACTGAATTTACATCATCATTTCCCCTTTTCACTTGCCTCCGCCTTCAAATTTTCAACCGTTAAATTAATGTTTTTGAAAAAAAAACATCACACGCCCAGTCTGGCAAACACAGATATGCAGACTCTATGTTATCTACATGTACAGTATCGGCCAATCTGATACCAACCTTATGCTAACCTTACCTGTGGTACAGGAACATTTGTCTGCTGTTAAAGACAAAGTAGTGACAACTGTGGACAGATCAGTTCTTATTTGGTTTAGGGTCTGTAAGTGCATGCTGACTGTGTGACAATGAGCCAAATGCTGTGTCTAACAGTACTTTTAAGCCTGATGGGTAAGTATATTTCTTGTATTCATGTTTTAAAGTATGTTTTAGGTAGCACTTTACATCTACAGTAGACAAATTACACTGGTCTACACGTAAAATGCTTCCGGAATAAAACTGATTAAATTCTACCACATGTGTGTTACTGATAAAGAAACCTAAAGTCTTAAATGTTGGTTGGCTTATGTTTCTAAGATAAGTCTTGGGTCAAAATGTAGAATTCTTAGAATTAACGAAAGAATAGGTTTTTGTCCAAAGGAAAATTGGTCTCAGATCTACTTTAAAACTGCACATTATGATCCATTCACTTTACAGGTTCATTCTAGTGGAATATTTACTAATAAACCAGCATATATTTGTAATAACACATCATCATATTTATTAAAAACATGATGTAACCAGCACTTTTGCCATTTGTTTTGTAAGTCATCTTATTAATGTAAGATTGAACACATTTAAAGTACATACAAAAAAAAAACATTCTAGAGCAGAGTTTTCAATCATTGAATCCTTTTTTCAATAAAGTATTATTTTTTATACCTGACCAAAGTACTGTTTTGCAGGATGTGTTGAATTAATCACAGTCAAGACTCCACAAAAACATGTCAATGTTACAATGGGTGGGACTGTCCTGCTCCAGTGTACCTTTGTCACAACTGAAGAGACCACCAACCTTAACATCCAGTGGGAATTTGATTCATCAGATCATACCTCACAACAGGTAGATACTCCTTGCAGCTCAGATTAGAATGATTTCTAATTCAACAGGTCTGATAAACTCTACAAAAAATCTATAGAATTATTGATTCTGCTACTGTAGATGAAAAAACAAACAAAAACAACATATGATTTGGTGACAGACATATGATTTTTTTTTTACAGAGGCAACCCTGTCCCTCTTACTGTATGTTGTGCATTTTCATGTAACTGTTAAGAGACACACCTTGTTGAAACAACAAAGGCTGTGGTTAAGGAGTCAGATAGGACGACATTGGTATAAAACATTGTTTTAGAAAGACACCAGTTATGAATGAATATTATATTATTTCAGTGTTTTAATTAATATATATTATTAAAAAAATTTTTACCATAGGTGCCATATTTATTCACTGAACACATAAGCAATATATACTTTTATGATTTATAGTTATTTTTAATCACCTTTGAGTTAAGAACATCTGCACGATGCAATATATGACAGGGAAAATATTTAGCTAAATATGTTGATGTGTTGCCTTTTTGTTGACAGGCCTATTACTATCAGGCTGGAAAATATATCATTTCAACAGCTTTCGAAGGAAGGCTTACACCTCCGTCTGATCCCGCTGCATCCAAGAATGCCTCAATATTAATCACCAACATGCAACCATCTGATGCTGGAGTCTACACCTGTAATGTTCACAACTATCCTGATGTAGAAGGACAGTCTGAAGTCAGCATCATTGTGAACGTTTTGGGTAAGTTGTTTAATGACAGACATCTGTATCGTCTTGACCCTAACTGATAAGTTAAGCATACTTCATAAAACATAATGAATAATGAGCATAAATATTCATTTGCAAAGGTGTGTAGGGTATATTTTGCATTTCCACAAAGCAGAAGTTTCAAATTGTTCACACGTACTATGCAATTTAGGCAGAAAAAAACTTAAATAGTTTTCATTTTGTGCCTGCCTACACTTGGTGTTTATTCTTCTGCCACAGAGAGTGTGGAAAGGAAAAGCTGAAGCATCTGGTTGCTGAGAACAAAAAGTATGTGACTAACACTGAATAGAAATGCAGTGAGACAGAAGTAGTGATAATTCTACCTTTATCTTATAATTCCCTCTTTGGATTTTTTCCCCTATTAAATACTGTATGTCAATGAACTTTTCACATCTAAGAGTTTCAATTACTGGTGTCGTAACATAAACAAATCTATGAAAAAATAATGGCCCTGAATAGTGTGATTAGAGAATTGCATTCAATCTGAATCCTCTCATTCACAGAGTTACCACGACAACCTAGCAGGCCTCAGTATCCTCAGTAGTTTCCATGGTAACTGCAGCAGTCTCCTCATTGTCAGTGTTGGAAATTAGAGTAGGACTGTGACTGCATCCTTGTACTGCATACAGAATATATAACAGCATCTGCTGCATGCTAACCACACTTCCTTCATTTCATAACCTCTGCCTTTATGAAAGTGTTTGTCCGACAGCTTCTCCATACTAAATGGAATGTGTGCACAAGACATGTATGAATATGTGTGGATGCCTTCTTACTGATTATGAGCAGATCAAAGATTATTTTCCTAATCACTAACTGTTACATAGTTAGAATAATGGTGATATTTTAGGGGAAAATGTGGAGTCCATCATAATTTATGATTTGAAAATACAGTAAAAGTGCACAGTATATTCTCAGTCAACAATCTTTTTGAAGACAGGATTCTAGGAAAGGACTAGAAGTTTATGTCATATTGATAATGTTATAACTGAACTGTACTGATGTTCAGTGATAAGCAGGTAGGTATTAGTGCTAAAGTATTAGGTTTGGCTGAGGAACAACTAACTGAAGGCCACACCTTGTCCATTTGACATTTCACAGTGACTAATTCTGAGACATGTAACATTCACTTCAAGGTACGGTCACTAATGCACTGACCTCTAATGTTACAAAAGGCTGTTCCCATTTTGATAAACCTTTTATGGATGAATATGCATATGCTGAAAATGAAATTTTATCTCAAGGGACTTCTTGGTGAAACTAAGGTTAAATACTAATAAAGGTTAGTATACTGTATGTGTCAAATGATGCTTCTTGATTATATTTATATTTGATCATGTAGCAACCCTGAAGTTATAGTGCTGTTATACCACTGTTAAGAGTTATGTAGGTATTGTTAGTTTAAGAATATATGTGCGGGTGTATAAGGCAGAAAACTATTGGAGGAGGAGGGGGACAACGTAGGAAGGAAAACAGCAGGCAGCGATCACTTCAGAATAATTTTTTTCTTTACTACTGACCCACATTTGAGTTAGTACTACCCCTAAAGTGCTACTTTTATTCAGGAATTGTTTTATTTGTGCATTATATGTGTGAATAAAACCAAACACTGTTGAACTGTCTCCCCATGTGCTGTATAAAAGATGGTTTTAGCATAAAAATAATCAACCCATTGATATGGATAGGTCATTTAATGGTTTTAACAAAGCTGTATCATATGTGTTAAGATGGTAAAAATAATACCATATATATTTTTTTGTTTTTGGATACAACATAATCTTCTACTGAACTATATATGTTTTAAAGAAAGAACATCAAGAGGTTAGAAATCACTTTAGTCAACGTTGTCTATTGATGATGAATGTGCTGCATGAGATGCTAAAGTGAATTTAAGTCCCTTCTGCTGTCACTGTGATCTGTCAGAGAAGCCTTCTGTTCCTTACTGCTCCGTCCATGGTGATGTGGAATCAGGTCACCTGGTCACACTGACCTGCCACAGTGAGAAAGGGAGCCCAAAGCCAAAATACACCTGGATCCGACTGGATGAGACCAAGACGAGGAGGCCTGTGATGGGAAGGAGTGAGTATTGTGTGGCATGTTGGAGTACAAAATCTTAATGTAAAAATGATTACCTTCCAACGTTTTCACATTTGTTTCCACAGCAACTAAAAGTGGAATCCTTGAATTCAGAAACATATCTGAGTTTCAGTTTGGGGAGTACCAGTGCAATGCTTCCAACATTGTGGGATTTTCCATTTGCAAAGTGGAATTAAGCCCTGGTAAGTACACATATACATACATACAGACATACATACATACACACACACACACACACATACATACATACACACACACACACACACACACACACACACACATACACACATACATACATACATACATACATACATACATACATACACACACACACACACATACATACATACACACACACACACACACACACATACATACATACACACACAGACACACACACACATATACATACATACATACACACACACACACACATACATACATACATACACACACACACATACACACACACACACACACATACATACATACACACACACACATACATACATACACACACACACACACACATACATACATACATACATACATACATACATACATACATACATACATACATACATACATACATACATACATACATACACACACATTTTTTTTTTGTCTGTGCAGAAGCAGGAGATGGGGTGGTTGCTGGTGCAGTGATTGGTGCCCTCCTTGGGTGTGTGCTGATCATCCTGGTCGTGTGGTTCATTGCTCACACAGTGAAAAGAAAGAAGTACAAAGCGGTCAATGTGTCAGAGGCCAACGAGATGAAGTAAGACATTTCATTCAGTGGATGAGCAGCTGTTTTGATTTAGAGGATGTTACATTAACTCTGTTTGTCCACTAGGAGGAGCACTCCACAGACCCAGGCAGCCCCTGACAGCATTCCCACTCCAACTACAGCTGACAGTAATAACCTCCATGCTGATGAAGATGAACATCAAGCTTAAAGGAGGGCCTGGACACATGTGGATGGTCGCTAAGAAGTGTGTATCATCCTGAAATTAAATCAAAGGGGCTGTTGTTCATGTATAATTTTGCATTTGTATTCAAACCATCAACTTTTTTGATAGACTACATTTTCATCACCTTCAGCATTTGTTTTTTTGTTTACTTTCTAAACCTTTGGTAATAAACTGTGTATGATCAGCTTGTACTATGTAACAGCAAACAAACAATTAAGATTCAATAAAAAAAAATTGTATCCCCTAAATGCCATGTAGTCTGACATTATATGTAAATAAAGTGGAGGCAGACAGTGTCTTAGATGTTACAGTGATACAAATTGTAGATGATTAAACCAAAGTAACTTTTTAAAACCTAAGCCTAAAATGGGCCTGTTTGAGCTTTTTTTTTTTCTTATTATTTTGATTAACTAAAAGGTTAGACCATCCAGTGATGGAAAACATGTTCTTGGACACCCATGCATCTGTAATATATTATACTGAGAATCACTCTTAAGTTAATGTCATGCTCACTTCTGCATGTGCATCTGTTCTGTAGAGGTTAAAACTGGATGTTTCAGTGATATACTGCAACACATCCTGGGCATGACATGTTGAAACTGTCAACAATTTGTTTTTTGTTTTTTTTCATGCGAACAAGAAACTGAGAAGTCATTTTATCATGATGTGTCTGATGCAGCAACCCCTTTTTTGAAACACAAGGAAAGAATTTCATATATTTAGATATTTTCTTTTTCACATATTTCATGATGATATTTAAGTGTGTGAAATTTTAAAGTTGTCTGAAAACTTTTGCTGTAAATGAGTCTATTTGCTCATTTTCTTGAGCAGAATCTGATAATCATTTATGATTTACTGCATGTTATAATTCTGCTATTATCGCTTCCGAAACCATTGGAATTTTTCCAATTGTACAAGGATTTAAAGAATTATAGCCATCCAAAGTGCATATGCACAGGATGTGTCAGCAATGGCAGTTGAGGTTTTAAAGAGTTGAGTCAAAGTTCAAGTTTCATACAGTTACAAATCTCCAAACTCAATACCTTCTTCAAATGATTTATTGAAATGTTGCAGTGCTCAACCTTGTTTATTATAAAAGTAAATATTAAACAACCCTTGCTGTGAACCAGACAAATCTGATATAAATCTGATATAATGCAACCTGGCAATGCTTGATTGAATTTTTGGCAAGAGTAAATACAGCAGAGACAAACATTAATTTTGCTATTACTGTGAAAGATATAGGAGTTGTCTGACAGCAACATGCACTGATGACTAAATCATGTGTAGTAGCTTAATTGTTACTCATTGCCCTTCCCTGAATACTTTGCATAGACAACCATAATGTCATACATCATTGCCAAATTTCATCACACCTACTATAAAATGAATATTAGTTTGGTCAAATCCTAATAAAGAAACAGATATGTGGAACAAGTGTGACTATTTGAAGCTATGGTCACATGCTTTTTTTTCTAAAACAAAACATGATTTAATCTAGCATACATGTAAATGAAACAAAAATGTCAATAAACTATTCTTTCTAATGTATTGATTATTGCTACGTTTATGGCATAACTCAAGTGTCAGTGGAAAAATAATTACAATAGCTGTGTTACAAGCAAATAAAACTAGAATTTTATAATATAAATTAAAAGATGATAGGGTGCTGAGGAACAGGGATTGTCTAGTCCAGTTTTAGGCCTGCAGACCAAAGCCACGTGCAGTGCTGAGGACATCATCTCTGGTCAGGTAACATCCACAGAGCTGCCTCACACCAGTGAAGGATTCCCTCCCATGCATGATGCGCCAGTTGTCAATGAAAATGACCTAATAATGAACAAAAAGGGGAAAACATGTAGGATGAAATTACATAAAAATAGGACCCTGTACTTCAGTGGCATGTTTTATCAAGAATCATTCATTTGAATTTGTGAGGTTATTAGGTCCTGCAGCTATGTTAGCTTAGAGTTCTGTGGTCTTGATGCAGGAGATCATTTTCCCAATAAAAGCAGGTTGTACTTTCACTGGAAAACTCAACTAATTAAATTAAAGTCCACATATATATATATATATATATATATATATATATATATATATATATATATATATATATATGGAAAAATATAAATCTTATGATAAAAGCAATATGTAATAATGTTACTGTTCTAATGTATATTGGGTAAAGTGTTGTTCTCTGTTCCTGTGCTATTGGGAATGTCTGCAGTTAACTATTTACAGGACGATGTCAGAGCCAAAGATGAATGAGCACGTGAAGACAACCCAACAATCAAGAATGTAAATCTCTCCCTAAGGAAAAAAATTCTTACTAACCATTTGTGTTTGTGAAACATTAGACTAACTGGAACCATGTAAATTTAGGGCCCCCCTTTCCCCAAATAAAAGAGGTTTGCAGGCAGAGAGGATACAGAGTAAGGTAGAATAGTAACTGGATCTGCTCTACTTTGATCTACTCAAGAGAGACATAATTATTTATGTTTGTTTTTTTTCTTACAGTTCAAACCTGACATCTTATCAAGTGTATTTTTTCTCATCTCTAGTCCAAATATCTCATCACACTTTAAATAAGACATAATCACCTAAACAGTAACTTTTCAGTGAGATATAAGAAAAAAATTTTGACGATACATCTGTAAAATCTTATTACAAGAAATCTTTGTTAGATCATTTTCACTTGTTTCACTGGCATTTATTTTGCTTAATCCAAGCAAAAAATAAAATAAAATCTACCAATGGAACAAGTGAACATTATCTTGGTAAGAGTTTTTCAAATAAGATTTTTAAGATCTACTGTCTATAGATAAGTTCTTTATATCTAACTGAAAAGTTACTCTTTAGGTAATTATGTCTTATTTTAAGCGTGATGAGATATTTTGACTATAAAATACTGTAGGGAAAAATACACTCAGTAAGATTTGATTTTTTTTGCCTATTAATGCTCAATAGTAACTACTGGTATATTGATATCTCTAACAATCCCCATGTTATAAGGCAGTAAAATATGGCCTATTATAAGTAAAGACACATTTTTAAGGTTTCAAAATTCATAGAAATTTCAAAAAGCAAAAATTCACAAAACCGTGTATAAACTTTGTACAAAATTCCCCTAGCATACTGTATATATAAAATGTGTAGTTTCATCAGAGAACATGTTTATATGCATTAGCTCACCTGGCTGACCTTTTGCCAGAGTGTGAATAAAAAAAAGACAATTCAAATATAGTAACTACACTATGAAAAAATGGCATAATCATATGTGAATCTGACATAAGTATAATGTATATATGTAACTAAATGCATGTACAGTTCTGTGGAAAAGTCAAATGTTTGGTTTATTGGTTCATTACAGTTCAAATGACCATACGTATGCATTACTCCGTTAAGATAAGTGTTAAGATATAATTTAGATATATGGGAAATATGTACAACATTAAAAACAAATGTTTCAGGGAAAAACAAATTAGATGTTCCTAGGTGTTCTTACTGCTTCTTGTCATGAGGTCAAGGGTCACACTAAATAAAGACTTTAACTTTTACACCACATTAACTTCAGTATTTGTGTCTTTTAAGGCTGTGCATATATTTCCTCTGTTTTCTTCTTGTAACTTAAGAAAAGAGAAACAAATAAATATGTATGTTCATTTCAACTGTGCAAACTAGGGCATTAACAGACTAGTCAACTCCCATAGCACGAGTCGACTTAAATTTGGAGGAGTCGACAAGTCGCATGTTATTCTGTCTGTCGACTAGACTCCGACTTTATTGACAGATAAGTCGACTTGAAAAAAACTGAAGTCGTTAATGCCCTAGTGCAAACACAACAAGGCTAAAGATGAACTGAGACCTAAGCACAGTACAGTATGTATACATTTTGTGGACCTACAATAAACATATTTTACATAAAGTTAGGTACTATTAGTTCTACTCTTATTGATTTCAGGTCTTCACGCAAATTGTAAATGAAAACTTTAAGAAGCATTTTATATTATTTTAGTCGACGCTTAAGGTATTAAAATAACAAAAACAAATGAGTCACATATATTTAAGTATGACGTCCTTACTTTCCCTGGAGTCAGTTTCACCCATAACTCGTTCTCTGGCCGCCGTAGTTCTGTGGTCAGCTCTCGATGGGCCACGTACCAGCGCTGAACCATGTCATGAGGAATTGTGTTTATCACTGATCTGTCATAGTTGTTGTATCTGTTAAAGCACAATAAAATCAATTATATATATATATCAAACAAAGACAGAACCACGACCACACAATTATCATGGTGGGTTAAACACCAAGGAAATAAAGTGACCTTTAAGCTGCAGTTTAAAAGTTTCCAGAGAGCCATTTTGCATAAATGAAAAATGTATTTCACAGTTTGGGTGTCAGCACTGAGAAACTTAGATCACCTTTAGTGTTTTTTGCCTTGTTTTAGGAAGGACACAGAGAAGCTGTCACAAATTTCTCCTCTGACAGCGAACAGAGCTGCCGCATTCTTTTTCTCTCCTCCTTTCCCCGACCTTGGCTTTATCTTGCAGCTGCTACTAGGCCTCTACGGCTGTGTCTCTCCTGTGTGCGCCTGTCTCGTGTAACAATCTTATTTCTGAGCTCCATCGACTTCTTCTTTGCTAAATCATGGAAATTATCAACTGGGAATTTAACGCGATTGATACGATCTATTCATCAAGGAAAGGAGGACCTGGAGATTCTCCCTGTCCTCACGGAACCCTCCTATCAGGTTTTTCCCAAGATTCCTGGCGAGAATGGCGGGCCATCTGCCTGACACCTCTGTCCATCGAGGATATTGAGGATGTGTATCTGTTTGGATTTATGGTGGTAACTTTCCTCACGTTTGGCTTGGGAGGAATGCTGATCCATCGCAGACTGGGGAAGATCACAGCACCGAAAGGGCCACTTATGCTGCGAGAAGAAATTCGGGAGCACCTCACAGAACTCACTGACACCGTAACCGGACTAAGACTGTCTATGACCCAGTCTCAGGACAATCTTGTGAACTGTGTGGGACAGATTAGCTCCACGGTGGCTCAGTCTGCTAGTTCGGGGCGCGACCTGCTGATTCGTTCGGGAGAGTCGCAGAAGAGACTGGATTACATTTCTGGACAGCTGGGTGAAGCTCTGAGAGCTCTATCTGGACTGAGGGCAGAGGTTGATGAACTGAGGAAACAGCGCGGGGTCAATGAGTACTGTGTGGGGCGATGTCAAAAGTAATGGGGTACATGAAACCCACAAGGGGTTAAGTTTTTGGTCTATCTCCCAAAGCAAAGATGTCCTTGTTTCTATCTCTGGCTCCTTTGTTTTCCTGATGTGTCCAGTTCTTTCCAGTGCTCAAGGGCACTGGAACTCCAACAACTCCTGTGTTTATGCTCTGTTTGCACCTTTATCTTTGTTTTCACCATGTGATCATTTTGTGTGTACTACAAAAAGTCCCATCTCATGAATCCTTGAGTACTGTGTTCACGTTTTTGTTTTTTTGTTGTTGTTAAAGTAGAATATGTGTTCCTTGTGCATCTGCTGCTGTTTTCCCTTTCCTTATCCAGTTTTTCCAGTGCTCAAGGGCGCTGGAACTCTGATCCAGGGTAGCGCCGGCGGCTGCATGACCTGATCAGCCTGGGAGGGTTTGGTCAACTGAAATTTCTGTTTGTGTGTCTTGGATATGCAAATGACAATGAAGTGATTCTGATTCTTCTGATTCTGAAATGCTTTGAGGAACCAAGTCATTTAGGGACTTAAAAAGAAAAAAGGAATATTTTTTAATTCATATTATTATAATATAACATAAAATATACAATAAATACTGCCATATTATATGTAATCTTTATGTACTCAAATATAGGTCTCATAAGTACGCGACAATTCCTTCCATAAATAAATACATGTGTAATAAGTTCTTTTACCCAAACAGAAAAGAAGTAATTTCATATTTCTCAGTCCCTAAGCAGTCTGCTACTACTACTGAATCACAAATCAGTGAGTAATATGTGCGTATTCACAGCCAAGTGATGAGGTGATAGTTAACACTTAACTGAAGCGAACTGTAAAAACTGACCTGGTAAAATGTCACATTTATTTAACTCTTATATTAATAATATCTGTCAAATATGTGAAACAATCAAACCTCTAAATCCATTAATATTATTTATCAGAGGTCTAGAAATCATGGCAGTCTGATAGTTAACAAATCAATGAATAAAAATTCCTACCGGATTATGTAAAGTTCTTTGTTCCAGGGATAGACTTCAAGCAAAGGGCCAACACCCCTCATGTAGTTTTGGTGTTTGTCTGTGTTCTCAATGTATTCATGCTTGATGGGCACACGAGTAAGTAGCTCAAAGTTTTCAGGAGATCTTTGGTGTAATTTTTCAGCAGCATAGAACCCATCAACAAGTAGTGTCCTTCCTCCAGTTCCCTCATGTTTGAGGCAGTGGAAAACCTGGATTCTAGGGTAACAACGAGAGGTTAAAAAAAGACATGATCAGTTATAGTAAAACAGTTAAGTAAGTATGGAAGCCACGTCCTTCTTGAACCTACCCACAAGGTTCCTGAAAGTATGAAGTATCAGTGTGACGGTCCAGAGCCAGCTGGCTGTAGGCTGTGTCTCCTCTGGAAAAGTCTGAAGTGAAGCACCACATTTTTCCATAGGTAGTTTCTCTGATGCAAATGAAGAAAAATGAAGCGGAACAAGAGTATCAACCACAGACAAGAGAAAACTATGAGCTTTAAAGACCTAAACTGCCACCGGTGACCAAAAGTATCTATCAATAATACTTTCAACAATTAATATTAACATCCATTTAAATCAGGGGTCTCAAACATGCAGCCCGGGGGCCAGGGACCAAAGGTTCCAATGCGGCCCTGGGATGAATTTGCAAAGTTAAAAAATTCCAGAGTCAATGCTGTGGAACTTATTTTAGTTCAGGTTCCACATATAGACCAATATGATTAATAGTCAAATAATTACATAATGATCTATATATACACAAACACACCCTAAATACCATTAATAAATAAATAAATACCAATAATATTACATTATGCCTATAAATAATGACAACTTAAATTTTTGTTTTTATTTTAGGGCAGAAAATATCATTAAAATTGGAAAATATTTACACTTAAAAACTATCCTGTAACAATGTGAAAAACCTGAACAAATGTGAACCTGAAATGTCTAAAATTTGGACCATGTTCTGCTTCTGTTATTAAGTGTTTAGTGTCTTTGTAGATCTGATCAGTAACGTACATGTAGAAATGAGAAATTAAAGCAGAATAATGTTAAAATTTCCCCCAAATGTTTTTTCCAAGTTATTCACATATTTTTTTGTTTGGAAAATTAATAAAAAAATACGTATTTTCATAACTGAATAGGTTTTTTTTGTACTAAAACAAAAATATTTGGAGTTGTCATTATTTATAAGTTATTTCTGCTACTATTGTACTGATCCGAGATGAAATCAGGCTGAATGTGGCCCCTGATGAAAATTAATTTGAGACCCCTGATTTAAATAATTCAGGTAAAATGCAGGTTCTCAGCTTTTGACAGAGGTGAAAAAGTAACTAAGTAGAAGTACTTCATTACTGTATTTAAGTAGATTTTTTTAGGTATCTGTACTTTACGTATTTTTCTGGCAACTTTTTACTTATACTCCCTAGATTTTTGCATAAATATATATACTTTATACTTCTTACATTTATATAAATATATATGTACTTTATACTCATTACATTCTCAGAATAGAGGCTTTTTCAAACTAAACAGATGTGACAGTATGAAAAATAAGTTACCAGAGGAAAAATAAATGGAGCAGAGAAACTGTGACTATATATATTATAGTTATTTATATGACTATCATCTGACAAATTTGGCTTTTTATTTCACTATTTTGACATTTTATCTCCCAATTTTGAAATTTTCTCTTAAAATTATGCATTTTTTTAAAATTTCATTTGTATTTTTTATTTTTTTTATCTCATGACTTTTTTTTATCTCAATTGTGACTTTTTTCCCCCTGTTTTTCCAAAATGTTCTGTCCATACCCACAAAACTGAGAAAAGTGACACATTATCTACACAGTAACTCACTTTTAAAGGCTTTATTTTAGATACTTTTGGAAACTTTTCAGATTTTTCCTGGTTAAATAAGTTTTAAGAAGTAAAAAGAAGTACTTTTGTACTTTATTACAATTGTTAAATTGCAATTTTTTTTAACTTTTACTTAAGTAGAGGAGTTGAGTCAGTACTTCTACTTTTACCAGAGTATTTTTTCACACCAGTAGCTGTACTTCTACTTAAGTACAGACTGTGAGTACTTTGGCCACCTCTGGCTTTTGAGCAGTATTAGATTTATCTTATTTGGATTTTCACACACTGTAGTGAACATAGTAATACCTTCATTTTCTGCAACATTGACTCACAACTAAAATCCATGCAGTTTGATAAATTACACAGTTGCAGATGCTTCTCTTATGTTCACTTTATGATATATATTTTACAGAAAAAGTTAGTTTTTCTTTGATTTCTCTTCTTTTTATATAATAACGTTTGAATTGAACCTGAGCTTTAATGAACATCTATATGGTACCAACATTCTCTGGAAACGTTAAATATAGATAATTAATTTGCAAATCAACACAAAAATAATTCTAAAGTTAAGTGGTTAAAGTATTTGACATGACATGGATTCAAGTGGTTTAATAGCTTTTATTGATTCGTTTTTAATAACACTACTACATTATTTATTCATGTATCAAATTTAACTGTCAATTTTAGACTTATTTCCACTAAAGGATATATTTAACGGTACATTTTCTTCATAATTTGTGTAAATATCATTACCTATGGTTTCAATAAAACTGACTCATTGTCCTACATTTGTAATATGCTGCTTGATGGAGTGAATAACAATGGAACTTTACTACAATCCCAGCCTTTGCACTCGCTGCCCCTCATGAATGTCACACACTATTTATTGTCTATAAATGTTTCCACTGAGCTGCAGTTACCGATGCAGAAAAGCTGCACGTGTGTGTGATTTATATTTGTTGCAGTGTAATATCGTTTCATACCTGATCAGACTGACCCTCTGGGTGACTGCCTCTGTGGCTTCCACCGTAACTGGTACGTCGTCTACAAATGCAATCCCATACAGGACATAGTTCTGAAGAAATTTCTTTACTTCATCATCACAGCTCATAAACTTGTCCCATTTCACTGATTGGACGTTTGCATTCATATAGATGTCAGAATTCCAGAGAATGCGTGGCTGTACAGGGCTCTGTTTCTTCCCTTCATAGCTGTTGTCTGCTAGCCACTGAAGACAGTACTTTGACACATGACCATCAGGCCCTAAAAAAAAAAATAATAATAATAATATTAATACATTTATATGTATAGTAGTAATTTCTTTTGTTAGATATATTCATCTGTTCATGAATCTGATGTGTCTAATACCTGCTGATCCATTAATATTCTAAATACATATAAATAATTGGCATAAAATACAGTTTTTCATCTTTTCATGGTAATTAGATATGACCCATTTGGATGTTTACAGGCTCCACAGTGAACATGTTAACACCATCATCTTCAACAACATTGATTCATCAGTAAAACTCATGGAGTTTATCTCTGAGTTTTATGACTGATCTATGACAGTGGATGGAAACACTTGGTTTGATGTTCAGTTCATAAAATCTTTGCTGAAAATGTAATAACCTTTGAAATGAAGTTTTCATAAGCATCTGCATTAAATGTAGGACACTAAATATAGAAAAATAGATGATTAATATTAAAAAACAAACAAAGCAAAACAAAGAGGATACTATTATAATAAATGGTGGTAAATCACATCATTGAGGTTAACTAGAGTGAAAGATTCATCTTGCTTTTTTGGGTTAAGTAATTAATTCTGGGGGGTAAATGTTAAATCAAATTTACAGCAGGATCTGCTGTGACTCACTTGTGTCCTGTGTTGACCTCTGACCCCAGACCTCCTCCCTCGCCCTCACCTGTCTGATGGATGGACCAGCCCCTCCGCCCTCCTCCATCTACAAATGGACGTTCATCTATAGTCTGTCCGTCCATGGGAGTGGATCTGTCCTTCACTGTGGTTCTCCTCAAGATTTATTCTTTTTCTTCACTGGGTTTTGAGTTTTTTCTTGCCGAGAAGGAGGATCTAAGGATAGGGGATGCTTGGCACTTCATCTATTTCTGTGGTTGAATATGGGTTTTTTTGTAAAGCCCTGAGAGACGACATTGTTGTGATTTGGGGCTCTATAAATAAAATTTAATTGAATTTAATTGTGCATTTATTATTTAATACTATCAGTTCACACCCCAATATCAGGTTGATTGTGCCTGATCATTTTCTTATTATGTAATAATTTAATGTGCACCGAGTTTGAATGGAAAAAAAGAGATAAATGAAAGTTAAGGCATAGAGTATAGAACAGGGGTCTCAAACATGCGGCTTGGGGGCCAAATGTAGCCCACCAAAGGTTCCAATGCTGCCCCTGGGATGGATTTGCAAGTCAAATTTTAGCAAAATAACCTACAAAAAACTATGACTCCATATTTTCTTCTCACATTGATGTGAAAATAATTTCAATTATGCCCATAAATAAACTTCAAATTACTGTCTTTGTTTCAGTGCAAAAAATAGCATTCAATTAGGAAAATATTTATACTTACAAAACTATCCTGAAACAAGAAAATGTGGAAAAACTTAAACAAATATGAACATCCTGAAATTTCTAAAGAAAATTAAGCAAAATTTTAACTATTTAGTGTCTTTGTAGTAGATCTGCTCCATAATGCATGGGAATAAATGATAAATTGTGGCATACTATTGTTTGAATTACATGTATTCTTCTTGACATATACATTTTTTTCAGGTTATTCACACCTTTCTTTTTTTTTGTTTTGTTTTTCTTTTAAAGTAAGTATTTTCATAACGTAATGGGGTTTGTTTGCACTAAAACAAAAACAAATATTTGGAATTGTCATTTTTTTCTAGGTTATTATGCTATTATTTTACTGGTCCAGCCCACTTGAGATCAAATTAGGCTGAATGTGGCCCCTAAAAGTAATGAGTTTGAGACCTCTGGTATAGAACCTTAATACACAATGGATTATTGTGTGTGTGTGTGTGTGTGTGTGTGTGTGTGTGTGTGTGTGTGTGTGTGTCATCATTAACTGTCTCATGCTCCTTGGCTTGACTGTGTGCGTCACATATTATAAACTTCATAGTGTGAACCTTTAACAACTCTCGGTGGCATAAGTCTGACAGATACTTATCAATCAGCAGGTTACGTAGCATTGAAATGATTGCATGCTGTACTTAGAAATAATAAAATAAAAAATAAAAAAAGCTCCCAGCACTTTAGAATTAGAGGCTGAGAAACCCACAGTACACATGAAACAGCTTGGCACATGAACACCTGTTTCTTTCTCTGTGCACCTGGCTGCTGTGGGACCATTTATCCCTCTTACTCAAAAAGCTGCGAATACTTCCAGTCCCACATGGCTTTTTTTCTCCTTTGCTTGTAGGAGCAGCTGCTACTGAAGACAGAAAAGGGTTAGTCTGGGCTCGGCATTGGCTAAACTAGTTCAACTCTAAGGCCTCTCATGGGAGCAGCTGAATCAGCAACAGCTTGGAGCAGCTGGACTGGTGGTAAAGACTGTTGGGAATTGGGAGTGCCACGACTGATTTGTTTCTTCTAATCACATTCAAATATTTGTATCCTTCAAATACAGTACAACAGTCATAAAATAATGCTGTTTTACCACTCATAGATTTAACCCCATTACCACGACACACCCTAAATATGACCTGACAACAAAGTCAATCTGATAAAACATGAGGGGAAAGTTCACTTTACCAGTTGTAACATGATGTCTGGAACACTAGCAGTTACCATAATAAAAGCATAAATACAAATGTAAGTCTTGTAAATACAGACACACTACTGTCTTTGTCTGACTGGATGTCCATTACTCCTAGGGCTCTAGTTTCGTAGACCAGGTGTAAGCAGGGTGCAGCTAGTCTGCGCTGTGAGGTGTGTCCAGACAACTTTTGCAAATTTGACACACCACACAGACTGGCACAAACCCTCCTCAGTTCAATCTCCTTTCCTCTCGCTGGCGTAAGTGGGAATGAGGGAGGAAAAAGGGCGTGGATGGATGTAACACAGCTGATCAGATCTGGACCATTAGCGCCTCTCCTCTCTCTTAAATGTGCATCCAGACGCACGCCGCAACGCTGGCTGACTGGGTCTGTTTGGGTTTTGTTTGTTTTGTTTAAACAGGGTTTTGATTTAACTTAGGAATCTTTATGGTTCTTAAATTTTGTTGTTTTAGTTTTAGGTTTGTAGATGATCAGTGGTTCTATTTTCAGGTTTAATTTCATAAATCCATAACACGCACACTCCTGCAGATATAATATAAAATATAATATGTCGTCCTGTTCCTACCGACACCCCGAGGGTGGCAGCGAATGACTAGCCCACTCCACATTGTAAACCCGAATGTTCATAATAATTAAATATATTAAGTTGTGAATACTCAAAGTTTCAGAAATAGTACTACTAACTTAAATGTATTCAGTTGCTGTAACATGTTCTTCTTTTTAAGTAGCTACTTCCAACTTATATTTGTTATTAGGGAGAACTATTGTGGATATAAGTGAACATAACTTAACAACATATGAGGTACAACTGAGTGGAATTAAGTCATTAAATGCTGAGAATGATATCGTAGCTACTGTTATTTCTATTGTTTCAAATAAGGATGATTAAAAAAAAATAACCCTAAATCTATACCTAATGAAATTAAACCTAAAAATAGAACCACTGATCACCTCCAGGGTGATCGATGGTTCAGTGGTGGATCGGGTATTTCATTTATTCTGTTAAAGACAGTTCTTGCTTTTAATATTTTAATACAACTTTTTTATTGCACAAATGAGCACTGAGGTAAGCAGCGAAAGGGAAAAAAATCAGCACAAGGCAAAAGAGGTTGTGTTTTCACCAGTTTGTCTGTTAGCATATAACTCAAAAATATTTCTGCTAGAGTGCTTTATTTTACATCTATATTTTTATATATGCTTTTTATCTTTTTACCAATAAACAAACAAATATATATTTGCATTTGTTTGTGTCTGTCTGATGCAGCCAGGTGTTTTAGAAATGCAAAAAATATTTATCTGAAAATATCTCTTTGTAATATTTGAGATTGTGTAACATGTTAGGGGGGTCTGAAAACTGTTTTCTACTGCTGTAGAGTCTTTAAGTATAGACCGGTATTAAGTTAGTTGTATATTGGTCATTCACATTTGATATTAAAAATGAAGCTATTATTCTCCCTGACCATGTGACTTACAGATGTCAAACCAACAGAGTAAAATAAAGACTGATATTGCTCACATGCCACAAGACTTAATTTTGAAATATATGCTTTATTAAAAGAAATTTAAACAATTTTAAATGGTTAAAAATGCATACAAAAGCTATTATTCTCCCTGACCACTTGACTTACTGATGTCAAACCAGCTATGTAAAATTTGATTCGATTTGAATGCTTTATTTCGAACATGTGCACAATGCAACAATAATCAATACAACAATAATAATAAGAATAAGAATACACAATGACATGTCCGAAAAGGAGTAGGATGAAGCACAAGCTTATTTAATTCTACCCCTTCTTCACTTCCCTATTAACCTGAATTCATCTTATAGCAATAGAGTGCATAGTACAAAAATGATTATAATCATAAAAACAATAATAATAATAATAATAATAATAATAATAATAACAATAATGGTGATGATGATAATAATAATAATAATAATAATAATAATAATAATAATAATAATAATAATACATAATTGAAGTACTAAACATATACATATATACAGAAAACAAAAAACAACAAATGAGCAGATAGGAAAGTAGGTAACTTTTTTCCTAATTTGTCTGCATTTTGTTCTCATGCATTTTGTTCTCAAAATAAAGACTGATATTCCTCACATGCCACAAGACTTACTTTTTTTTTTTTAAATATATACTTTGTAAAATGTTTTAATGGTAAAAAAAAATGCATATAAAGCTATTATTCTCCCTGACCACGTGACTTACTTTTGTCAAACCAACTATGTAAAATAAAGACTGATATTCCTCACATGCCACAAGACTTCTTTTTGAAATACTGTATATACATTTCAATAATTTGTCACCTAGTAGGGAAGAATACTAGCTTTATTTTGAATATCAAACGTGAATGTCCAAGATAAAACAAACTTAAGTGCAGTTGGTGTCTGGGTAAGGATTTGCATCCCTGAAAAAAAAAAGGTGGCTGACTCACAGTTCAGAAGGAGATGTCCATCATCTACTTTTGTATCGTGAGGACGAATATTGAGGTCAATAGTTCCAGTGTCCAGGTTTCTTTGGTTTGTGTGTCTGTTGAATGAAGACTCAGAGCGGCAGTGGTCCCTCAGCCACACGTAGTTCAGATGCATCCGAGTGCCTCCATAGTCGAGCACTAGTTAAAGATATGCACTGAATAAAAATGTCATTTATACAGCTATACCTGACTTAGAAAGTGTATTAAGAGTTATTAAAAAAAAAAAGTGTGGCTGAACTCACCGAGGTAAGTGTCCTGTAAGTTCACTGCTGCAGACTGGGCACAACTGGCACGTATAGACATATGCAGTCTCCATGCTAGGTTTGTTTGTTGACTGGACACAAGTTTACACCTTTTTAAAGCAGGGTGTAATTTTCCAAGTAGTGTCCTTAACATTCCCGGACGCAAGAAAAATCCAGTAACTATAAAACTAAAAAAAATAAGAACGAGGTTAGTGTAAATTCTCTACACTACTGAAGTCAAAGATCTGCTCCCTGACATGTGAAGAAACCACTATCTTCTTCAGATCATAGTGTCACTAACAGTATGCTTAGATTAATTATTAAACTCAAAATAACCTACTTAACATTTAATATTATGTCGAAACTATAACATTACGTAGAGGCGGTCTGCGCGCGCCGTGTACATGCAGGCTACGTAAAACACCCGGATGTTCAGAGGAGTGAGCCCCCTATCATTTGATATGTCCCATAAAAGCAAAATACATTGATTTTAAAACTCTTAAATGGTGTGTATCCATCAAGTGAACTATTAAGACAGTGTTTGGAAACAAATAACTGTTTTTTTTTTTTTTGTGAATCTGTGGACTTGATTTTTCAATGTATATTTTCTGTAGCTCTCTGGACTGACACCCAGTAAGCAGGGGCGGTTCTAGAGAGTTTTCCCTGGGGTGGCAGAGGTGGGGAAGTAAGTTCAAAGAAGGGGGGGGGGGGGGGCAGTTTGTGGATGGAAAATAACTCACTAGGTAGGGCAGGACGTTTAAAAAAAATAGTCATAAATAGACAGGAATGAGAGTAAGTGAATTTCAGTCAATAAATCACTGAATTAGAAAATAAATGAAATAAAAAATGAATGGATATTTTGATTGAATTAGTTTTAATTCTAATGTATTGATTTTTTTTTTTGTATATGAGTTTGTTTCTTGCTCATGGGGACTGTTTGTGGACAGTAAAGGCAGAGAGAACTGCTGTTTATGATCTATTATGGTTTGTTTTTTGTCACGATTGCCAAATTTTTTTCTGTTGTATTGTTTGTTTATTAAGTTTCTTTTGTTTTTGTTTAAATGCTCAAAAGAAAGTTTATAGATAGATGGGGGATAGATGGATAGATAGATTTTATTCCCTTTTCTTTACTTATCAATCCTTGTGTATCATTATTGATGTTTTTGATGTATGTTGCTTAATTTGTATTGTTTTTTTTTATTTTCTACATGCTTGAAATAAAGATTCCTTCCTCTGCAAGGAAGGAAACATTTTTGCCATTTTACACTACATAATTGCCTTAATTGGAAACAACATGACACAACTTTTTTTGAGATGTATTTTTTAAATATGTCATTACAATGGACATATTTATTTATTTATTTTCGGCTATGAAACTCTTGTCTACTGCCGAGGACAAAAATGCATTGCTGGGTCTCAGGAGGATATGATATCCATGGTCTTGTCACAGACAACTATCAATGAGACTGATAAATAACATTCTCATCCTTGGTACATTTTCTATACATAAATGTAGATATCTGAAAGTGAATCCTGGATTTAATGTGTTTCATAATGAGTTTCTTATATTAAAAAAAAAAAATTACATAATGAAAGATACAAACACTGTCAAACTTCTAACTCTAGTGGAAATTTTTTAATTTGAAAATAAGCACTAGATAATTACATTTAATTTAATGTATTTTTATTTTCATTACTAGTTGGCCTATTGTATTTATCTCAGACTTTTTCATTCCGTATGTTTTTTTACACTGCACCTGTTCCTATGGAATGTTATGCTTTATAGTTTGTATATTTGTTAATCAAATAAAATAAAATAAAAAAAGAGCTGAAAAAGTAAGTACAGTCATGGGCTGAACAGGGTACAAGAACTTTTTCAGATCAAGAGCTAAAGATAAATATAGATATTTTTCCATGTTACTGATTTTTACTGCTATAAAATCACTGCACACAGCATCTATAGCCATGATATTTTATGCTTCTTCTACATTTAATTTTGACATTTCCACCACTACATTTATTTAATAAAAAAGAGAATTCTAGACAAATGATTAAAAAAATGTCACATGGACACTGTATAATAATGTTTTATCAACCTTGGGGTCAGGAACTCATGTGGGATCACCTGATATTTGTAGTAATTGATAAAAATAAAAACTTACTTAAAAACAAAATTTGATAAATTGACAGAGACAATCACAGTACATAAGACATGACAAACTCTGAGTTTGAAACTGAAGCACTGTAGCACTTTTTATCTGTCAAATTTGATTTGATTTCAGACACTGCAGCTCTTTCATAATTCATAGTTTGAGATATTTGTTCAGTATTAATTGTCAGCCTTGCTGAACTGACTACGTATTATGGCTCAGGAAAATTCTCACTCCATGCAGTAATCTACACCTGGCTTTACTGCCTCCATATATATAATGGAAATTAAATAGAAAATTAATGTTTATTTACACCATAGTATAGCAAACTATTACATTATCAAAAACTAATTAATCTTAGCAACAAAAAAGTCTCTGATTTTAATGTCTGGGGTCAGTAGAAATGTGTCATTTAAAATGGGGTCCTGAGCTAAAAAAAGGTTGAGAACCACTGCTCTACAACATTAACACACCATTATATGCACTTATTAGTCATAAAAATAATTTTCTTTTATTTCTTCTTTCATATCTGCTACTGTGTTTGCATTTGTCACCAAGAGAAATTACTCTCTTTACTGTACCTGGCAAAAAAATTGTTCTGATTGCAAACTAATAGGTATAAACATACTAGTTAACTTCTGAAACATACCTTTTATGTCAATTTAAAAAAAAAAATTAAATACCTGAACATGAAAGCTACAGATTCTGGACAAAAAGAACAAAGATCTGCAGATAGATTTAACAATACATTCTAATGTTGCTTGAGTTTTGCTGAAACACCTCTGCATTTTTTGTTGAGTAATATTTTGCGAATAGTATGTGTATCTGTATATATAATGTGGAGTTTTTACCTGTAATTGAATGTAAGTGCTAAAGGATATATTTGGGAGTGGTTTGCCTCATTGGGTCAAAATACACAATACAGGATAAATGTGTAACAGATCAGGGACAGGGGGAAGACATGAAAACAAAAGACAAATGTATTCAATTCGTACTTTTCCTAACTGATTACAGTCATTAGTTACAATAAGTCTAGTTTTGGAGATCAAATTATACAATTTGTATTTGGTAAAACTAATTCCTTTTCTCAGATCATTTAAGTGGCTATGCTACACATACACACACACACACTTTTATTTTGTCTTTGTCTAAGTATTTCTCTTTTGTGCATATGTGCTGTTAACTCTACAATGTAGGGAGTAAGTGTAAGTGTGCTTCAAAGCACAACAATAATAATGTACCAGTATATGTCTGCATCTTCTGCAGACATATAAGCATTAGTATTGTGTAAAATCTTAACATGAATCTCCTTTGTCTTATTAGTATTGCAGTATTGGTATGGCGACATCTCTAACACGTGACACATGAGTAAGCTTTCAACCTTGCAACAGGCGCCACCATAAGCACATGTTAGGTAAGAGAAGAGTAATCCACTTACAAACCCTGCAAATACTGGCTCCCCCTGGGGTCGCCTGAAGAAAATGCAACTCAATGCAGTTACCGTGTTGTGGAAAACATGACACAGCATCCAGATCGTGTTATTATTATTACGCAATTACGGACTTTTCCTTGTGTAATTGTAAATAATTGTAATTCTACAAAGAGAATATTTGTTGAAATGGTGACCTCATATTTTTCAATACCATTTTAGTCCTCTTAGCACATGTATTAGCCTCTAATTGGAGCCTACTCATTGTGTTTTTGTGTTATATTTCAGGACATTTACATATATACTAACTATTTTTGTTTGATTTCAGTTTTATCTTCATCTCATATGACTATAGACTTTGATAGTTTGACTCATCAACATCTGTCTAAGGGGCCTCGGGTCATATTTCTAAATCATATACTGTATGAGCTAAATAAAACTGCCTTTTGTGACGTTGATCACAAATCAAATATATCTGTCTGAAATCCCTGTACATATATGCATTACATCTCCATTTTCATGTTTTAGCTAGTAGAGGTTTGTTTCAGGTTCCTTGTTGAAGCCCAGCTGCTCAATCCTGCTGAAGGCGCTGCGGTAATGCTGCTTTCAAGGAACCCAGAAATGTGGGATATTTTATTAGTGTTCAAGAATAGCTCGAAAGATATTTTCCAGAGTGAGAAGCTTGATATTTTGACACAGCTTACTGCCGATATATAGGGGTACGAAGTTCAAACAAAACAAAAATAACCATGTATAGTAGATAACATATATTGAGATAGATAGATAGATAGATAGATAGATAGATAGATAGATAGATAGATAGATAGATAGATAGATAGATAGATAGATAGATAGATAGATAGATAGATAGATAGATAGATTTAAAAGTATTCAACACAATAAACATTACATTTAAATGGCAAATATCATTGATACATAGAAAACTCAAACGTCTGTTCCCTGTCAAACAAATACATACATTTGCATATTTCATACATCATTATTTCAGTTGAGTAATTATAGAGTGGATGCAATATTATAAACCGTAGAACCCAAAAGAACATCTGTTAACGCAACACTCCTTCACTTTCCTTGCAGAAACGTTGGAATCCATGGGAGCCACTAGTGTAATAGAATTTCCGAGCTTCCTGGCAGTTCCTGGAGGCGTCATGAGCCTGCCCCTTCTGAGCAGCAATCCGTGATGTGTTTACTTGCTTTGTCAGCGGTGTCTGCGCAGTAGATAGCATATGTATCTCACCTGCTGCTAATCAGAACCTTGGACTTTTATCTTAAGGTGATTTATCACATCCTCAGGACCTTTTATCAGCAGTTTTCTCCCTCGCAGCAGTTTTTTTTTTGTCCAGCCTCTCGTGGACTTTGAAGGGGGCACGGCGGGCTCACAGGGTTTTTTTTAAGCTAACAAGCAAAGATGACGTTAAAATCCAATAAAAACGAACCTGCTGTCATACTGGAGCCTGTCAACAGTGTCCGGACAGCCCTCTCCGATCTGTACCTGGAGCAGCTTCTTCAAAACAAACCAAAGTCTGAAAAGGTACAGTACACTTCTACCTTCTACCCCCCCCCCCCTTTATATTTTGGTTTAGCCTTTACAGTACATTTGCTTCCGGGAAGTAGAGAGGGGGGGTACACGACTGTTGTTTATTCCTCCACAACACTTCTAAAAATAGCTGTGCAGCGATTAAATGTGTTGATTTATAATAGAAATACCAGGACATGGAGGTATATTTGTAAATCAGGACTTGTAACTACTGCATTGCACAGTCAGGCTTTGGAAACATTAAGACACTGCATTAGCACATTCACTTCTGCAATGTTTGGGAGTTTAGGGAAACAAGAGTAACATGCATGATATTTATGTACGACACTGTGGTCAGAAAACAGCTGACAGGATATAGAGAGAGAGAGTTAAAAGAAGCACAGACTGTATACAGTGTAATGTGTTTGACTCTAGGAAGACTACAGGGCCTCAGTGGGATTAGTGTCAGCAGTCATTTGAGGATGGTCAGGTTGTTTACTACATGTTAAATGTTGTACTGATCTGCCACTTGTTGTTCCAGTGTGTTAGGAAATATGTTATGAAACTATAACAGAGCAGTGTGATCACAAAGAAGCTCAACAGCCTCTTATTCAACAATCTTTTCTAGTCTCAGTCATAGTTGGAGAACTCTTTGTACTGCTGTTCTTTTAATTTGATAAGTCAGCACTGAGCTACTGGGGGAAACAGTGAAGGGAGGAAACTCCACTCCTGACCTCAGCATTTTTTTGCAGTTTCATTGCCTCTAGCAGGAATCTTGCCAAAGTGTTCTCTTGTTCAGCCGTGATTTGTCAGTGATGAGCAGATTTTAAGTGGGGAGTTGGGGGGGGGGGTCAGATGGTTCTTTATCACACTGTGGACGTCTATGTGTTTTCATGTGCATGCACACTTTAGTATATGGGTAATTAAATGTACCTTATGGATTTGTCACTTATTATCATAAGTGATTACAGGCAATGCTAGTTTGGGAGTATGTTCCAGCTCAGTTTTAACCCTTTGTTGGTCACACTACAAAAATCACAATATATATTTTTTGGTTTTTCCACCTCACAGGGACTATTATAACATAAAACTCTATATATATATATTTTACTGACCCTAAATTTAACTAAATTATTAAAACTCAAACATTACTCCTTCACCAATCTTACCAACATAACTTGTGACTTGGTTCAAATTACATGCATTAACTCTCTGTGTTTGTATCATTAGTGATTAGCATTAGCAATTAGCATTAGCAGTTCATGACCCTTTACCATCATCTCTATCGTTTGTTTGAGCATGTTTTCCAAAAAATATTACATGAATAGCAAAGTATTTGTGAAACAAGATGATTATTTATGTAAAATAATAATATCAATTCTATAATTAATTAATAAAATTAAATTAAAAAATCCAAACTTACCTGTTATTTTGTGTCCAAAAGAAAAAAAATCATAGAAGAGGTATTGTCATGTTTATGATCTTCTTCCTTGGTGGTATACTAGCATGACCTGAATATATCATTGACTGCCCAAGAAGTTTGGTGTCAAAGGACATAAATTTAGATTAGATATCAGGGTTCAAAGTTACCTCTACCAAACGGTAGATCTGACCAACAAAGGGTTAATGACTAACTCTAGTAAAACAAACCCACATGTATCCCCCTGTGCAGCTTTTTTTCACATTTCACCCATATCTCTCACCCCTGAATGATTTTCCATCATACTAACCAAAACAAGGCAGGTTCAGGCAAGTTTGGCTTCAGGGTTTTTAAGCCTAGCATGAAATACAGGGTTACAGTTTCTCTCCAGGTTCATAGCTACTGTCATTAGCTTTTCTCACAGCCCCTGGGTCATCTATGTAATCTAATTTACAGTTTGTCTTAAAAAGGGAAAACAGAAGCATTGTTAGGCAATCACAAACCACTTAGAATACAGAGTCCAATGAAGACAAATTATTGATTTGTCCTATTGTGCAGTGTTTCAGAGATCAATAAATTTTTTCCCACATGGCGGTGGACCCACCCAAATCCCTGCAAAGATAGGATTAATAATTAATGTACCTTGGCCTAAAAGGTCAATCACATTTATTTAACAGATTAGAAGCACATTGTAGTTTATTATAATGTAATCATGGCAGATAATGCTTTGTTTCATATATTATTTTATCCACAGGTTATTCTTTTAACATATCCTGTTGATTGACTTCATCGGGCAATGAGTACATATCTCCAGAAAAGGAAAACAATCATCTCTTTCCTGAATATGTTTTGCTACTCAGACAAGCTGTTTATTTATCCCGCTGCTTCCCCACACCCAAAACTTCCCTTTGAGTTGAAAGGGTTTCCTGCCTCCCAATGATAGAACCAGAGGGGGGGGGGCTTTCTCACAGCGGCCAGGAAATTTGATTAGAGAACAAAGTGACAAGCAAGATGTAAACCCTAAAAATACAGACCTGTGGGTTTAGCTTTCCTTGAATTTTATTGTACCATATCTTGAGGAACATAGTGTTCTAATCTATTGTCAAAATGATGAAGAGATATGTTTAATTACAAACAATCCTTAAATCTTATCATGCAAATGTTTGTGGCACTGAGTGGTGGGAGAGTTCTTCTGTTGATTCTTTCTACAGATGACCCCAGTAGTTCTGTGTGAAGCAGATTATTCCATTGATAGACTAATATCTGACCTTTTCATTTAACCTTTGTCAGTGTCATTCTGACTGAATCCAATGTTTTGCAGCTCAACTTTTTTTTTTAAATCTCTTGACAGAGAACAAACTAATGATTGTATTTATATATCTAATGTCTGCACATGATCATTGGCTGTTCTAATAGTGGTATTGTCGTCATGTAATTTCTACCACTATTTCAGCATCTATGAAGTTAAATTGTGGTTCTCCCTGATAAACCCTCAGACTCAAAGGGTTTTTCTTTTCTCAGAAGGTCACTGAATCTCAGAGATGAATATCTCTGTGTGTCAGAGTAGATCCTATGATGCTGTTTTATCATCTGTAGTCAGATTGTTAGATTGCTGAACAGACTCCTTTTCTAACAAGGTGTAATATTATCTGTTTACCATGGGAGCCCATGTCAAATAGTCCCTCTGGGTGCAGTCTCACAGTCTGGTAAATAAGTGTCATGTTGCAAAGAAAAAGTAAATGCTTAGTGTTCACGACCCCCTGTATTTAAGGGTTTTCAGACATCAAGCATGATAAAATTATATGTGCAAAGAAACAAACAAAAACTCATACAGTCGTTTTCCATAAAGAATACAAAACTTTTAAGGGAAGTGAATTTTTAGTCTAAATGTCTGTTTGAATTTCATTGATAGTCACTGTCATGAAATTACATTTATTGGTTTATTGTAGTGCTGATGCTGGACATTTGTATTTTTTTTTGGCTGAGCCAGTGCTGATGTGTCATTTTCACGCATAAACTTTGTGCTGATGCAGGGAATCTTTTCTCTGAAGTCAGTGTAGTGACTAATTTATGAACTTTTTGTTATTACGTATTTATTGTTCTGTCTTACACAAGAGTGCTCCTGCAAAGAATGACAATTTAAAGGATATCTTATCTTGGACAGTTGTAACGTGTGATTGGTGTTCTTTATTTAGTCATCAATGACCTTCTTGGTATAAGTTAGAAAGTTCAGATCTCCTCTTTGAGTTGTTGTACAAACTGCATCATCTTTGTTGACACTAGAGCAGTAGCATGGATATGTCATGGGAATAAATTTAATTTGGGTAATTTTAGCTGAAACCACAATTACATGAATCATCAAAATCTACCTTAAGCCTCTTATTTGTTTGTCGACTATTATCCCAAACTCCTGCAAAGTCAACAAAATGACTTTCTGCAAAATTATCAAAGAACTAGTTTAGTCACATCTATGCTGTTCTTTGATGACACTGGTGGTATCCATGACCACATTAACCTGGTTGACCAGATCACTGAACGTGGTTAATCAGGTGTTACAACACTGGGTTAATTTTTAACCTTAAACATATGTTGAAACTGCAAATTTAACAAAGCTGTTGGCATCAGTGAAAAGCTTTTACTGCTGCTATTGGAAAACTGAATTAAAAGATGATCTGAAATGAAGAAAAATGAACCGATAGTAATTTCTTTGTATCTGTTTATTACATTATATCCAGATTGTATCTGTTCCTTAGATAGGTGATTTAATATATCTTAATGTTTCTTCTTTTTTTTTTTTAACAGGCAGATATGCAAACCTATGAAAACAAAGGGGCTGAGGTTTACACCAATGGCAGTGCTGGACATATGAACGGTACAGAGCTGACCAGGATGAAAGAAGTAGCATTTCAAAAAAATCCCTCTGAGCCGATGGTATGTTTCTGCATTTACACACACACACACACACACACACACGAAAATGCGTAACTTGCAGATTCCTATTGGTTATTTCCTTCTAATTTGATTTTTGTCTGCAGGGGGTCACTCTGAAACTGAACGACAAACAAAAATGCACTGTGGCCAGAATATTGCACGGGGGAATGATTCACAGACAAGGTAATTCTGTATATATTTATTGGATTTAAGTGGGTGCTGAGTTGTATGCTTCTGTGGCAATGATAAAACAAGTCCTGTACCTGAAGTGATCTTGAAACGTACCCACCACTGAGCACCTGTGGAGGAAAACAGATTAGAAAGTGTAGGATAAGAGTATCAATAAAGTGTCTCAAATGAATTTCAGTCAGCGTATATTTTATCAGTCCAAAGTACAGCTGTGGTGTCAAATATGGTATCTAAGTTCATGAATTACAAGCTGGATTTCTTGTAAGTTTTTGTCATTTTAAGTTGTAATCTGTAATAACAACGTTTCCTTTGCCTATTTGTGTGAAATTCTGTTTTATTTCTTGTTTTTGAATTCTTCTCAACATTATTTTCCAGTACTTTATAATATAATAGAAGCACACGTTTGGGGTAACTACATGTCCTGTGATTTCCTCTTTCTATAGGGTCTTTACATGAAGGTGATGAAATAGCAGAGATCAATGGAAAGAGTGTGACGAACCATAGTGTAGATCAGCTGCAAAAGATCCTGGTACTGTATGATCACAGCTAGCAGCTTTTTACAGATTTTGATCCCTTTTTTTTTTTTTTTTTCTAAATACATCTTTGTTACGTTACAGAAAGAAACAAATGGAGTAGTCACTATGAAGATCATTCCCAACCTGCAGAGTCGATCTCGGGCTTGTGAGGTAACAACATGACAAACTGCATATGGCTGTTTGCACTTTGGTTCCTGTGTGTTTCTTTCCTGTATGATTTTTTTTAATTTTATTTGCATGTGTACACACAGAAAAAAACCTGTTCTTTCAAATCAGATGCTAGTGTTAAACTTTATAAAAAAATATTTTGTTTTTTATTAGGTGAATCTACTGTTAATCAATGAACAAACAAGGTGACTATAAATTAGTAGAAATGTAAGAACAATGTATACTCTATACTAGGTTAGGGTTTTAGAGGTGAAACACTTGGGTAGTGTGTTTCATTCTGCCATCCACTGGTCACAACACATCATATTTTGCAGTAAGCAGCCATTCTTTTGAATCGAAAATGGCTTTTGGCAAATTCCAAAACAATACGCTAGTAACGCATAGTAACTCATGCATTACTATGTGATAAATTATCCAAGAAAGTGTTTGGCTGCATTAACCACATGAATCATATTATCATTCATTATCATCATCATTATAACGTATGCTCTGTTTATGCTGTGGCCACTGATGGCAGGTTATTTTAAAACTTGTAGTCCATTAAGTTGTAGATTGAATTAAAATGCTTTAAGCAGTTTAATGCCAAGGAACATTTTGGTCACTCAGATCACCCCAGTGGGTTTACTCACTGGAATATTGTTGGAATACAAACACCAACACTGTGATTTGGGAAATCACAAATGTGCATGAATGTATTACTAACCATATGTTAATTTACCCAGAGAAGAATATACACATGACTAAATTGTTCTAATGGTAAAATAAAAAATCTAAAGATATATTACAGTATAGTATACTGTAAGTAGAATATAGTATATAGTCATATAGTCACACACTGAAAAGACACCACATGTGGTGTTTTAATATAGTTTATATTATTATAAGGATTTGGGCTTAACCATTTTGGTCTGTTACAATAGTCAGTGCTACATATATGTTCTGAAAAAATAAGTACTAAAATGAAATGTAATTAATGGAATTTCAATGGAATGAAACTTCAGCTTCAGGAATGCAATTCAGTACTTTACACAATTCATTTAGCTTCACAAATTCATATCATGACTGTGTATATTCTTTATAATGGGTAACTTACTTAGTTAACATTTGCAGAATGTGAATGCACTCTGTAAGTGTCAAATTGAATATTTGTTTTGTGAGTGTACTCTTCTCATAGATCTGTAGATTTTCTGGTGATGGTCAGTAATGTTCTGAGACACCGAGATGTGGAGTTTATAAAACACAATATAGAACGAAGCCTAATAATTATTTGATGGTGACAGATATTGTGGAAGATTAAGGTTAACTCTAGAAATTAAATCTATGTTATACACACAGTTACTAGCATTAGTATTAGCTTAGCACATAGCATTCATATTAGAAGCAGGGTTCAGCATTAACACACACACACACACACACACACACACACACACACACACACACACACACATATATATATATATCCTGACATAAAAGCAGCCTCAAACAATTCAAATTCACAATCTAGCTATGTTCTACACATGCTAACTTTGTGTGTTTGTTAAACTGAACTCAAATAATACAAGTTTTCTGAAAACATCATAGATACCAGACAGTGTTTTCCAATTTCTCTAACAATTGTAGAATTATTTATTAGTTATAAATGTATTAAGGTTCTTCTTACGAATACTTATAAGCTCTTTTACAATAACAAGGTCATTTACAGCATGTCCTTAACCTGTAGATGTACATGAGGGCCCAGTTTGAGTACGACCCGGCTAAGGATGAGCTCATCCCATGTAAAGAGGCAGGCCTGAAGTTTAAAACTGGAGACATCATTCAGATCATCAATAAGCAGGATCCAAACTGGTGGCAAGGCAGAGTGGAGAGCAGCGCTGCAGACTTCGCTGGACTCATACCCTCCCCTGAGCTACAAGAATGGTAAACAGTTCAGTCATATTGTTCCTGGTGATACTTCATGCAGCGTGAATCCACCCCAGTAGTGAAACCTGTCACATCAGCTTAGTCAGAAACTGATTTGAGCTCAGCCAGAACTTGTGTTTCCAATGCAGGAGGGTGGCAAGTAAAAGTAAAGCCAGAGAGGGGACTCCATCCTGTAGCCCCTTTGGAAAGAAAAAAAAGTGCAAAGACAAGTACTTGGCTAAACACAGCTCTGGTGAGTATAACCCTGCAGTGCATTGTGGATCTTACCTCATTATGTTCTCTCATAATTATTTTATTTATTTATTAATTTATTTTTCAGTTTTTGATCAGCTTGATGTGATTTCATATGAGGAAGTTGTCCGGCTCCCTGCTTTCACCAGGAAAACATTGGTGCTGATTGGTAAGTTTCCTACTGGCATCTTTTTTTCCCTCCGTTATCACCTTTATTTAAAAGTATTATGAAGCGTACGCTCAACTAAACATACAGTGGTGGGGGAAAAAAAGTTTTTGAACATCTGTAATATATTACATTTAAAATCACCGTCATGCTCACTTCTGCATGTACTGTGTTCTGTTGAGGTTAAAACTGAATGTTTCAGTAAGATAATGAAACACACCCAGGGCATGGCACGTTGAAACTGTCAATTTATTTTTGTTATTTATTCATGCTAATAAGAAACTGATAAATGCTTTTGTCACTGTGTATCTGATGCAGCCACATCTTTTGAAACACAAAAAAAATACTTTGATCTATTCAGATATTTTCTTATTTAGATATGTCATGATAATATTTGAGATTTGTCTGAAATCTCAAATATTTTTCCCCTACTGTATACATATATAGATTGTGTCTTGGAGGTAGAAAGGTTTCTGTATGAGCAACATGGATAAAATAGTAAAAATCTGACTATTTAGGTGCACCTGGTGTTGGAAGGAGCCACATCAAAAATGCTTTATTGACCAAATACCCTGAGAAATTTTGCTACCCCCGCACCACGTGAGTAAAACCACCTTAATTTCTCACATGTTACATGAAAGTGCCCACTGAGATTTGATCTATGATTCTGTACAGACACCACAAGACCCAAACGCAAGGATGAGGAAAATGGACAGGAGTATTATTTCATCTCCAATGAAGCCATGACCAAGTGCATCTCTGGGAATGAACTCCTGGAGTATGGCAGTTTCCAGGGAAGTATGTTTGGTACCAAAATTGAGACCATTCAGAAGATCCATGAGCAAGGCAAGATCGCGGTGCTGGATATAGAGCCACAGGTGAGTTTTTCTACCTACTCTAAAAAAACATTTTATTGTCCATACAGTGATGATGATCCATGGTCCAACCGTAAAAAGACCTGTCTGATTACTTGGATATCTTAAGTCATGTTATAGGACATACTCAAAATACTGCATTAAAGTTGTAGGAAACACCTAGAATGTGAAAATACACACTTCCCTTCTGCAGATTTCAGACCAAATCTTAGACTTAGAAAGACTTGCTCCAGTATAAATATAATGATTATGTATATATAAAATAAAAATAGAATATAGATGGTAAAATTTAAAACATGTGACCCTCCTGCACAAAACCAGTCACAAGTCTCACAGCAGTATTTCTAGCTATAGCCTTAATGCATAAAATCTAAGTAAAATGTCTCCTGAACACTTTTAACTATGAGTTTTTTGTGAAATCCCTACCGTAAGTGCTTAAAATCATGCCTTTTAGGAAAGTCAACAACTGACTCTGACAGTAACTAAGTCTAAAACAAAGAAAAATCAGCTCCAAACACAGCTTTCCTTTGTGCTTGCATTAGGTATTTCCCCATCATGTTTGGTACCGTTGGAAAGATCAGGATTCCCTCTAGACAACCCTGGAATAGAAATCTACGTAATTATATATTTGAACCAATGGGAGGCCTCAGAACAAAGCCTTCTCCAGTAAACAAAATCCCTTGTTGCTAGGGCGATGTTGAAAAACGGCCTCTGATTGGTTGAATTAGTGTCACGCAATCATTTTTAATAAGCTTTCAGATAGATATAAAATCTTAATTTCTGAAATTTGACCCAAATGCTGGAGGGTCATATATATCCTCCTGGGACCCAGTAGGAAAACATTGTTTGCCATTTTACATGAAATAATTGCCTTAATTGGAAATAGCATGATGCAACAGTTTATTCAGATACATTTTAAAAAATTTTTTTTAACATAATGTCCTTTTCAGTGGACATTTTTTATTTATTATTTTTAAATAAAAGTGTGAAATTCTTGTCCACTACAGAGGACAAAAAATGTATTGCTGGGACTCAGGAGGTTAAATATATATATATATATATATATATATATATATATATATATATATATATATATATATATATATATATATATATATATATATATATATATATATATATATATATATATATATATATATATATATATATATATATATAACAGTAACACGTACACATTAGAATATAGGCAAAAGACAAGGGACGTAGATAAAAACATAATATAACTACAGACGACCTGGCTGTGTTTCATGCTGTTATGTAAAAGTAAAGCCACTTTTCTAAGCTTCCATATTAAGACATTAAATTATACAATCATGTCCAAGTTGCATCTGACAGAATCTGATTAGCAACTTGTAATTATAACTGTAAGTCACATACTGAAGCTTCCTACCTGTCTGAAAAAGTGTGTGATTAGACAGAAAACTGGAAAAAAGAGTAGATGCTAAGGTGTCATGTCATCTCCTTATACTTGAAAGGCTGTAAGGTATTTAAGGATGGGGTTTTTTTTTGCCTTGTGATGATAAAAAAACTGTCATCACAGCCATCAGTATTAATAAATGCAGACCTTGTTTATATTTTAAATGTATCTAGTGATGAACATTTCCTGCTTCCCTAAAAGTCAACTTTAAACCAGAGGTGTTAAACATGTGGCCCAGTGGTGAAATCCGGCCCCCGAAAGGCTCCAGTCTGGCCGCTGGGATACATTAACGAAATACAAAAATAATAGTGAATATATATCGATAATTATTAAAATGGGTTGAATTGATAAAATACTATCATAATAACCTATAAATACTAACGACTCCACATTATGATTTTTGTTAATTTAAACATGTTCATGTCATTTTACTGTATTTGCAATAAAACAAACAAAAAAAAGAATAACCTGAACAAATATGAACATTTTGAAATGTCTGAAGTGCAACTTTAACAATGTTGTGCCTTTTCTGTATTTGTAGATCTACTAAAATAATCTGTATGCTGTAATTGACGTGTGTAAATGATAAACTGAAACATAATCTTGTTAAAATTTAATTTAATTTTCTGAAGAAGTGTCAGTTTATTCATGTTATTCACATTATTTTAAAGGACAGTTGGTAGATGTAAACATTTTCATCACATAATTTCTTTCTTTTGCTCTAAAACAGAGAGGAAAAGTTGGAGTTGAAATTGTTATTATTATTATTATTATGATTATGATTATTATTATGATTATTATTATTATTATTATTATTATTATTATTATTATTATTATTATTATTATTATGATGTTATTATTTTAGTGGCATGGGCCAGTTCAGATGAAATTTGCTTTAATGTGGCCCCTGAATTAAAATTAGTTTTACACCCCTGCTTTAATCACTGATGAATTTACATTTTCGCACCATATAAGATTTGAATCCAAAATACTTGTGGTTCCATGAACGCTGCTTTATGCTGAGCACAAAGACACTATCTCTGTTTCGCAAATAAATATGAAAGCATCATCTGACAACTTTCTACAGTTTCAAACTCAAAGTTGGCCTTGTATGAAAATGAAAAAATAAAAAAGTACCTGCCTTTGACTATAGGAGGACATTATTAATTACCCTACTCCATGAGGGGGAGGCAAGTGGTATTTTTTGGGTTGCTTGTTCTTTCCTGTGTTTAACACTCTAGCAGAAAAACTATTGGTTGAATTCATACCAAATTGGGTTTATAGATTGCCAGTGACCCAGATTAGATGTGATTACGTTCTCGGAAAAGTAGGATAAAGTTTCAGTTTTTAACTCATTGACTGCCAGCTATGTTCAGAGTAGACAGCTCAGTACTGCCAGAGTTTTTTTTGACATTTTCACTGAACTTTCAAGACCCAAAAAATAGGTGTCCCAACACCTTATATTGCCTCGTTCATGGGTGTTCACGCTAGATGTTCGCAACTTTTAGTATGTACCAAACCAGCACACATACACACGAACAGCAATATGACGTTATAACACATATACCTGCACCCCCAGAGTGCACCCTCTGCTGGATTCCCAGAGATGTGGGGATGAATCTGCCACCCCACCCTTAATAATTGCGGTTGCAACACTCTTACTTGCAGATCCACTACCAGAAAAACTCTGTGCCAGTGTGAACTGCTTGTATTTTTTTTTATCTGCTTGATTTCATCTTCCACTTCGATATTTTCTTTCTCACTCTCTCAACTCGTCTTCTTCGAGGCACAAAGCTACAGTTGCCTTTTATTGGAAAATACAGTTTCTGCGCCGACTGGGACAGAAATACATAACCCACAGGTCTGAAATTCACACATATGATAAACAAGACTTTGATCCACTGCCCCCATGAAATAGGGGGGATTAGGCGGGGCTTCATTCTTTTCCAGTAGTGAGCAGTTTCAAAGGTGTATATATTTATTTTTACACTTTTTTTTCCTCCCATTTTCTTATAATGGGTGAAATTTCAAATGTCTATAAAACATTCATTTTGTTTCAGTTTCCTTCAAACTTGGCACATATATAGAGGAAATTGATATGTTGACATCAGCTAGATGGATGCCGAAATAAGCATGAATAAATTTTTGGTGCCTGGCACCACTTACGTATTTGTATATTTACTTCCCAAAATCAGTGTTGTTTGTTTATCACAGTTTCTGTATCCATTTTTTTTTTCTTTTTAATGCAGACGTTGAAAGTAGTGCGGACTGCTGATTTTGCACCTCTTGTGGTGTTCATCGCACCCACCACCACAGCTCCCCAGGTGAATATTCTTTGTATAACTATGAAACATGTTCCAACCACACACTCTACTGTCAGATCTCTGCTAATGCTGCCTCTTGTTTCCTAGACGGAGTCCCTGCTGATGATCCAGAAAGAGTCTGAGGCCATTTTGAGCACATACGGACACTTCTTCGACGTGGTTCTCGTCAACAATGACGTGGATGAAAGTGTGAAAGGTGTGGAAGAGGCCATGGAGAGCGCCACTTCCTCCCCTCAGTGGGTTCCAGTGTCATGGGTATACTGACACGTCTGACTCCAATATAATACAATTTTTTTTTTTGTCAAAAAGCAGCGCAATATCACTCCTTACACAAAACTTCTCAGTTAGTGATGTCCCAGGTGTGTATGCGTTTACTTTTAGTAAATGTAATTGTCATTGAGATTCTTTGCACAAATGTAACCTGTATATGCGTATGTATCTGGAAGAAAAAAAGCAATATGTAGAAAGGTTTATTTCAGAAAGTAAAAAGCCTCACCAGGGATATTTTATTTGGTTCTTTTAACATGTGTGCTTCAGGCTTTTGGGTGATTATGGAATGTTTTTGGTGCCACACACTTTTGTGGTTGTTTGAATGTGAGAAAATGCAAAACAGGACCACAACTGTGAATGAAATCCACATTTTTAAATGTAAGGATTTCATCATGTACAAGACTTATTCTGGGTTCGTTGTTGTTTTTCTGTTCTCATTAGACTGTGCCATACAACTGCGACCATGTTCATGTGTGTTATTTCCATAGAATGATGCTGTCATATTCACAAAAACAGTCACTGACAACCTCTATTGTCTTGTTTTATCAAAATTGTATACCTCATGGGATACTGTAAAGGCACTTTTAAACAAAAAATAAATCCCCTTGCTCTGTTACTGCCTTCTGTTATTACTTTGCACCCATTTTATACAGATCTAAATGACAGGCTCATAGTGTTACCTACTTGAATTGACAAACTTTACTTTACACATATAGGCTGGAAGTAGGTGCTGAAAAATATTTAACAAGCTACTCAAACCTGTCCCAAATGTCACATGACCTAATGTAGTTTTACCACAAAGATTCTCATGCATCACAAGATATAGACACTTTCTGATAAAGTAACCACAGAAGGTAAAATCAAACCCATTTGTTCAAAATAAAAATCACAAACAGCAGATCTGAAGCTTTATGTCTCATAATTATCCACAAAAGAACCATATTCCAACAAAAACATCGAAAACAAACCCAAAGAAATTGCCCAAATCTAGTCCAAAACACATCAAAACATCCATAAATATCCACAAATATTTTATCTATTGCATCATTTAACAGGACCCGCCTCCAATATCCCAGATTTCATCTTAATATTTTCATTTATAAACATCAATTGCATGTTATTAAAATGGTTCAAGAACAACATTCAATTGACTTTATTAAGAAATTTTGGCGAAATTGAGTGGAAGTTTAAAGGGTTAAAGAAAAGCAGCACTTTTGGAAATTTGACGTAACAATAATGAAGAACAAAAGGCATGACGAAAAAGTATTTTATTTTCATCGGCTAGTTCTACTAACACCTACAAATATAAGTATTTTAGATTTTTACTGTGAATTCAGGTTGTTTGTGTCCATTAAACATTTTCAGAGTGAAAGACTTTGATCATATATAGATAAAGAATTGTCTATATGGTGCGACGCAAGTAATCTCTCTACATCTCCAGCATTTCTATTCTCTCTTCATCCACAGGGTGGTAGTAAGTGACAGGTTTTACATGATCTGTTCATTCTCAATGCACTAAACAGGTCACTGGACAAGATCATAAATTCACAATATGTCATCCTCACTATAATGTTTTAAAGTGTTATTCTGGTTAAGGTTTGAATAAAGTTTCTCATAAGCATCCACTATTGCACAAATCAAAATATTACCATGTTTTGTAAAACTTAAAAACTATTAGATGCAGGATAAAAAGAGCTACACATTTTTATCACCAATGGAGGTATTACATTTTTGTTTGGAATTTGAACAGTAGTTACAAGACACAAACACAGAGTGATAATAGTCCCGTTTTTGTTCTTTTTTCATTATATAAAATCAGAGGGGGGAAGTAAGTAAGTAAAAATACTTTATTACTGTACTTAAGCTGATTTTTCAGGTATCTGTACTTTACTTGAGTATATCTTTTTCAGGAAACTTTTTACTTTTACTCCCGACATTTTTACATAAATATTTGTACTTTATACTCTTTACATTTATATAATTATCTGTACTTTATACTCTTTACATTTATATAAATATCTGTACTTTACCATCTTTACATTTATATAAATATCTGTACTTTATACTCTTTACATTTATATAAATATCTGTACTTTATACTCTTTACATTTATATAAATATCTGTACTTTATACTCTTTACATTTATATAAATATCTGTACTTTATACTCTTTACATTCTCTGAAAAGACTCATTATTTTTTCAAAGTAAAGACATGTGACAGTATGAAAAATAAGTCACTTCAGAGGGAAAATCAGTGGAGGAGAGAAACTGTGAATTTATATATTTAAGTTATATGACTATTATCTCACAATTTTGACTTTTTACCTTATAATTTTTACATTTTATTTCATAATTTGGATATTTTATCTCACAATTTCGACTTTTTCTCTTAAAATTATGCATTTTTAAAAATGTCATATTTATAACTTTTTTTAAAATGTCATGATGACTTTTTATCTCAATTGTGACTTTTTCTTCTTATTTTTCCTACATTTCTTGCCCCTATCCACAAAACTGAGTAACTGTAATCTAATCAAACACATTATCTACACAGTGCTTCACTTTTAAAGGCTTTATTTTAGATACTTTTGAAACTTTTCAGATTTTTTCTGGTTAAATAAGTGTTATTGCATTGATGGTAAAAAAAAACCCCACATAGAAATAAAATGCAGCTTTACTTTTTACTTTTGTACTTTATTACAATTGAGAATTTGTACTTTTACTTAAGTAAAGGAGTTGAATCAGTACTTCTACTTTTACCAGAGTATTTTTTTCACACAAGTAGCTGTACTTCTACTTCAGTATAAAATGTGAGTACTTTGACCACCTCTGTATAAAATTAACATCATAAATGAAAGACTGATAATGATTCACACATGCTGCATGTAAACAATGGCTACATTTTTAAAAGATAAGGCATAGTCAGTCAAAATAAAAGCTAAATCTTGAACCTGAATAAAATATACTGCTGATGAGAGGAGGGTGTTGGCAATGAAACAAAGTGGTCCTTTGGCACCATCATGTGGTGCAGGTAACACATAGAAAGACAACCGTTATCAACATATTTAATTAAAATGTGGTTAAAACTTGTCAGTATGGATATATTATCACCCTATGATAAATTCTGTTTAGTTTAAGTGATCATGATTTAAGTTCCTCAGTGTGTGTTGAATAAATGGATCAATTTTATATAATAGACAAGCAATTTCTTTGTCTATTGCATTCTATTCTATTCTATTCACAGATAATTTAACAACTTGTTGTTGTGGTGTTCTAACACAATAGCATCTGTTTTATTGGACAGTGCATAATCAAGATAATCATGCATGGGTTTTTTTTTGTAAAAAACAATTCAAAAGTGACTTTTACATCAAATGTTAAAAGCATTACAGCCAAATGTGAAAGAAAATGTCATTTAAAAATTAAAGAATGTTAAAGCAAACAGGACATAGGACATGAAATTAAGAGTAGATAAAATACAAAATTACAAGAAGGGAATAATTTTTACACTACATTTAGAAATCTCAGAATAAATTCAAAGCGTATTATTATGTCGAAACAGAGAAAAAATGAAGAAAAAATGACTTCACTAAATGTAAAAAAAAAAATATGAAAACAAGCATCTACAACCACAGTCATTTCTCAGACTACATGCGTTGTATTGATGAGTCATTGTTGCAGAATATGATGGTGTTTGAATGTTCACTACAGAGCTTCTGAGCATCCAAAAGTCATACCTGGTTCATGATGAAAAGCTAAGAAAGTGAATTTTCTCTAAATTATATACATGTATTAATAGGATAAGTGATTGAAAAGTTCTTAAACCTTTCAGATCCATAAATGCATTTGGTCAGTGGTGTATGTTTAGGAGTTTAAGGGTTAATGGTAGAAAAGTCCTGCTTTCTCATCTTTATTTGGAAATCTCATATTATTCTTTTTCACCCACATATTAAAATGACACAACAATTTCTCCCTTTATCCTGACAAACCCTTCTTGAAACATTAGTGGGCCCATGTCCAGGAGCTATTGTGAGAACAGATGCCTTAAATATAGGCTGACTTTATCAATCACTCAACTCTAGTGCTTGTAATTTTAATTTACCAAAATAAATATATGAAGAGAATCCACCTGAAACATAAAACTCTTGACACCAGTTGAGCTTAGTTTATCTTTCTACAATATATTTTTATCTTTCTACAATATATATATATATATATATATATATATATATATATATATATATATATATATATATATATATATATATATATATATATATATATATATATATATATATATATATATATATATATATATATATATATATATATGTTAGGAGGATATGAGAAAATAACAAATGTTTTTTTTTTCATAAGTAAGACAAACAAAATCAGAATCAATATTTTGACAAATAAAAAGCCCACATCTTTCCAGAAAACATTACAGAAGGAACAAGACCAAAAACTACAGCTGATATTTACTATAATAACTAGGTATTTAATACACGGCTGGCCACACCCCCTTCCGACAAACGCCATTTTGTTGACATACAGTCTTAGTACCAAAATAAGCTCCTTTACTGGCGCCTTAGACCCAAAACGTGCTCGTGACATTCAGCGCATGTGAAGAGAAACACTCTCAGAGCCCTTATGAGCGTGTTTTCATAACACAACCACGCCATAGTGACCCTTAAAGCAGTGTTTTTGTGCTGTTTGGCCACCCATTTCAACATGAAACTCTCCGAATGACGTCACCGAGCCATCTTTGTCCGTCTAATCCAGGCTGGTTATTACACCTTCATTACTGTAGGGACTCTGACAGCGCCGGGCTCGTGTCATAGCCTGCAGGTGCCGCATCGCCGTAGAAATAGGAAGAAGAAAGGGGTAGAAAATACACACACACAAAAAAAAGCCTTTTCTAAAGACGGGATAGATTGAAGCCAGTGCTCCTCCTAGGATATATAGGCAGGGAAACGCCACAATAACCAACGCAAGGGTGCCAGAGGGTAGAGAGGAGCGCACAAGGCAATCCACATCCATCTGCCAGCCACTTACACACGTTAACATTTCCAGTCCGGATTTCAGCACAGCTGTCCAGCCAATACAACCAGGAAAATGTGAGTACAGCATATGTTTCATTTTGTGTTTGTAGATCTTTTATTTACACGTTTGTTTGTTTTTTAATTATTTTTTTATTGATAAATATACTCGGTCCTATCTGCCTATAAGCTCCCTGAATGGATTCCGTGCTGTTATAATTCTGACATCCCAGTTCTAATGTCCCCGATCGTCAACACCCACAGCATATCTCGATGATATATACTATTTCTTATATTTGTTTTTCATTTGTAAATCCCGATAGATAATAAATAACCCAGGTTGTGGAGGCTAACATGTCGGCCTAACCTTGGAAGTAGAAAGAAGAGTCGGATTTATCTCATATTAAAGTCCTTATTATTAGCCCTATTTGTGCATTTACATACTAAAGGAGCACCATTTTTTTTTTTTTTAAAACCTCCTGTTTTTCATTTTTGTCTGTGGGGTTTTCACTGAAGCAGACACGCACGCATTTTTCCAGTTTAGACTGGTTTGAGAAGGACATCGACTCTCTGTGCTATCACCCAAAGGCTAATTATAGTGAATTTAAGAAAGGGGGAAAAAAAATATGACACGATAAATACAAATATACAAAAGGATGTGATGGTGTTAGGCTATTAAAACAGTTCCAGGTTCCGGGTTATTTTTACGGTGCCTAACCTCAGGTGACGATTAGGCTAATTCATTCAACAAGGGCATGCTTCACAAATCATAAGCACTTTAACTAAATGGAAGGCTGTAGATGCTGTAGAGCCTGTTGAACAGCGAAAGCATCCACATTATTCGATGATTGTCGCGTGAGCCTATAGTCATACACGGTGGTATTATTAGCTCTGACTAAGGATCGGGCCTAGTTTACGTGATATTTGCAACCTACAGCGGGGGGTGGGGATAGCCTAGCCTCCTACTGTATGTCGTCGATTGTCGTGCGAGGGCGGACAGCTATATATCTGACCACATTTCAGCCCCCCCCCCCCCCCCACACACACACACACACACCCTGTTCTTCCAGGGCCAGTTTAATCGCGTAAAATGTTTCCTATCCAATCCCCGACTCGCCCACCTTGTGTTTGATGCAGATCTGTGAAAGGTATTCTGCTGGAAGATGGTCGTGACAGCCTCGTCTGTCAGAAGATTGCTTTAAAACGTTGAAATGGCCTGTCCCCAAAACACGTAGCCCCATCTAGAAGCTTTCCTCTGAGGTTTATAACATGGATTAGGCTGTAAAATGTGTTGTGATTGTTCATCCAAGTCATTAAAATCCTTCCTTAGTCCGGAACCTCCCCACCCTCGACGTGTATGTTTCTACTGATGTTTTTTTTTTGTTTTTTTTTACAGGCCTGTCGTGCTAGTTCAGAAACGTGATGGGCTTTTTTTTCCCTCTTTATGGTACCACAGGAGGCTTTGTGTGGTTTGAATATGAAAGAATGACTCATGTGGACTACGTTTCAGTTTAGTAACATCAAACAGACTATGATAGTGAAACTGGAAACACGGATTCTGGTCCAGGCTGGTGTGTCGCTGTCCGGTTCTGAAATGTCGCTGTCCAGTTCTGAAAGTCAGACAGGCTGCTCTACCATGACAGTGACCACACACCTGTCTGTCTGTCTGTCTGTCTGTCTGTCTACTAAAAATGTAGTAAACTAGAAAAGCACTCTGAGAGCGTAAACCTCCGCCAAGGCAGACCTCTTCCCTTTGAATGAAGAGAGGTCCACCAAGGAGGTTATGTTTGTTTGTCTGTCTGTCTGTTTGTCTACAACATTACTCAACAAGTTATGGACAGATCTTGATGGAATTTACAGAGTAGGTTGGTAATGGGGAGATCTGGAAATGAATAGATTTTGGTGGTGATCCGGGGAAGGGGGGGGTCAAGATAACTCAAAAACTTATGGGTGGATTTTGATAACATTTTCAGGATGTGTTGGGAGTGTCATAAGGAACAAATGATTAAATGTTGGTGGTGATCTGGAAGAGATCTGGAATTCTGGATCCCTTTGAAAATTTACATTGCAGTAAATGGAGACTACATTTTAAAGTGATCCAGAATCTGGATTACCACTAAAATGTAATCATTTGTTCCTTGTGACACCCCCAACACATCATGAAAATTGTATCCAAATCTAATCAGAACTTTTTGAGTAATATTGCCGATAGACAGACAGACAGACAGACAGACAGACAGACAGACAGACAGATAGACAAACTCCAGCAAAAACATAACCTACTTGGTGGAGGTAATAAAAATACTAGTACCCAGAGTTTCCAAAATATAGCGTTATCTAAAATGCTGGGGGTTAATGGGAGAATGGGTTTTACTTAACCCTTTGATGCACGAATTATAAAAACCTTCGTCAAGATTTTTTTCCCTAAGTAATTTATTCTTCTTTAGGGATGAAAAAAAGCAATGTGATTTAAATTAAAAATGTCCACTCTATTGGACAATATGTGTTTAAGCCTTGAACCAAATGAACATGTATTTAAAATGCAATATGAAAACAATATGAAATAAAACATTTTTAATGCAGATTATGTTTAAGAAGACTGTTAATTACAGTCTAATAAGCAATTGATTGAAATGTAAACATGTTAGTGCAGATCAGGTATTAAGAACAGCCAAGTTACAGTAATGATATGAACCGATATGGAACTAAAACAACAAAATCCATGAATATACAAGAGAACAACTGTAGAAGAACTGTCCACTGGAGTGACCGTATGGATAAAAGGGTTACAAAAATGTTTGAAAGTTACTAGTTGCCATCTCTCAGCTTTAATTTACTTATTTTTTTCTGCCTTGTAACTCACTGTGTTTATATCTGTCATTAAGACAAGTACCTTATTTTCTTTTCTGACAATACATACTCTTTTCAGGTTGTTTCTAGTACAGGATTTATCCATTTATTCTGTAACTGTATATAAACCAACATATATGTTTAATAAAACATCATCATATACACCAAAAACATCAGCTGACCAGCACTTTTACTATTTGTTTTTCAAGATTTAAGAAATTACATTGATGTAAGAGTTAGTACATTTAATTTGGAAGCTGGTGACAAATGAATGTGTTTGTATAGAGGTTCAGTTTAGTGGTGTAAACCCCTTGTGTATAATATACACTGTGATGCTCTAATTTTACAGTGAGTACACTGTACATGAGCCAGTTAATATGGGTAGTTCCTCCCTAATATAGAAATCACTCCAGTCATAAGTGAAACAAAGCAGCAGTGCCATCAGGCCAACTATTGCAAAAGGATTTGTTGTTGTTAGAGGATTAGATATGTGTGAGCGTGTAAAGGTGACCTTTATACAGAGTTTTGTCCCCCCGCTAGTAGAGTAGATCAGTCACATGGAGTACTACCATTCAACTGATAATAGAATGCTGATTATGTCATATAACATTATGGTTGTTTTCTTCAAGTCTGTGTATTAATATCAATATCTACAGTAAATATTAATGGACACAGCGATCTCAAATGATGCGTCATAGTGTAATTTTCAAGCCTAAAATCTATAGAAACAAGCTTTAGATTTATGTTAGCCTTACAAATGTAGAAGAGATGCTTTTTGTAAATACTAAATTCTTTATATGTTTCTGTATTTATGAGTTATAACTGTATCTCTTGTTGCAAAGAGTCCAGATACTAGTGGATGTATACATGACAGCGAAGCATTTTTCATGGACTGTTCATTTTTCAGTGTAAATGACATGCTCAGTTAAACACTCTGTCACTCACCGAAGTTGTTATTGCTGCATGGAGCAGCTAAAATAAAAGGCGACTTGGAAGAAGCAATATAACATGACATGAGAAACAACTAGATTTTTTTTTTTTTTTGTCATCACTGTAAATCTGTTAACTTGTGACTTGATATTACAAGAACTGGATAGGTGAGGAAAGAGTGGGAATGATAAGAAAAGGAAGAGTAAAATCTTGTATTGTACAAAATATATTTAAGGAGTGTTATCTGCCTGCCACAGTGTTAATCACTGGTGTTAAAATGTTGTTATAAATAGAGGAGATTACAAGTTAAATGAGTGTTCCTGTCACAAATTAGCATGCGTTGCACATTGAAAAGTAACTGAAACTGAAAGCCAATTAACTTTATGTGTTAAAATGTCTGTGATTAGTCTAATGTCTGGAGGCTTTCTTGTGTGTACAGTAACAGCTTTCGACATATGTAGTAGTGCTATATCTCAACCAGTGAATGTTTCTACCCTCAGGTCTGCCCCAGCTGCTGGAGCCCCTGCATCAGAGGGAGGGAATCAGCCCCCTCCCAACCTCACCAGCAACCGTCGTCTGCAGCAGACACAGGCACAGGTGGATGAGGTGAGTAAAGCTTCCTCAACAAACTCAATGACTTTGTGAGGCTTAAGTGTTATGGCTTTATTTTCAGTGAATGTCTGCTTGTAAGCCAGTCACTTTTGAATTTACTTTCTGTCTAATTGAGGTCAAAGACAGCAGAACTTTATCCTAATGGGTGTTGGCAGACAGTCATCCTGCGTCCACGGTTGAAACAAAACTCCAAATGCTTTGTATGTTCCTCCCCAGGTGGTGGATATCATGCGTGTAAACGTGGATAAGGTTCTGGAGCGTGATCAGAAGCTGTCAGAACTGGACGATAGGGCTGATGCCCTGCAGGCTGGAGCCTCTCAGTTTGAGACCAGTGCTGCAAAACTGAAGAATAAATACTGGTGGAAGAATGCTAAGGTGAGAATACAGACTTGGCTTGTGCATATGCATATGTATTTGGATGTGTATAAAGGGAGGCTGTAGATGCACCAATTTACTGAAAACTGAATATTAAAAAAGATCCTGTGATCTTTGCCTTTTGAAGCTCTACTCAAATCACAACTGGGCTCTTTCAGGTTTTGCCTTTGTACACATACCTGCTTTCTGAATCAGTTTTTCATTAGCCAGTCTGTGTGTATACACAGATTTTTTGTGTTTGTGTTTCTAAAATCTTGTCTGTATTATAAACCTGTCACATGTATTGTTCTCAGAATGTCTAAATACCCATTATGCTCCCACTGCTCTGTATAAATATATGTAAAGAGAGTTTTAAGCAGACCCGGGTGTTGTTTGTGGCTAACCATTCATTTTTCAGAAGGCTGATATTTTCTAAAATTCCTGTTTGTTTACTTCAGTCATGGTGATAAGTACCAAACCTGTTGTATTTTTTCTTCTTTCACATGTTGGTTTTATAATGTTAGCTCAGATGGAGTGAATTGAATATGGATCTTAAAGCAGGATGTTCTGTAATGCTTTGTTTTTCCAATGATTTTTTTTTTTCTTTCTGTCTTTTTCTCAACTGAACACAGATGATGATTATCCTGGGTGTCATATGTGTGATTGTCCTCATCGTCATTATTGGTAAGAATCTTGTTACTCTACTTGAAGGTGCACTATGTAATTTATTTTGGCAAATATCTTTCTTATGAGTAATATTTTCACTTTCAATTCTCTTCTCAATGACTATAGCATACAAATCCTCTATCATTGCATTTCATGTCCTCTTTTCTCTTTGTTTCCAGTGTACTTCAGCACCTAAGAAGAGTTGCTCCTACCCCAGTCTGAATCCAACTTCCTTGCTACAGAAAAACCCTAAAATTGATGATGAATTGATCACTGATAGTTAATTTATTATATATCTCCCCCTGGTTAGCCTCGATATAACACCCCTAAACCCTTCAGGGCCCCATGGCTCCCCCACTTCCACCACCTCGCCTCTGGACCCCTGTCAATATTTGTCCTGTGAGTCTGTGGCCCTGTCTCCTTTCTGGGTACTCTTGGCTTTTCTAACACGCCATACTGAGAACCAAACACTTGTGACGATGCAACAACAGAAAAGGAAACAACGATTGGCGATAATTGTTACATAACTGATATATATATAGTTCTTTGTAGACTTTTATTCTGATATATACTGTTTTTTGTAGGTGTGTGTGCGTGTGCGTGTGTGCATTTTGTATTTTTTAATTTTTGTATTAATTTCACGTATGCTTCAGCGTTAACTACTGCCTATTATTCAAAGTGTGTATCTTGCATGTTCTCATCATTTGTCTGTCCCCAGCTTACTCTCTATTTTTGGTGTATTTGCACAGTGGAGTAAGTCATTTAACTAAGGAAACTGATTGATTTTACCTATGACATTTCTGCCACTTAAGTCAGTCCAAATTTAGCCAGTGAATTAAAACCATAACTGAACGTATCACAGCTTAAAAGTGGAGCTGACTCAGACAAAACTGCCTGTAAAATTCCCCTAAAAGTTCATCTATCCATCAGGTCTTTCAGCTCTGTGTCTTTGTAGTGTGATACTGTTAGGAGTTTTAGTCACTTGCTGGCTTGCTGAGAGAATAGAATCTCACTGATGTTGATCAACATACAACTAATGCATGGGTTTTTAAATTAATCTCTAGTTGTCATCCTTTTTGACCCAGGACTTGTTTCTATTTTAACATTACTGCCCTTGAATAACTCTCAGCTGTAGTCTCTTGTAAAAGCTCTAAACTGTTCTGCCTCTCAGCATGCTTGAACACCTCAATAACTTCTGATAATTTAAAACTGCCATAGTACAGTTGGACCAATGTCTGTAGATGTTTATTTTTTTTTGTTGAAATATTACGTAGTGTCTTATTTCGAAAACATTCCTTCATTGCAGTGTAGTGCAAAAGCTCTTACTGTAGCACATGTAAGTGTAAGTATCTTTAAACAAAAAAAAAAAAAAAAAAAAAAAAAAAAAGACATGCTATGAAACCTGTGTCGAAAATGTTGGTCTTACATACCATAAGAGAAAATAGTGATACTTAAATATCTGTAGGGGTAAGTTTAGGATAGACAGGATTAGAATTTGACTCTTGTCCAAATGATTTTTATTTTGTAATCTCAGTGATGTTATTTTAACATACACTTAAAATATACTGTGGCGATGTCACTGTGGATGAGGGTTTGATAAGTAACGATCGATGGTATTGTTGCATGAATTATGATACATCTGTTTCCATAACAAAAAAAAAAAGTCAATTCTACATGGACAAAAAAAAGCCTTAGTATCCAGTCACTCCTGTTAAACAACATAGATTACTTTCAGTTAAACACACCCTTACACTTTCAATTTGTGTAGGGAGAGTGGCTGACTGCAGACAAGGAATCTGTTTAAAATGCACAAACAACCTTGTTTTTGATGGCGCTGTCTGGCTGGTCAATAGCCTGGCCAAAGGAGATCCTCGTGCAGCAAACACTCTCCGGATAAAGAGCACATACTGTATGTGAACAGAAGATTCAGCCTTTTTTTTTTTTTTTTTTTTTTTTTGCAAATCCAGGACTAGGGACAGAGGCTGATGAGGAAAATGAGAAATTCACAGCTTTCTGGGGTTTAGTTAAGCTGTCCGCAAAATTTCAGCTTGTTCGAAATTCACACCTAAAGACAAGAGGCAATTGCTCTAAAACTAGTAGCAAACTAACAAACTAGTGTTTAGCTAGCGCAGTGGTTCTGTCTCAGTGTTTCTCCCTCTAGTTAAGGCCTTTTTCTTTTTTAAATATGATAGAATATATTTTTTATTATAGTATATTTTTGTGTCAAACTGACAGGTGAAGAGGAAGGGTACAGTCAGTACCTTTTGCTGCCAACAGCAGTCAGCTCCTCTTTACCTCTGTCTGCTGTGTTTTTTGTAATTCCGCTCTATGCGTTATACACTGCCAAGCAACAAGGGAGAGGCTGTTATTGCGGTTGTTTCTTTCATTGGTATCCTCGCTGGTTTGGTCTTGAACTATTCGACTATACTTTTCCACATCTTCTCTTGTGCGTACTAAACTTTTAGCTGCGTCTATCAGTGAAGTAATGCATTTGATTTGTGGATCCTCAAATGGTGTGTCATACTAAGGCCTTGTGCACACGAGCTGATAATAGTGGTTATACAAGCAGGTCTGGCTTTTATTAAACTGAAGCCTGTAGGCCTGTATTGCTGCATAATTATCCAATCAGCTCAAGATTACTCTTTATAATCCTGCAATCTTACAATTTAGCTTCTAGATCTTTTTAGAGTATGGGCTACAGTTTCTGAAAAGCGCCAGAATCCACTTACAGTGTTTTAATATAAGTGTGTGTAAAGCCTTAGTAGCCTTGTCTTCTTTCAACATGACTTTTTATTCTCCCCACCAGCTGAATAGACCAGCCTGCCCCCTTTTGCTCTACTCACTGATACAGAATCCTACGGTGTGTGTGTGTGTGTGTGTGTGTGTGTGTGTGTTGAAGTGTGTGTTTATGTGTGTGTTAGAATAGCTCTGTCTTGGGAATATCCCCAGTTTATCCCAACAGATTAGGTCGCTTAAATCTCAGAGTGCGGGCACGTTGTTTCCTTGACCACTGAATTACACAAGCAGAGAGGTTACAGATCTGCCGGTCAGTTCTCTTAGGAAGATCCCCAATTGTAACAAACCTAATCCTACAATCTACTCCCATGAGTTCTTAGTCAAAAGTAAACTGCAGAAGATTACCAAAGACCAGATTTTAATGCTTACGCTGCCAATTGCCATCAAAAACAAGCGAGTAGAAACAGGTTGACCAAACAGTCCTAGTCTGTTGAAAATATCGTATACCCTTACCCTGTCTGTCACCGAGTACAGGACCTTTTAAGTCGTACACACTGTTTGTGAGTGTGCCATTCTAACATATGCAAGTTAAACCAAAACATAACGACCGCAATGCTTCAAAAGTCAAAAACGGTCCACCCCAACACATCTGTCCGGGTCCTGAGAACTTCTTTAATCTGCAATGACTTTGTAGACACATGATCCTATAACTAATAAATAGCACAACTCTTCTTTTTCTGTCTCCATAAAGCTGCCAAGTTTGAAAATCAAAAGGCGTATAAACTACATAATAGACATAAACGAAGAAAAATGCTTAAAAAAAAAAAATCTGCATTGTTTGGTGTTGTAATATGGGGGTGTTTTGGGGGTTAGGGGGTCCTATATCCTCAGATTTACGGTATTAGAAATTTACCAAAATATAGGACAAATATTATCAAACTGTAAAATCGGGTTTTATGGCAATATAAAATAATCCTAGAGTTATAAACCTTGTCCTTTTAGCCATCCTGCAGGAGTTAACCACACAGTGGACTGAGGTGACATAACACTACTGATTGGGGTAGGACTTCTGTGTTTTCCATAAATCCAACTGTTGTCCTGTGAGTGCTCAGCCAATTGGTCACAATGGTGAAAATGAAGTGAGTGCTCTTCTCTTTTTCTGTTGCTTTATTGTCTGTATGAAAAGAAGTGCGCATATATTTTACCACCGTGGCACTTTTTCTGTTGTGATTTGTTCATTTGGTGGGATGGGAACATGAATTGGTAGAGAATATTGTCTTATGTCAACCTTGAGAACTGTTCAGGGATCTCAACTAAATGCTATGTTCAAATCATTTGGGGGTGAATGAATATTTTTAGAACCTCTTCCATGTTTCACTTACAACTTAAGAACTTGTAATTAAGACTTGGGAGTGAATAAGCCAGAATGAAATGGACTATCAGCAGGTGAAATCAATAATCAATCTAAAGTGTATACAAAGAATTCAATATGATGCAAAGTGGAGTACTGCTCCCCATGTTTTATTTTTTATCCCCAAATGGGCTGAATGCAGCCAAAGGAGGGAACCCTTTGAGTCTCTGAATGTTCAGTGGATGATGCTAATTATACAATATTCTTCGTAATATATGTTAACATGTTTTATTTGAACCAAATATTGTGGGGTTTTCTTTTGCATACATTTAGTAATAACTACAGATGTCACAAAAATGTTTGTGTATAAGCACTGATGGGTAAAGGTAAAGAAAATGGGAAGTTAATGGAAAAAAAAAAAAGTATTTTTACCTTAAATTGTCCAGAATGCTTAGAATGATTCTGCGGTTTACATCAGATTGCCGTTTGTATCTACAAGATATATTTTTTTGTTTAAATCTGTTTATTTTTGAGGAAAGAATTTCATTTCTCTTTGGGACTGGGGTTTTTGGGATGAAGGCCCATATTGCCCCTGTTCATCTGGCCTTACAGGAGGGATGGGACTGGAGGATCATGGGCAATGTGCTCAGGTTTACTTTCTTTTGTTCTTTTTGTTTGCTTTTATTTATTGATAGATTTATTGTGCTGTCATTTGGTCTGGGACTAGAAACTACACAAAGTTGACTCAACTTAAAGGGGAGAAAACTGAATGAAAAACCGAAGTACATAAAATAATTGTAGTGTAAATCTATCAATGTCTTATTATATTGATGAACATCATGAAATATATGTATATTGGAAAAACAGTCTCTACTCTGTCTTGTTCTTTTGTGTGTAACATTGTGTGGGCTTCATGTGTGTTAGTGGGTGGACAACAAGTATGGGATTTAACTGACACGTATAGAATATGAAGGCATTATTTAGTTTTTAAAAAAGACCTAAAGCTACACTTGTGGGCATTCATTCATTCATTAATTCATTTTGAGCAGGAAAAACAAAAACATTTATGGATATACGGACGCAAAAACAACAAAATAACACTTAATCCCCTCTGTTTGGCATATGCAAACTTCTATTTCATGATACATTAGAGTTGACAATTTGAACTGCATCACATCAAGGTAAAATATTGTCCATCAGTAATGTTACCGCCAGGGTCATTCCAAAGAAATTCAACAGATTTAAAGAACATTTCCCTACTGACCCTCACACTTTTAGTTTTTTTAATTAATCTGATTACTCAATGAAAAAAATTGACAGAATACTTGATTACAAAAATATTTCATAGTTTCAGCCCTAGATGCAACTATCAAATAGCTGCATTTAGGGTCGCAACTATCCATACCTAGATGAAAGGTATGGAAATTTTAAATTCCTTCTGTGATCGGCAATCAGCAGATCAAGTTTTTTGGTGATTGGTATTGGTATTTGGGCCAAAAAATACTGATCGGTGCATGACTAGATGAAATCATATGGAATGACCCGCCAGTGTAATATTGTTATATACATTTGAATGGAGTTAAACTTAATCATGTAATGCTGTAAATTGAAAGGAAAGACTATTGTACCTCTAACTGTAAATATGGGTTAAAGGTAGACTTCAGGGTTAATTTATTCTTACGTTGGAGAATGCAGGAACTTGATTTAGACAATGATTTTGACTGAGTGTGCTAAAATGTCAAATATTAAATAATTTTATCTTAGGTACATTATCTAAGAATACATAACTCTACTGCCATGCAAAGTGATGAAAATCTTTGGTTATACATATACAATGTTCCATTAGATGTAGTTCTTAAAATCACCAGTAGATGTCACTGCAGATGACTTTAACCCATTATGACTCAAAGCAGCTACTGATCTAAACTGCTTAATACATGTTAATCCACTAACCCTATGACAATACCTTTGAGTAATCGAGGTAAAATGCAGTTTCTCAGTTTTAAATTCTAATCAGATAAGACCCATTTAGATATTCAGAGGCTCTGTTGTGAATCTGGAAGCACAATCATCTTCTATAGTATTGATTTACCAGTAAAAGCCATGAAGTTGGATCAGTAACAGTGGATGTAGATATTTGTTTTTACATTCAGTTGTTGATACAGTTGTTGATATCTTTGCTAACTTTTTTTTTTCTGTTTCTGATATAATAACATTCGGATTTTTCATGAGCATGTCCATGATCAGTGAATTAAATATAGGAAAATACATGATTTACATTGAAAAATGCAACATGAAGCTAACACGAAAGATAACAGACAGACACACAGACAGACAGACAGAGACAGGTAGGCAGATTTTTTTGATTTTTCATTTCACTCACTACTGAACTGATCATGCAATAGGCAAAATAAACTGTCTAAACCATTATGACAATATGTAAATATTAATTAAGCTAATGTTAAACTAAAGAGAACTGCTCTACAGGTCAACATGTAGTTCCACATTCCTCCACCAGATGTCACTATGATATTGTGGGCAGTAATGCATCCACACCATGACCAGGAATATACTATAGATATCACTATATTTTATTATTATTAGTAGTATACATTATATTATTATATAGTTTATTATGTATATGGTATCAGAATTCAAAGAGCAATGCTGTGATAGTTGACCATATTACATGCCTGTCAGAGGTTAAAAGTGAAGAAGTCAAATCACACTGAAATAAATCTTTCTTTTATACAATAACCTGCAGTGAGTAGTGAGCATAATTTAATTCAAGAATTTCAATACATAATATATTTTGTTATTACTCTCACAAAGATAAATGCCAAATTTAGAGTAGCAAGAGTGGAGCATAAACAAAGCACACAAGAGCAAAAAAAAAAGGGCAAATCAAGTGGTGCCAGGCACAACAAACCCCACCCCTCACAAATGCTTTACCTGATTTTGTCCTTTCTCTTATCATTGTGAAAACTCATTGACCTTTGACATACATTCACCATCATTTAGTGATGGTGATTTCCCAATTCCCTTGCCATTTTCAGGAATGAAAATGGCAAGGGAATTGGTCTAGTAGCTTTGTGTAAAGGTTCTGAAAATCATACAAATCAAAAAGAATATCCTCAGCCCCCTTTTGGGGCGTGGGGTGGGGGGGGTAAAAAAAACAAACAAACTAAATAGTAGTTACAGTTGTCTGTATGCTAAACATGCCATAGATTCTCATAGATACTCATAAATACACCTATATACACACATAATTTTATATACAGTATATATATATATATATATATATATATATATATATATATATATATATATATATACAGAGAGAGAGAGAGAGAGAGAGAGAGAGAGAGAGAGATGTGTATACATTATACATATGAAAATGACTTATTGCACAGAATATTTGGAGCACCGTCAGGAATTTCCATCTGAATCTATTATATCAAGCCAATGTAGGCAGCTCCTACACTATGCTGTTATTCAGCTGGTACCATTTTTCTGTGTGTAGTATTAAAGTGCTGATGTTTTCAAATATTATCGTACTGAAAAATTATGAAATGTCTCTTGGGCAATCGCCAGAAAAACATAATGTTTTTTTTTTTTCTCTCTCTGCTTGAAGCAATTGATTTTTAGAAATATAAATCTGCAGTGTCTAAACTTTTGTTATTCCAAGATTAAGCTGAAGTGTGATATGTACTGAATGCTATGAGGTGTTTTTAACTTTTTACTCACTCCTTAAAATATATAACATCAGTTGAATATTGAGTTATCTTTCATTTTTGCTGTGTGCCAGCCAGACATGAACTTAAGTCAACATTACATTACTCTACATAGATTTGAGTTTTCTCGTGCCTGGTTTCATCATCTGTAATGCCTTGTAGGAGTATGGTGATTAAAAGCTCATTACAGCTGTTTGAAGTGAAATCCTTATCTTTGTGCATGTGTTTCTGTTTATTCCTGAGGTAATATGTAATTTGGCCAAATGTGCTTCACTGCATGATTGGAAGACAGATCTTTCTTTTAGACTGAGAGAAGCCACAATTACAGAGGACAGATGGATTTACAATTGTTATGAAAACACCGGTTTCGGTCTGTTACCTTCACAGGCGGATTCACTTAACTGCAGGCATTAATTTTCTCTCTGTTTTTCACCTCCTTTGACTCCCCTTTTACAGTGTTTGCATGAGCCATATTTAATTGTGTTATTGTAAATGTTTGATATTAGCTTGAACGTAGCAGGGGATCCATTTACTAAAGGAATGTCCAGAGTGATAATACAATTGTGTGTCGGAGTACAAACATGGTCTGACTGCAGGGCGCATTTAAAACAACTTTTCACCTTGTTAAGATGTCCCACTGTTGGATCAATTTAAGTTTATTTTCTGTATTTCTGTCCTCCCCTCTTTTCTTACTGATGTATATCTCCCCCTTTTACTAGTCGTATCCTCCCCCACTGCTCCCCTTTGACTCAACAAAAGGAATGTACGTTCAACTTGATGGATTCGTAAGGAGTTATTGCAGAAACCTACACCCTTGGCTTGGATTCCTGCTAAGCGAAAAGGTCACTGTTACTCCCACACTGTGGCTGCACAGTTGTACATAGTCTTTCACCCCCAGCAGATGCTGTGCATCACTGCATTCCTGTTTGGGCTGCCTCTTATCAGGACTTTGGTATAACAGAAATGCAGCACAGCAGGGTATGAAATTCTCCCTTCTGCATCTTAACATGTCAAAGTTCTCATATCCTTACAGTACCTGTGGCACCAAAACAATTTCAAACAGGCTGTAAAATTATGTGTCAGAGGAAAAGCTCAGCTGAAGTCATCACATGTGTAAGCTGAGACTGTGGAAACTCTGCTTTGTGCTTTTATAGGCTGTCCATCCTGTTCATTCCAGACTTTGATCAAGGTGTTGCACGTCTGTGGTCCATAAGAGTGGCAGTTTTTCTACTATTACAGAAACAGTGTCCCCTATATAGGCCTCCATAATCTAGGCCAGAGAGTTGGCTCTTCAGCAAATGTAAAAAAAAAAAAAAAAAAAAAAAGAAACAATACTCCCCCCTCAATGTGTTATTCTTGCTTTAGTAGATTCACGGGGGGTGGGGGCAAATAGTCATTCTGGGGCTCAGATGTCATGGAGCCAAAGGAACCCATGGGACAAAGGGAGAAATGGTAAAAGGATAGAAATCTTTAGTTTTATGATAGTTTTTTTGTGTTAATATTTTTGAAACTCTTTGTGGATCCAGGAAAAGTTTGTTTTTGACTTCAGATCATTTCATTGAAACAAAAAAATCCTATAGATTACAGGTGTCACATCTGGCCTGCTGTGGAATGTAAAGATTTATGGCTGGACTTGTTGAGCGCTTGAACGTATAATGCCTCAGGCTCTTCCTTCACCTGTTTAACCTGTGTAATAATCAGCCAGACTTGAATGGATGTAGGACATGTAGAGTCAATGGCTACCCTGTTAAGATTTTATGGTCCTTTTACCTTCACGTTGCAAGCAAATGAAAAACAACTTGACGCTGCTATTTAAAGACACAACTCGACTCACACAACTCACCCTTTATCCTTTCTTTCCTAGATTTCATGTCTGCTGTATTGAAATCAGCATTATTATGGAGAAAACATCTGGCTCTAATTAAAGCCTTTAACTCACGTCATCCCCCTCATGGCTCTTTCTCACCGTTGTTGGCCTTTCAGCATCCCACCCCATGTCTTTATTCATTCTCACACTCTCTCTCCCCCCTCTCCATATCCTCGCTGGTTGTTCACTCTCTCCGCCCATACTTTGCGAGAAACCTCCTCCCCACAGTCTTTCACCTCTTGCCTCCTGCTACCATTTCCCCTCTCTCCAATAGTCTGTAGCCTCGTGTGTACACTACATCATGATGCACGTCGACTGCATTTGGGGTTTCTGCTTGTTTTTGTGTCTACATTTAGGATGGACGTGGGCTCAGCAGACAGAAAATACCAAGTAAGTTTGAAGTGCATGAGAAGAAGTTCTAAAAGCTGTGCGATGAATGGTAATTCATCATCTGTTATTATAGGTTAATATACCAGCATTAGAGAAGGCTTTGACAAAAATCAGCAAATTGGGTAAAAAAAATATAGATATTTTTTTTTTTTGCAACGTCAGAGAAAAAAAAAACATGGTCTAAATTCTTTCCTGTCCCTGTCAGTAAATTCTTTCCACTGTGCTGTTTGATTGGGCACAGGGTTGTCTTGATGGTTTTTGGCTCATGATGTGAGGCTACATGTGCAGTGGCTGAGCTGCGCAGATGTTAATGCTTTTGGTTCTGCGTGTGGGGTCGAATCAGATCTTACTTGGCTCCAACTCTGGACATTTTGGCTCTAATGAACAAGCGTCTGACTTTGCTGGGGTTACACTGTCTGGACATTCCTTTCCTAGTTTGGTTGCTCTGTTTTGTGGCTTCATTCATCTCATCAGTGATGTTTTTCCCTCCACAGAATGGATGATGAAAGACAAATGTTTTGTTTATGTTCTCTTTTTGGCAAACATTCATTTCCCCACTTTCTATAAATGAATTATTTTTACACTCTACATAGTATTTATACAGGCTGTGAAACAGCAACAAAATAATAAATTTATAATAATAGACAGATTCTTTTTTGTCAGTATGATCTTTATACTGTCATTAAAACTGCTTGTGAAATAAGTTTTGACATTGAACAATGTCTGAAAATGCTTGTTTGGAAAGCAATGCACTCGCTGCATGTTATGACACAATAAGGCCTGGCAGCTATGAAATACGCTGTCAGATCCCTTTAAAAATTAGTAGCAACAAGTAAATCTCATACTTGTTTTGGAGTATTAAATTTTATGCCCCGGTTTTCTGCTCCAGAATCCTCAACACACGTCATATATTTTGTCCTACATCTGTCTTTTTATTCTACCCACTCAGTAGTTAATTGTCTGTTTTACCATCTGCAAAAGGAGTTGACCCAAAGATGCTTTTTCTACTCTTCAGTGTTGTTATTATCCTGTGGACCATCCCACAGCACTCACAGCTCATATGCTCCACTCTCTCACTATAGTAGCAGGCCTGTGTTTAACTGTGGAGGAGACCTGGTTGCGGACTCAGGCTTCGTTGGAAGTGAGGGGTTTCCCAGCTTCTACAAACCCAACAGCAGATGCACCTGGCGCATCACAGTGAGTCACGTACCTCACACATACCCAAATCTTGGCTCCTTCAGTTTGTCCCTGTTTGACTCATATGACCTCTGTGACTTGCAGGTCCCAGAGGGGAATGTAGTCACCCTTTCCTTCCGCATTTTTGACCTGGAAGCTGACGCAGAATGTCGCTATGACTATCTGGATGTTTATAATGGCCATTCCAACTTGGCGCAGAAGCTGGGTCGCTTTTGTGGAACTTTCCGGCCTGGCAGTCTTATTTCTACCACAAATACTATGATGCTGGAGATGGCATCTGATGAAGCGACGCAGAGCAGAGGGTTTGTGGCTTATTTCAGTGGCACCAAACCATATGTAGATGGTATGTATTTTTTATTGGTCTTGGTGACACATCAGTTTTGTTTACAATGTCTAAAAAGAAAAAAGAATGTAATCACTCATGAATAAAATAACTCCAGACATCTTTCCTTCAGATCACATGCCTGGCAAAATCTGTTTCCCTGCTGGATAACTGTGAATCTGCCAAAATAAAACAATAGAAAGATATACTGTCCTTCATTATGTATGATTTAAGATGTTCAGCATCTGAATAAACTGGCCGAATTTATTTTTCATACTTTGATGTCAGTTAAAAAGTTACCAATAACATATATTCGCCTTCCTAAAATATACATATTTATGTTATTATCTCAGATTTTTCAGTAAATACACAAAAAAATGGTCTTTGACTAATGATGAAATAAAATACATCGACAATTTTTTTGAAAAAAGTGATAATATGTTAATGTATTCTGATATTAACATTGCAGTTTAAAAGTTTTAGAGAAAATGTTTTTGGACTATTTTTTTAATAAAGCAATAAAGTGTTAGCTGAAGTCACACTGGTCCAGGAATCCACACATGACAAACTCCTCATATCCCTGATGTATAATTAAATATAGGAGAAACACATGCTTCCAAAAGCTGTACATATGGTGATTACCGAGGTGTTAGAAATAATATGATGCGAGTCAAGATCGTTTCCAGCGGAATCAGCAAAGACTTGCATGTCATGAAGACACCTCGAGGGGAAAAAATGGTTTGAGGGTCTAAATTATTGTACAAAAACATACAGTACATTTTACACTTTACTCTTAACAGTCTGTCAGCTGTTATTTTCATTAATCACCTTCACTGAGCATGCCTGTGTTTCAGATCAGCAGTCCTGCGGGGGGAAGATCACAAAGTCCCAGGGAGAGATCAAGACACCCAACTGGCCAGACAACAAATACCCACCAGGAACCAGCTGCTCCTGGCTTATTACTGTGGAGCCTGATAAGGTTGGTGGCACTCTCCCCGTCTCTGCATGTAGGCTTGTTATTTTACAAACTGCTTTCACGCCTAAGGAGGAGAATAAAGTAGACCTTTGTTTATTTTAATGGAAATGTCTGTTTGTCTTTGGGTACCAGGTGATTCAAGTCAACTTTGAAAAATTCGCCTTGGAGCCTGATATGTACTGTCGGTTTGACTATGTGGCATTCTTTAACGGCGGCGAGAAAGATGATTCACGTCTGATTGGGAAATACTGTGGTGACGAAGCTCCACAGTAAGTCATACACTCATACATGAGGTTTTTATTTTTCCCTGGAAGTCTTTAAAATGTTCTCAACGTAACTCTACTGTCTTGTGGTGGTTCTTTAGGCCCATTATTAGCAGCGGCAATGAACTATTAGTCCAGTTCATATCTGACCTCAGTGTGACATCAGATGGGTTTATGGCCTACTACACCAGCCTCCCACATGGGTCCCAGATCCCATTAGTACATTCAGGGGCTGGAGCAAGATCAGTCCCCACAAAACCTGTAGTCCAACCTGTTGTGCCTAAAGTTATAGCCACCACCGCACCACCACCTGTCCCCACAACTAAGTATGTGGCACCTCCTCCACCTGAGCCCACTGAGAGACCAAAACCAGTGAAACCCACAAGAGGCCGAGGATCAGGAACCACAGGCCAGAATAGGCCTGTCACAGGGCCAAATGGAAGAAGAACAGGTGAGACTAAATATCTATTTATATGTATGCTCATGCTGAATATATTGAGGATCTGATCTGATTTAAATAGAATGTGTCTTCAGTTCCTCAGAATCCACTGTGTGCCAAAGCTTGTAGAAGAGATGGAACAATCAAGACCAGTTTCTGTGCTAGTGAATTTGGTAAGGCAGAAACATAAAAACAGCCTTTTAGTCAAACCAATCAGATGTTGAGCTCTGATTGAGCTGTCTTTTTTCTAGTGTTAACCGGAAAGGTGACCTCTATGACCCCTGGGCCCCGTGGCGTTGTCAACATTGGCGTGTCCCTCATTAAAACCTATAAAGCGGGCCGCCTAATCATCACACAAGTAGGAGAAACTATGTCCGTGAAGCTGGTATCACAGTGCAAGAAGTGTCCATTGCTTCGTAAAGGTATTGGTGTCTTGGAGTACACATCATATGTTTTTGTGTTCTGATACTGTGAAGCATGACATGCTGATCATTTAAATTCTGTCTGACAGGTGTCAACTACATCATCATGGGTCAAGTGGATGAAGAAGGACGTGGCACCCTGGCACCTGGTGCATTCACAGCTCCTTACAAAGCCCAGCATCACAAATTATTAGTGAACATCAACAACCAGCCCTGCTAACCTCACACATCATACACATAAAACCAGGAACCCCCCAAAACACAACATATCAATGTGAACTCTATTAAAAGCACAATATTACCATAAAACAGCCATTTTACCCATCACGTCAAGTGAATATTCAAGCACCTCACAAACCTTATATTTGTAAGTTATACATAAATAAAGGCTTTTTTTTATATCCGTTTCAAATGTATTGACTGTATTATTATCTCTAAATATGGTGTTGGAGTTGTTACACTCACACATTGGTTTGTCTTCAGTACCACCTAGTGGTTGTATGAGGTAACAACACTCACAATCTAAAAAAAAAGTTGACAATACATCTGTTAATAGAAGGCTCAGCAATGTACTGCCGAAGTGCATACAAGTGCTAATTTTGATATTAGTTAACAACTAGTTTGATTTTACTTGAATAAAATAATCCGGGAACACATACTTTGTGTCATATATTGTTAGAATTAATATTAAGAACCAATGATCCAACTGCCTCCCTGGTTTACTTCATGTTAGGGCACTGACAAATACTGAATTTTTATATTTTTCAAATACTTCCCAAAAGTCGACTCATAGTGGAATAGTCATAATGTTTTTTTATCCACGGCAATGCTGCTGCCATACCCTCATTTGTTTGCAAGTGACCATTAAAACACAACGTAGGCCTAATTAAGATCAACATTGCATGTAAATTGTGAAACAAAACAAACTATTACATAGAAAATTGGCCACAGTTTGTATAAAGTTTGCATATGCTGTTTATTGAACACGTTACACGTAACGTTATCCAAGTTGTTATTCTGAGTTAACATGAGTTTATGTCTCCGCCCCTTCAGCTAGGCTCATGGGGGCTGAGGTTGGAAAATGGTATTCAATGGGAAATAAAATGATACATTCGTATCTGGTTTGTCATGTGCCCTGAATCACACACATGTTGTACCTCATAATAAATTATCACAATTGATGTGCGTTTCAATTGCTTCTGTTAACTGATTCATATGCGAGTAAAACCCGTTAATAATTTGGACTACACGCCTGGCGCGTATGTGACGTCACCATAGACTCCACACCACAGCTGAGCGGAATGTGACGTCATATACGCGACGCATTGTAGTCTCTTACGAAGCCCACGTAAAACCTAACGTCACATTTGCTCCCCATCAAAAACGGGTGGTTTGTCTATGCCACATCAAATTTATTAACCGCTATCATATGTGAATTTCTCCCCATAATGCAACATTTTTATCAAAATTGTAGGCCCAATTGTTATTCACTATAAACAATATGTATATCTAAATTATTCAGAAATAACAAAAGATACAAGCTTTAAATGTAGCCTATTAAATGAAAATCCCTACTTACCACGTCACGAAAGGTCCAACAAAAAAGCTGCACAGTAATGGAATCCAACTGACAGTCATATCATTCGCTCTTGTCAAAGTCCACCTTTGTAATGATTCTGTTTTTGCACTCCTGGTTTACGTTTAAGAAAACGGTACAAACTTGCTCTTTGACGTAATCGTGGTAATCGTGTTCCCAGGCAGGGAGAAAACAGGATGCTTGTAGAGGGGATAGCCTTCTGGTATATAATACACTATAACTGTAATGTCCATAAGTCTCTGGTGTGTTATGTTGTTCCACAGTGTCCTATGGGAGGGGATAACGTAACCCGGCTCGAAAAAATGGATAATGTCTTTAAAGCTAGTTCCAGACACAGCAGGAAGCATAACATTCACGACGAGATTCACAAAGAGATATGTTATTTTCCCTTTTCTTTGGTCGGATATCTGACGTGTGTTGTCTGTTGGTGCTTCTCTCTGCTAATGTCGCCGCTGCTGTAGCTAGCTCTGGTCGAGTATAGCCTCAAATGGTTATGTATTGTAGTTGTACTGCAATACTTTAGGGCAGCTTTGCATATATTGTAGTTGGTGGTTTTGTCTGGGTTTTTTAAAGTATTTCCAGACTGGATACATGCAGGCAAGTATTGACTGTCGCTTCGGCCATTACCTTTTTCTCTCTTTCTTGTCTGTTGATTGGCGCCCCTTGCGTCACTGTGTGGATGACGTCACTGGCGCGCGCGCGCACACCCCCCACAGTTGCATGTCTATGAGTAGACCTATAGATCATTAATGTGGATGCATTTTCACTGCTTTCTAATAGCGGGTCTTTTGGAAAAACAAACAAAACAAAACAAGAAAAAGTCAAATACTCATTGAATAGTGGTTTTGATGGTTCAATATTTGAATATTTGGTGAAACCCCTACTACATGTACAACTCAATATTAGAATACAAATTTGCATCAGCAATTTATGGTAAAAAAAAAAAAAAATCATGATTTAACACATGATTTTTAGAGAAAAACTGTTTTGCTGCACTTCCTACGACTCCCCACTAGAGGTAGATACAGGTAAAAATGGACTTTAGAAACCCGTTGTGTGACTTCTCCTCCTTCTGAACTCAAATCATTAACAACTTTATGTGTCTTTGTACTTACAATTTTCAATTCAGAGTAATGATGACAGAGAAGTGAAAACAACACATTCATCAAACAGTGTTAGAGATGGTTGGCAACTTGGTTTGGTAGCTGAAGCTTGGTTCAGTCCCCACATTTCTGAAGAAGAATCACTTCATTTGTATTATTTTTTTATTCCTGTTCCTGTGGTTCAAAACACTGAGTACTTATTTCAATGTGGGATACACTTTATTGTAAAAAAAATAAACAAAATACATCTGATTTGTATACAAAAAGTATGACAATAATCAGTATAGAAGTTAATCTAAGGTTTATAAAAAGGAAAATATGATTTTTACAATGGCTTCAGAAAAGAAATACGATACAATGTATGGAATGCAGTTTAAAAAAAATAAAAGAGCCAGACAAAAATGTCCCTAGTGAGTCGTCAAGAGTATTACAATCATCTGATCTCCTACACCCAGACACTGCCTTTCCCCTCTCGTTCTGAGGATCCCTGCTGGCTGCAGCAGCCTCCACCGCTTCGGCGAGAAGCAGGCAGGTTCTTATACACTGCCCGACTGTAAGGAATGAAACAAAGGCCCAACTGGAGGTGTCGAGCCAAACGACAATAGGCAGCAAGTGCTAGAACCAGCAGAGGGGTGAGCAGCAGAAAGCCCACAACCAGCAGAGCCACACAGCCAGCATCTTCCAGAATATCTGAGCAATACAGAGATGTTCCATGAGGCTGCACCTAGAGAGACAGAGAGAGAGAGAGAGAGAGAGAGAGAGAGAGAGAGAGTCAATAATAACCCTGGTTCTAGTTTAAAGTAAATGAGCAAATCACAACAATCAACCAAAAACTGACTAAATTCAGTATAATCAGAAACAATGCTGAGATTTTTTGGGGTATATTTTCAGTGTAAACTCTTGTCCTACAATAGCCTACAGAAAGGATGCAGGGCATTGCTGTCACAGCTGCAAAACATTAAGATAAAGCCGGAGAAAAATCCAATAAGATCTCTGAAAACAGTGTCAAATGTTAGGAAAAACATTTGTCTTTCCTTTTGTGTAGTTTAACTAGGACGAACATTCCAAAGCAACAGTTTAATTGACCTACAGCTGCACAGGCATTACATCATTTCATACTAGTTAATGTAAAATGATTTCTACTATATCAACTATACAATTTTACAGAAAAATAATTATAACAGTAACATTCAGTTTCTTAGATATAGATGAAGAGCTCCATTGAGGTTTTTTTTTTAGTCTGTGAACTTAATCTATGTCTGGGCAACTGGACATCTAATTGTAAGAGTGTGATTCTATACAAAGGGACTCACTGTGGAGTGACAAAGGAAGCCAAATATGATCATGGCAAGAGCGGGGGTGAGGATGGTGCCGAACACAATACAGGCCACGATGGAATTGATCAGTGCTATAACCAGATTTTGAGCAGTGACCAGGACTGAGCATGCCCAGCAGTCCAGAGATCCCCTCAACTCCAAGGGGTCAGCAGCTTCACTCCCCCCGAGAGAGTAAGGGGGCGGCACCACGACCCCTGACCCTGCTCTGGAAGGGGATCCATGCTCGGAGTGGCCGTGTTCAGATACCGTTTTCTCCAAAGTCCCGCTCCGTGACAGACTCATCTTACTGAGACTGAAAGAAAGCACATAAACAGTGAAATTCCATCAGTCACTTTGTGTCCTACATGTTTATTTTTATTTATTAGACGACAAATATGGTTGAGAAAGGACAACAAGACCTATTACAGCCCTGGTATATGCAATGAAAATGTTGAAAGGTTAATATATTAAGTAATGGTTTTCCTTAAATTGTGTGGTGAAAGGTGTGGAAAGTTGCCACAGATAACTGCACTGCTTTAAGTGGAAGGAAATGGGCTCCACTGACCCCACCTCCAAACTTCAGGATAACCACCAGCCAGAACAATGAACTAGACACAGATGGAAAATTCTGGGGAAAAATTCCTGTAATTATTTATGACATTGATAGACAAAACGTCACACATGTTTTGTCCTCAATAGGACGGAAGACACCGTGGGAACCTGTATACATGCCATATTTTCTAATTATTTTATGTCATATTATAAAGTACTACTACTACTACTACTCCAACTAATATTACATAATGAGAAAACAGACTCAAGAAAGTCCTGCTTGTTAACATCTACCGTATTGTTGTTATATGTGCTTTTACAAGTGAATACATTATTTTCATTTGTATATCTTTTGGTTTATTTTTTAGATATTTATATATTTTATATATTTCTCACCAAGAGAAGGAAATTGCAGTGTACTTACATCATCATATATTTAATGGTGATGCTCTGTAAAGTGAAAAACCAACAAAAACAAACACAGTCCACTATCGAACAGCAAGGGATGGATAAATGTGTTGAAAAATCTCCAATATCACAGTTGTGGCTCTTTGGTTTAATTGTTTGGTCTTCAGAGTGTATGAATACAACATCATAGCTTCTGATTGTTATAATCTTCTGTAATATTTTAGCTAAAATCTTTACATTCATTCTTATTTATAAGGCGTTGGGTTTTAGAGTGAATTATTAGCTGTTTACATGACTGCCCATAAAGTTGGAATAAAATATTTCTCCTTTCTTATGAAATTATTGTGATAATGTGGTTTATTCTTGATAGATAAAGTGTAACTTGGGACTTAGTATGTAATCAATGAACCTGATAAAAAGTTATTACTGATGCATATAAACGGGGTAAAAACACAAATGTGTCTGAAAACAACATTATTTCAACTTTATGGTCATTAGTGTCTGTTCAGCACTGACAGCTTTGGTACAGTGACGACTCTTTCCCATCAGACCTGATTTAATCAAGCTCATAAATCAAATTCAGCTTCTAGGATAACAGGAGAAACATATATGGGGTGTCTTTAAGTAATTACTGTTTTGAGAAGTTAGAATTTACACTCTATGTGTTCTACTAAAAAATAACAACTTGTATTTTTTACTTACTTTGGCTGCTGATCTATCCTCCTGTGTGGTGGTGGTTGGTGGCAGCAGTAAATGATGGGACTCTGAAAGACCTGAAGAGCGGTGAGTGGTCAGAGACAAAGGGGAATGTCAAGAATTCCCTTCTAATGGATATCTTCTATGTTTAAAAGTCCAGATCTTGAAGGTGGTAGCCAAGGCAGGGTTAAGCTGGTCCTCCTGAGCACAATCTGGAACCTTCTCCTGGATGTGTTGTGTTTTACAGACAGATCAGATACTTGCTCTCTGTGTGGATCTAGACCTCTACCTCAAACCTGGGAGAGTGAGTCACAGAAGGGCTTTACAGACTTTAGGCAAATGCTGCTTTCCTACTGGCTTCAGCGCTTCCTTCCCTGACATTCTGTTTCCTCACTCTGACTCCACTTTGAGATATGACGGAGTGTGTGAGTAGTTGCAAGTGTATGTGTGTATCTGTGTGTGTGTGTGTGAGTGTGTATCCTGTGTGCTGCTAATGCAAATGCTGGCTTGGCTGCAGTCTGAGCAGGGGAGCAGTGGAGGGTTTCTCTGATAACCCTCAAGCCTGGTGTGGAACCAAGGGGAGGGAGGAAGAGTGTTTATTTGGATAGATTAGAAGAGTCAGGGTGTGCTGCTCAATCCCCAACACTTTACACCCTCACTGAACACTTTCTCTATTTCAAATACTGATAACAAGGTAGGTTTGAGAATCAAAACAATTACACCAGCGCTGTTTTGAAGCCAGTTCTCCAAGAAGTCATAAACTACTAATAAAATGCATTTCAGGGCTTTCAAATGTACTGTTACAACAGATACAGGCCATGCTACATCCATCACTGTATTGTAGGAAATAAGTCTATGAACAATTGGACTGAGTCCAGCTAAAAAATCGAAAGTGCTGAAGTAAGAAGTTAAAGAGCATACCAGAGTTTGAGGTTTGTCTGAGAGGCAGAGTTGGCAGAAGATTGACCTTTGACCTTTTGATGAAAAGCAGAGCTCAGCTTTCAGAAAACATAAGGAAATGAGGATGGGGGGAACACTGACTAATTTGGCAGGGAAAAGAGGCTATCTGGGGACTGATAAGAAACCAAAGGGCTTCAGTTCAAAGAGTGAAATTAGTATTTTGATATGAAGTCTCATTTTTTCATCCCTCTCTGGGTAACTTTGTTTATTTGTTTCTTCACAGGATAGATATATGCTCTCCCATGAGAATAGCTGGCACAGAGAATAGCTATGTGTGATCAAAGAGCTTGGCGTAAGTGTTGTTGATTGGGATGGCAGTAGGACGTCAGAAAAAAAAAATCACAGAAATGCCATTACACTTTTTTTTTTTTTTTTTTTTTTAACGTGTCATTCTGCAGCTAAGAATTCCACACTAAGGTCTGCTTATACGTCAGTTTGTCTGCATGTCAATGTCTTGGGGGGTTGGTAGAGGAAGAGCAGTCTTCCTGTCCTTGGAACCGGGATATCCGCTGCTATGTCCCCGGTATACGATGAGATGTCCCTGTATATGCAGTTTTGACCAGCTTGTGTCCTCTCACCCCTGACCTGATGTAGAGATACATGTTAAGAATAGCAACCAGAAAGGAAAGCAGTTGGCTTTGACAATTCAAAATACAACGAAGCAGTCAGACTGCCTGTTGCATCCTGAATGGTTTTTCCCAAGCTGCCATTTGCTACTCTATTCTATTACTACACAATATTACATAACAGAGCAGGGCCACACTAATCTAAACAAGTCCAGTTCCCACTTGTGTTACTATTAAGCAAAGAATTCAGGAACCACTAGGAAAATTAATTGTGCGTTTGAGAGATTTCTGTTATTGTTGAGTTGCTTTGCCTCTAAATGGAGTAGCTGCAGCCTACAGCTTTGACAAGATGGTATCAGGAGAATGTCAGAGGGGGAGGAAAATGAGAAATGCCCTTTTTCCTCCCTCAGCATTTACTCTCAAGTGCTTCAGGATAAACTGGTCCAATGGTGCCACCTAGTGGCCATCATCTGTAACCTGCAGCTGACGAACAGAGATGTTTAAACTGGGAAGGTGCCAAAACAGAAGAGTGAGTGTACTAAATCCTACTTCAGTTTCCCTCAGTACTATAGCGGTGTTAGATCACAACTTCACAACCATATGACACCACACCTCTGCATAGTCACACGTTTGATTATATAAACCTACTAATCCTTTTCCTTCAAAACTAAAAACAAAGGGGGAAAATAAAGATTAAAGAACAAAATGTAAGTTCATAGCTTAATGCTATATTTAATTATATATTTGTTTGTTTTTTGGGTGTGCCCTGCTGTGGGGTATACAGGTCCTCCACACATTAGTTTCTATGATAGGCTTCAGCATCAGTTCATAATGGACTGATAGATAGGACGTTTTCCTACAGTCTTTTTCTGATTTTAGTTCCTATCTAACATTAAACTTTATATATTTCTTCTGAGCTTGTGTTTTTTTTTTCTATTTTCCTTTCTTAGATTCAACAATAAACCCTTGAATGTAACTTGAGAACCATAAATGCCTGAGTCTTGAGTCAAATCCACCACCACAGGTATAGATTTGTTTCCGAGTATTCTATATTTAGCCCATCTCATCACTCTGCTAGTAATGCATTCAATTATCTGCTGCGAGTGTCATATATTACACATTTCATTACTATCATGTTTAAAGGAACAGTTTCTAAAAAATGCTCCCAACAGTAGTTCCAGGTGGAGAAACTGGGGACTTGTTTTAGAAACAGTGTGCTAATATTAATAATGCAGAACATTTTTACAGTGAAACTGCTCATGTGGGAACTAAGAGTGAAGAAATTTAGCATATTTTGGATTTAGTAGGACTCCACACACCAGAGAAAAACAATGAAAAGGTAAAGACTTCTTGCAGCATAATTTATCAAAACATTTTATTTTCTTGAACAACAGTACAATATGTCACAGAAAAAATCACAGAGGGATTTAAGACAGGTCTGGCTCAGGTTTTCTTCTATGGGAGTTCTTTTTGAAACAATAAGTGCAGCATGAATCAAACAAGTAAAGAGGAAAAAGAGCATTACATCAGTCAAATAATACTAATGAGGACAAGACACAAAAAGAAACAAAACCTTGACGCCATTACAAGTCACATCCCTAAAAGTCTCTGCAAAAGTGTCAAGAATTACAACTACTGCTAATGTTCATCATAAAACCACTAATGCCTCACAACTTTATGAATATCATACAATGGAAAAAAAAGTTGAAAAATCATCTCATCTGTTTGATACAGTACAAAGACATCATTCCATTTCTGTAACTAGTAAACTGTATTGAAATGGTTCTAAGCACCAACCGGTTGGTTTTGAGTTGTATCACTTATTTCCACACATCATTATATGCTGTTTAATGAGGGGCACTGAGGCAAGGAGGGGTCTAGCACCATGAAAATTAAACCACCCCCTGATTGCACTTCCCCTATCCACACTTTATGACCATAGCACATTTTTAAAATACCTTGTAGCCCCATTATCAAGTGAAGTACCTTTGATATGCAATAAATATATAAGAAAACAACCATGTACAGTATAAATAATGTCACAATTTACAATTTCTCATTTTCTCTGTAATCCAAAAAACAGGAGTTGACAACAGAAAGAGGTATAAAAGTGGGAAGAAATTCCCATTGCGGTAATTTAAACTCGAGTGGAACAGGATATTTTATTTAGGGTGTATTATATCATAGCAACAAGAAAAGCAAATGACTGAGGTGTACTAATTTGACCATGTATAAATTAGACTTTTGATTGAGAACAAAACTACATAGGTTCTTCTAGTAAACCTGAAACAAATACATTATGTACATTACATGGTGTGCACCGAGTAACGGTGGCAGGGGGAAGATCTGAATCAGGATTTAGGGATTTAATTCGAACAGTTATACAGACGTGAACCTATAAATATGGAATAATTACATCTTCTGAGTGTAGTTTGAATCAGTGTAATGTTTGCTGCTCTTGCACTGTGTGCTACATAAGAGGTTAAAAAATGCAGAACTGATAAAAGCTTCATATGAAATATAAAAAAAATGCTAATGCTAAGCAACAGTAGATGAATGTGCTGGATGAGTATTCACTGTACCACAGTAAATGAACACACTGAAATAAAAAAGATAAAAATGTTGGCGTCTGGGTATACAGTAAGTATCTTTTAAAAAAAAAAAAAAAAAAAAAAAGGTTGCTTTTGTAATTGAGAAAACAAATTGCCTGGGCTTTACTTGTGATGTTTTGAATCATGCACTGAAGTAAATTTTTAAAAAAATATGTGAAAACTCGGGGCAGTGCACAGAACTGACTTTCAGAGAAAAATAAAATTAGACACTGAGGTGCTGTGCAGTCTGCTCATTTGTTTGCTCTCTATGGCATTATATGATTGTTTGTCTCCTCGGACATTATTACTTAATCAGACCTAAATGAGCACCGCATCAACCCAGTCATTGAAGATTCCCCCTTCTGTACCCTCTCCATGCACACCAGTGTGTATCCTATAAATTAATTCACAATTTACAATTATTTATTTTCTCTGTCATCTAGAAACAAGAACATAGCAACAAAAGAGGTATAAAATTGGGAACATATTCCCATTCCAAAAATAAAAACTGACATTTTTTTTTTTCTGGGTGTATTATAGAAACTACACCAACTACATTTTAGTTCGTTTTAAGAAAAAAATCTAGTTTTCCATTTATATACTGAATTTCCAACTAAGAATGAAACCATATTAGTCCTCTAGCAAACCCGTATTTTAGAGAAACTGTTAAAATGTTTTTATTTGTTTTTACAGTTACATAAAACCTTATTCATGCATGTTTGATCCTCTAATTACCTCTCCTCTAAATACAGTTCACAAGGCCAATGTGGTGTACTTCTAGGCTGGTTAAACTTTTTAAGTATCTAAGCAGAATAAATAAGATTGGAATAGCACCTCAAAGAGTATACAGACAGGAATTACAAATGTCAGAGTTTTACCTGAATACCAAACAAAAACAGGAACCAATACAATGCCAAATGTGACAATCAGCTACTTCTCCTGTGAAGCGATTCCCCTGCTGGTACAATAGAATCACAGCAAATTCATGGACATATAGAATAACTAGATTGGTGTAAAAAAGTTCTATTGAATTTGCATAAAAGTACCTGAATTAATACACAAAAACCAGCTACTTGACGCTTTTGAATCACAGCAGTGTCCGTTGAAAACATATAACCTGATTTTCAGTGCTAGCAGAGTTCACTTTTTTTTTTTTTTCCTTTTTTGTGAAATATTTTCATGAGAATATACCAGTCTAGTCATTCTATTTCAAAACACAAAGTCCAATCAGCAGTTGGGGAAGACAGTGAGCTATTGTTGGATTGGCTGAGTATCCATATCTTATTTGTGTGATGTAAACAATACCGAGTAAACGTGATTGGCTGATTTAGAAACCATTTGCAGGAATAGATTGCCTTGAGGACAACATTTGTGCTGCCATTAAGAGTTTTGGTTATGGCTGAAAGACACCAGAGAGTAGTTCTCACTTTGAAAATGATGGCGCCTGTAAATGAGAAAAGACAATGAGTTAGTAAAACAGATGAATATAAACAGAGATTAACCTTTTGACATTAATCGCTCTGAACTATTCTGCCATACAAAGTAAAAAGGCAGTAACTGCACAGACACCAAGCTGAGAAAAATGATATTGTTACTGCATATTACCTAGTTCTACAAAACCCACAGTGCACCTTACATATGGATTAATTCTGGTTGTGCTTAGTGACTGGGAATTTTGACTGTATCTCATAATTTTGACATTTTATCTCATGATTTTGATTTTTTTATCTCATAATTTAGATTTTTTTTTTAATCTCATAATTTTGAGTTTATCTCAAAATTTGTTACTTTTTATTGCATGATTTTGATTCTTGATCTCATGCTGTTGACTTTATCTCATGTTTTTGACATTTTATCTCATGATTTTGACTTCACTTAATTCACCTTATATATGAAAAACTTTCATAAAAAACATTCATTGACAGTGCACCCTATAGTGCAGAAAATACGGTAATTACATACTCTGTTTCAGTCTAATGCAGGGATTCACACACAAACTATTGGGGCAGGGTCCTAAATGCACATTGGTAAGAACACAGTAATGGTCTTTACTGTATTTTTGCTTTGTTTTACTTGTACTTTTTGCAGTTACTGTAAAATAACTCACCAATTTTCTCCAAAATGACAGACATTTGAGATATGATATTTTATTACATGACAAAGAATGATTTGAATGTTACAAAAAACACTAAAACATGCAGTTACTACCTTTTTACTTAGTAGGGCAGTATTAGCTTGATATAAATGTAAAATGTCATGAAAATTACTGTGAAGGTACAAAGGGATGCTCTCAGATAGACACCTCAGTACATGGCATAAATGTAAAAGTGCATTTTTCTCATTTCTAATTTAAAAAAAAAAAGTGTCTCAAAAGAGACATACCTAATATATACAACTGGATTAATGATGTTTACAGTACATTCATTATAGAAAGAATCACATTTGAACTGAGATGTAAAATTGCTATCTTTGCTAAAAATAGGTTAAAATGGCTCACCTATATTTCAACTATAAAGATTGGTTTTATATAATAACATCAACATTTCTATTTGTGGAACATATCCTTAAACTTTATAGCAAAGAAGAAATTTAATATGGGTATATGAGCACAATGGCTCGTGTGTGTGTATTAAATGTTAAGTAAATGCTGGATTCTCCTGCTACTGTTCGTATTTGTGCAAAAATAAAGTAAAATAGTTTACTTTACTTTACTTTAATGCTGGATTCTTCTACTACTGTTCGTATTTGTGCAAAAATAAAAAGTAAATAGACCCCCCCACACCCCTCAAAAACTCCCCCATAAAAACAACTTACATTATTAATATTGACTTTTAAATTGATACTGCCTGAGAGAGTTGTCTTATTTACTTTTTAAACTGAATGAGCTTCCAACCCCAGAAATAAATGCTATACATGAAAATGTGATTTGTGATTAATGTCCCACTTCATTTTGAGTATTTTTTTTTTATTTTTTTATATTGTGCTTAGCAATTCTAACACATTGATGTGATGACATAACAGTTTAAGTATTACTTTGGGCGGAACACTTATGTGAGATTTAACCAGTTGTCACAGAATGACATACGTTAGTGTGCGATGGTGACTCTACTTGAGTAATGCACTGAAACAATCTGAAAATTCATGACACATATGGTCACTGAGGTCACAAACCTCTGGGCAGGCCCTAAGATTCACATAATGTGGATGAATGTATACATTAGGAGCAAATAAAGCCATTTTGCTAATGCTAATTTTGCTCGGGAGATGGGTGAGGTGATTTGTGGATCTCTACTAGAGAATGCAGCAGAGGCTGAATGAATGACTGCAGCCTTAGTTATATGTAAAACTTGTTAATTGGGGTGGGACAGACTGAATGACGGGACAGAAATGGGCTCCTGACTTGATCTCACTCTGGTTCTGCACAAACAACCACAAGGCATTAAGACACTCTCAAATCAGACTGACCAGTGTGAAGCTGTCGTAAGTTTTCATGAGCTCCTCTATCCGATATTGCTCCAGCACCACGACTCCTGCTAGAGATGGATTTTTAGCTCGGGCACAGTCCTCACAGTGCACCACGTAGGTCTTCTTACTGCTGTTTTCACTGGTCACAAACAGCAGGTCAAACACCTCCACCTGCACGAGCACACAGTTTGTACAGATGGTTCAGAACATGTAGAAAATGCAAACAAAGAATACATACATTCACATCAGAACTAGTCCAGAAAGGCAGCTCACATCACACTCATTGCAGTAATAAGCCGGCTCGTCCTTCACACGACTCTGGTAACAGATCTTCTTCCCTGCAGCCACGAGCTGGTCTCTGAGAATCTGGATGTGCTTGATGGACTGCATCAGGCAGTGTCTGCAAAAAAGGGGACAGTCATAGGAATAAACATGCAAAAACACACACTGATTCTTGCTACTGGTGAAACAGAATCTTACTTGATCAACTTGAATGTATCCTGGTCTGTGATTTTAATGGTACGTGCCACATTCCAAGAAACATGGATCATGGGGACAATTGACTTAACCTTCTTCACCTCGTTCCACTCAAAGCGCTCTAGAGCGAGTTGGTATTGGTATGCTAGGAGAGGGAGAAAAAAAAAAAAAAAAAACACACACACAAAGACTGTAGTAACATACTGCCAGCAAGTTAAAAATCATATTATAATACAGTAGCTTGTTAGATATGTTAAATTTATATAAGATTTATTTTGCTCAGATTGTATATTCTTGGCAAAGGGGTACCTGCACATTAAGACTTTCATTGTATGATACTGTATAACTGTCTAGTTCTCTGTGCATTTGAAAAATCTACTCTATTCTGAGATGAAAAATAATGCACGGTTTTTTCGGTCACTTACAGTTGAGCGGTCCCACATTCCAGGCGATGTTGTTGCACCAGCCCACTGCCTGAACCCAGTGTACAGTCCCCGCATTAATCCACACCAGGTCACCTGGCCTCTGTATGAAGCGGTAAACAGGAATATTGGAGCTATAGAGGTCTTCAAGGACAGGCCACCAGGACCCTGTCAGGTAGTCCACACCATGCCTGAAAGGAAGCAAGTTGCATAAATAATGTAATTGAGGATTAAAAGTGCTAACAAGACCACTTCACATTAGAGGCATTCACTCACTTCTCACAGAATTTGTTGATGTCCTCCCAGTAATTTTCATGGACAGCAAACCACTCACAGTCACCAGGCCCAATGTTGATGTTAACTGAAGAGAAATTGTTGTTTTCTTGATGACCTGATGTGAAAAACAAACTTGATTAATTCAATATTTCATAATCCCCAGGGTCTAGTTGTGCTTTTGGCCAAACACTGACCTGGTGTTCGGCTGCCTGGCACCTTCATGTAGAGCTGGACGGTGTTCATGCCCAGGATGGTGTGGCCAACGTGACTGAGCATGTTGTTGCTGGACTCCACTCGCATAAAAGCTGGCAACTTTAGCAGTTCCTGCAGTTGGGGTTTCCATCTAATAGAAATCACAACAGATACAGTGAGTTCTACTGTATTTGGCAAGGCAGAAGTTCATTATTACACAGAAATATTGACGTAAATTCCTACCTTTTAGGGTCAGAGAGGTCAATGTTGGTCCCAAATTTAATTACCTTTCCTACTTGTTTCTGGTCTGAGCTGGAGGACACAATGATGTCTCGAGTGAGTATTGTTACTATAAGAGACAGAGCAGTAAATACTTTATACATGCATTAAAGTTCTGGCCAACCTGAGGGAGTTGGTGACATGAGTAGGATGGCCTTTACTGGAGACAGGTGCTAAGTTGGCTTTGGTTAGACCAGCTTTTGCAGTGGCTGATGTTTCTGAGGGCTTGTCTTGCTCTCCTTCCTCTTCATTTTCACTCTCCTTCTCATCCTATAACACATCTACATGAGCTTAGCTGACGGTTTGGCCAAGAGCTGAGAAGCAATTCATTGTTACATTAAGCATTTGGTAAAATATTCATGTACAAGAAGAATACTCAAATGCTAACATCAGTGTGGTGTTCAGTGTGAATATGTGTGCCATATGGGAAAATGTCTACCTGCAGGCTCTCCTGGAAACTGGAGGCTTGGTATTGAGCGTATTTGGCAATGGTGGTGTGTGAACGGCTGCTTTCACAGGGCCATGTCTGTGTGGAGCCGCTGGAATCCCAGTTCTCATCAGCAGGCTGTTGAACCTGAGTCCTCACTTCCACTGCATGGTCTGCATTGGCCTCCACCAGGGATTTGGTGGAGAACAGACCAAGATCTGACACAGGGGAAAAAATAATACAACACAAATAATTATCACATAATTAAAGTCCCATGAGATCATCCAATAAAATTACAAATTCACTACAAACTCTCTCTTGTTAGTTTAATCACATCTCTCCAGTCATTGGAGTTTTTATGCCTTCATTTACCTGAACTCAAATAATATAACAAAATAGGGTCAAGAAGGAATTGGATCAAGAACAAAAATAAAATGTGAGCTTATCTACAAAGAAAAATAAGTGTAATATGAAAAAGGCCTGTGGTGAGAAAAATTACAACCAGTACACACAGTATGTGACTGTTTCTCTCCTTTTCTTTTATGTTTCTCAGTGGCATTTATTACAAAACAACAAAGCTAATAACAATTTTGCACTTTCATTACTAACCAAACATCTACATAAGAATTAATAAAAAAGAGTTAGGTTGGCAAATCAGCGTAATTAAGAGGGGGTAATTATTGTAAATGAATGTGCAAACTTACTAAGGCGGAGGGAGCCAGCAAGGCCTCTGATGACAGTAACAGCATTCTTGGGATCAGTGCAGAACTGAAGTAGAACCGGAGAGAAGGCATCTCTCTTGCTCTCTAACTGCAGGAACCAAACAATAGAATTAAAACCATTTTCCAAAGGCAACAAGTTACACACTTGTCTTCAAAAGTAGGTAAGAAATCTTGACTAGTTAGAAAACTGAATATGACATGTTAAGTCTGAGATTGTTTTAAGTATTTATCATATTGAGGACTCACATAAATACTTGGTGTTGGAGGGTTAAGTTTCTCCCGAGGAATGGGGGTCTTCATTCCGATATTAGGTTTGACAGAGAATGCAGGGAGCAGGTAAGACTCCTTGAATTTCCCTTTCACCCGAGTTCCCCTAAAAAAAAAAATTAAAAAAAAGACAAAAACAAAATTAAAGACCTGATTCATGAAAAGATGCAAAGATTTATCATTTCTTCTGCAATCTTGCCATCAACCGTTTTTTTTTTTTTTTTTTTAATAGTACTTACTTGCAAGCTCTGATCACTTCAGTGGATGTGTTTTGAATGTTTATCACGGACAGTGGGATTCTTTGCTCCTGCACTTCTGATATATTGAATGTTTGTCGTCCACCACTCTCCACTTTAATCAAGAGGATCTTCAGCTCCTTAGACAAGCCCATAGACAGTGCTTTCAGTTTTAGAGGGTCCATTGGAGGTAATGAGCAGGAGACTTTACTTGCTGGTGGGGATACACATAATTTAGATGTGTTGATTGTAATAAATGACCTTGAGGTCGAGGTTTTATTTCCAGCTGCCGGGGATTTCTTCATCTCGGACTCACTTTCGTGTTCCTTTTTCACGGCTTCTAGTTTTACTTCAGTGCTACCAGCGGGTACCTTTTCAGCCTGGGTATCTTTCCCATTTGAAGTTTGATTTTCCTGAGGAATCTGGCCCTTTGTACTTTCTTTGAGTAAGTTTCTACAAATAACTGGCACTGAGAATGAAACAGTTTTACATTCAGATTTTTCTTCCAAATCCCTAATTTCATTTGCTTTATTTTTATGGCAGACAACTTTGCTTTCTTCTTCTTTCTTTCTCTTCGCCTTGACTTCCTCTTCTTGTTTTCCATCCTCAACATTAGATTTCCTTTTTCTTTCTGTGCCAGGGCATCCTAATTCTTCACTGTTCGTTATCTCGGTTTTGGTCGGGACAGATAGGAGGCTTTTCAGTGCGGCTGTATGTGTGGTGGTCAATCTCAGCTCAGCGCTCAGAGATTCATCCAAAAGAGAGGACTCTATTCTCTCAGAGTCAGTAGTCTGTTTGTCTTTATTAACCTCTTTTTCCAATTTTATACCTTTCTCCTTCTCTTTCTGCTTATTCTGCATCAGGGTGTCAGTGAAAGGCTGACTCAGATCTGTGAAATTTGAAGATTTCAAAACAGTGTCTGAGGTAGTATGAGTTGATAACTGGGTACTGGGTGTGAGCGATGGAGTGGGATGTGTTTGGGGAGATGGATGCTGATGGTCAAGACAGTGGATCTGTGGTTCCAACGCGAGAGACGAGGAATATTTGACGCCTTTCGTGTCGATGGGAGGTGGTCTGCCGAATGGACCCCCCCGACACGTGATTCTTTGTCCTCCTAGAAAGGTGGCCAAACTCTTGAAGACATCATCCATGCCTGATTTATGATGCTGAATCTCATGACTGGGCAAAACTGATGTGTCGTTCTTGCCGTCTGCTTCCTCTTCTTCTTTTTCTTCCTCATCAGTTGTAGCTGGATGGGAGCGATCAGATCCACTTGTGCTGCATAAATCAGCCAGTCTTTCCTCACAGGGTACTTTAATGATTTCATCGACAATTTCACCGTCTCCAGGAGAAGGAGAAAAGCACTGGGTAGGGCTCGGCTGTAGGACCGGTCTACTTATCACTCCCTTCTCGAGCTCATCCTCATCTTCAACTGACACGGGAGAGCCCTGCCAGCTGAGGACAGGGGGGCTGTTTGCAGGATTGTCCCCTGCATCTCTTAAACTTCCCATCACTGCCACAGGCTGTAGATCTGGGGCACTGAGAACCCCTCCACGCCCACTTTCTTTGCCATGCATAGACAGCTCTAAGCTAAGTGAGCATGCTGTACTAAGTGGTGCTAAGGCTTTATACAAAAGTGAAGGGAGTGTTTCATCAGAATTCGCCTTTGGCTCATCCTCTGATGGAGATGAAAAAACAGTAGGCTTCCCACTGCTTTTGTTGGGGCTGCTGTTTGAGGCTAAAGGCGGCTTAACTTTTTTCTTGACATGGACTTTTGCTGGGCTGCCATTCTTTTTGAGGATTTTCTGATCGGCGGTTTTCGAGGATGGCTTTGGTGTGGCGTATCTCGTTTTACCAAATGAAGGGTGAATCTCTGAAGCACTTTGAGCATTTATGGAGTTTCTGCGTGGTGTCTTCTCAGCCCGGTCTCTCCTCTCCCTGTGCTTGTGTTTGGGTTGACTGTTTGGAGATTGGATGTGATTCTCCTGCATCAGATTTACCGTCTCTGATTTACTCATTTTGGCCTCCCCTGTAGAACTGAGTCTAGAGACAGAAGCAACCACTTCCTTTCCTGGGATTTTATTGTTTGAATGCAACTTACAGTCCTTCTTTAATCCTTTATCTCTTTTCTTTTTTCTGTCACCCACTATTTTGTCTTCTTTTTTCTTCCTCCTTTTTCTTTCGTCACCTTTTCTGTTTGTCTTTTGTACTTCACACTTTCTCTCCTTTTTGACAGGCTTTTCTTTCTGCTTGCACTCAGTTTTTCTATGTTCATCCAGCTCCTTCTCCGACTTGTTTTCTCTTGATCTGTGGGTCGATGTTTGAGAGGAGAGAGGCTGAGAGGTTTTTCTGTATTTGACATCTGAAAACCTGCATTTGGGTCCCGCAAAAGAGGCAAGAGCTGTGCTAGATGTCGGACTAGATCTCGGGGTGTGATTGGGACTTCCCTGGAGTTTCTGGTGTCCACTTTGACCTGAGCTGCTCAGGTAAATTACTGGTGAATTTTTTCTACTGCTATGTGAAGGTGGACTGGAAGGAACAGATGGACTGCTGGCAGCAGATGGACCATCTTGAGGACTGTAGTGGAGGGATGAATAAGGAGGAGAAACTGCAGCAGAGGTCTTGGAGGGAGCTGAATTTCCTCGTTGATGATTGCGCTGAGGTTCCTGCGGAGTTAACAAAAATGTTTGACAAGACATTAGTCCAGGAATAACAGTTATAAATGACATGGAACAACTTCCATATACACAAAATGCCTTAAAAGTAAATTCAGTTCTTGTACATTTTATGTGTTTGATTAAATCTATCAAAGACCTAATCAGCCACAAGCATTTGCTGATCTAAAACCAAGGATCCTGTCGGTGCATTTATATAATTTATGTAACATGCAATGTCTCAGCTTCAGATACGACTCATTTGGACATTCAGAGGCTTCATAGTGAACATGGAAACATCATCATTTTGTACAACACTGATTCACCAGATAAAACCATTTAGTTTAACAAATGTCAGATGTTTGTTTGTTCTGTTATTTTAAAAAAAACTGAGCATTTACATACATCTACATGTATATCAATAAATTAAATAAAGAAAAATATTAGCATTTGATAATGAATGTTCATAATAGTGTATAAAAAAGGAACAGTTCTACTTGTTTACAAAGATGTATGACACCGTCTCTTACTGTGCTTTGTTTGTGGTGATGACTCCGGGAATCTTTTTCATCTGGAGAGTGTGACGAGGGGTTGTGCTGAAGGGCCCTGGGGTGGCCAGTGTGCCGCTGATGGTGGTAATGATGGTTTTGGTGGCTGTAAGGCACACGGGTGTGATCTGCTGGTGAAGAGGGGATCTTCCGGTCAACCTTCCCTCTGCTTCCATGATGGGGTGGTCTGCTGCCAGAGCTCTGGTTCAGAGCTGTAGGGTTGCTATTAGAGAAGCTGTGTCCTCCAGTACGCAGTTTAGAGGTTTCCTGAAGCAAGCATTAAGGAAAATTTTAGGTTTTGGAGTAATGTCTGTTTAGTAGTACAGATATGAGTAAGAACATGCTCATACCTGTTGCTGTGTTGATGAGGTCCTGTAGTCAGTGTGTTGGCAAGGACCTGCCCTGTCATTAAGAGGCTTCCAGTCATCTTGGTTGGTACGGTGGTGGCGTGGAGGTGATGGAGGATGGGCAAGTAAAGGTAAATGTCTTGATCCAGGATGAGATGACTGAAATCAAATAGATGAATACACCTGCTTACACAGCTAAATGGTAATACAGATATGAAAGTGCAGAATAACTTTAACTCTTTAACCCCTGAGACACCATTTTAGGTGAATGTGCTGCTGTGAATTTGCCTTTGTTTCAGCATCATAAAAGCTGTTGTGGGTATGTTTGTGTTCCTTTTCTTCAGTGGTGGTGTTTTAATGTGTATTTTTGGTGTCAACAAAAAGTGGTATTCCAGAATATGATAATGAGAGAACTCAAGTTTGACAGGTTTTTACTAAATAAGGCACTCAGAATGTACATTGATAAGAGATTTAGGATGTTGAACATGAACTGTGAACTGGAACAGACTGAGCAATAACAAGGCCTTGAATTTCGGCCCAGGAATTTTAGTGTTGGGGCTTTTTTTTTTTTTTTAAATATCAAATCAGTCCAGCTGCTTTTTGGCACCTGGTTGAACTCCAAAAAGCAGTTACAGCATCAGAAGTCAGTAAAAAACATAAAGGAAAACCACCACAACACTGCAAACAGTAGTAATAACAAAGAATAAAAGGAAAACAGTATTTTAAACAAAAAAGCCCAAACCATCTATTTTTATAGTGAGTCACTCTCAATCACTGCTCTGTCTTTTACCCCTATTCTACAGGCAGAGTGTGTTCAGAGATCTATGGAAATTACCGTACAAAGTGTATTGTATCAGCATGATTTTATTTTTTTTCCTATTTAGCAAATGATTGAATGTTTTTTAGGCATGTTAAAATAAAATCAAACATTCAGAACACTCAGCACAGATACCTCAGGGGTTAAAGCGTTAAAATAAGATTTCCAGTTGTAATGCTACCTGATCAGAGTCCCTTCTCCTCTTGACCGGACATTCTTCTCTAGGGGGCAAAGGGTGTTGTAGAGGTGGACTGTGCTGGTGCAACTGGTCTCTCCGCTGGTAGGGGGCTGGTCGTTTCCAGGGCCCTGGTCTGTTGTCCATCATTCTACCTGGGAAGCTCCTTCGACAGTCAGATGGGACCCATCTCTCCGGTAGGGATTGAAGTTCTCTGCTGCGATGAGCCCGAGGACCTCCATGCTAGCAGTCATGATTAAAAATAAAAAAGGACAGTTATTAAGATTGTACTTTGAATACACTCTTTTATGAAAACTATGCTTTTTCTTGGACCACATTTTCTGGTCTCACCAGAGAGTTGTTGACATTGTTGTCCCAGTTTGCGTAGCGCTCTCCTGGTCCTGTTAGATAACCACTGCTACTGCCAGCTCGATTTTGGAATGAGCGTGTGGAGTTGTGATGCCAGCTCTGGGCTTCAAATGGCTGCTCTTTACCATCCCAGAGACGTACAGACTGTCTGTGCCCCTTTGAGAGACCCTTGTCCTGGACATGGCTGACTGGTCTCTCCTCCCTGTGCAATGAAAGAAAAGACAGAACGGAGCAACAAGTGTCACCGTGGAGATAACCATCAATGAAAACAATAACGTGGCACAAAGTCAGGATGTTTTACTCACCTGTCATAAAGACGACTTGATGGTGGGTGATGAGACTGGTTGCGCGCCCCTTGGCATCTGTAGCACAGAGAATGTTGCAGCTATTATCGACAAAAACATAAAACTTACTGCCTCGAGAGGGTGAAAGCCACATTTCCTCATCTTTTCTGAATTAACTGGGAATTAGTTTCTACTTTAAATGGATGCTGCAGAACAGTTATAATATTGAACATATTCAGTATTTTTCAGTGCAACAGCTGAAGCAGTGAGGATCAAAATGTTTTAGTCAAAGAAAATGAACTGCTGACACCCCAAATTGAGATTTTAACTTAACTTAACAGTCTGCCAAAACATTAAGATATTGATGAGGAAAGAATTTGAGGCTTACATTTTGCCTCTGTATGACCCACATCTTTAAGACTTAGTGACCTTATTTATAAAAAAAAAAAAAACCTAGATAATCGTCATCCTTTTCTGTTTTCCAACTTTGACGCTGAGTTACAATCCTGTGTAGAGCCACCAGCATTATCACAGATCCCTCCTGCAGTTCCCTCGGTCTAGGCTGGCAAAAGGTACAGGAGCCTCCACACAAGAACCACCAGGTTGCTAAACACATTTCCCCCAGGTGGTTAGCAACCACTATGTTCCAACCCCCACTCCAAACACTTACACACTTCTTAATAACCCCTATCTTCTCGCTTCAAGAGCCATGCTTTTTTTTCCCTCTTCGTACTCTCTGAAATTATATTCTAGTTTTATCAATATGCTCATTTTCATTACCATTAAAAGCATAATAATTTAATTAGATGTTGAAGTTTTCCCCTTTTTCTGATGTGATTTTTATTTGGTTTTATGAAGAATGATAATTTCCTTTTTTATAAATACATCATCAGAAATGTAAATGGTTGAATTTGCATGTTTTTGCTTTTAATAACCGACTATAATCCAAAATCTGTATTTTTTACAATGCTTCTGAACACGTTATGACCTTAATATTTCATTTCTACAACCCACTAATGCAAGGGCCCATATGCTTCTGTATTTCATGTTTTATTTGATTGAGTTCAGATATATGCATACTGAGCAGTGTGGTTTCCTAACAAAGTATATCATTTTGGCCATCAAAGAGTAAATGAGGCTCTAATTCTGATTTAAACTGTGATAGATTTTAATCCAAAGCTTTTTTCTATGTTCAAATCATTATTTATGTATTTGTTAATATCAGCATTACAACTGTTAGTTACAAGCACACACACACACACACACAAAGCTCCAGTCACAATCATATTCATTACAGCCACAGACAACTTCTTGTTTAAACTGTAGATGATTCAAGTTCACAGCTGCAGCCAAAGTAAAAGCTTTTCATGAATATGCCCATTTCAGTTGCAGTTATTCAGTCCGTTTATAAAGTGCTACTTATCCTTAATCAGCCCAGACAACAATGGCTAGTGTCCGACCTGCTGGAATGACCCTTGTTAGGGGAGTTGAAGTCTGAAGTTATTTCACTATCCACTCCCACTGCCTTTAAATTCTCTTCAGGAATACATTTGCTACGACTTCAAGCCCTTGAGTTGTGTGAAATGTTTATTGTGTCTAGTGTATTAACTGTTACATGCAAAAATGCCCTGTAATTCTACCAAAACTTATTGCAGTTTAATCAGAGTTTGGTGCCGACTACTGAAAACATGGAGTTGATATTCATTTTCCTGGACTATATCAGTGGTAAACAGTCTCAAGATTACATAAAATTGAGGCCAATTAAGATATTATAAAACACAGTGCAGTGTTTTTCTCTGAATGAAGTGGTATCCTTTTGGGAATGTAAAATAAAACTCATTTTCTGCCAGCGTTGCTGACCTTTGTGTGTGGCTCCAGGGGCGACTGTTTACTGGAGCCCACTTTCCTCTGTTAGGTCCTCCAGCTGGATAGGAGTCCCATGTGTTACGGCCCGAGTACAGCTCTGCTGGGTGATACATGCAGCCTGAAACACAGAGATTTCATACATATGGAGTGGACACAGTGAATAAGTATATGAGCAAATGAATAAATGATAACCCATGGATTACAGTGTGTACAAATAAAGCTTATTCGGGAATTGCAGAAGCTACTTTCAAGCAAAATAACCTAAACATATGTGATTACATAGATCATTTATTATAAGAACTGATGACATTTTGCAACCATCTACAATGTTTGACATTTGCAGTAACTGCTAAGATGTGACCCCAACAGAAAAACTATGTGATATATTATAAGGTTTTACTACATACTACAGTTCTGAGCGTCCTATTGATCATCCTGATTTTACACAATCAAACACAAAGTACAGAAACAAATCAAATCATTTTAATTACCAGTCTTGGTCTGTATTGGGGAGGCCCTCCACTTCACACCTGAGAGTACAAGGGATACATTTAATATGCGGCTAGAAAGATGAATTTGGCTTGAAATCAAAAAAGCTTTTTAACTTTAGCGCTCTCTGATTAACTACATGATCAAACTGTCATTTTGTGTATCTGTGGCAGATATAATGTTCTCACGGTGCATTTTCTGCTGCACTGTATCTGTTCAGTGGACATATCATCAGTCAGCCAGAGCTGCACTGTGCATTCAGCTTCTCTCTAATCACTACCTCCCAGCAGCCACCACAGCCAGTGGCCATCCAGTGACAGAAACATGGCACTAAGACGAAAGACCACAGTGATCTAACTATATAAGAACAAAGAAAGGGGAGGTGGGGGTCACAGCAGGTAGCGTTGCTGTTAGTTCTGTTAGTCCTGCATCTTTTTTTCCTGGATAACTGGTGTTGACTTTAAGATAAATCAATAACATTTACCTTCTAAAGAGGCCTATCCTTAGTATTTCATCCTTAATATCTGTTAATTCATGGTGCCCCCCCCCCCCCCCTCTCTTATTTTCAAGTGCTGTGTAAACTACAACACATGTTCAGGTACAGTAGTTGTAATGACTCTTCCAGAACATATCACTTAATGCTCTTTTTATTGCCACTGCCAACATATTAACACTGAGTACATTGTGCTGAACTGAGTTTCCAAAGAACAACTTTGCATGTTGAGGAAAGCAATTAATTACTTTCTCACAGCTGTTCAGAATAGTGTAAAGAAATGCAATGCAACATTTTACCACTTCTTTATTAGTATGGTTTGTATAAGAATGTTCAACAGAGAGGTTTGTTTGTGGTAAAATAGATGCAGCTGTGCTATAATAACCTCACTGTGAGCAATGAATGAGCTAAGAGAACAACTTCTTTAAAAGTGCATTTCCCTCTTTGTTGAGTGGAGCAACTGAGGTCAGACAGTATTTTCTGTTGTGACTTCAGGCTTTTTACAGTCAACAGCAATTAAATTTTATCATTACAGTAGAAAGAGGACACAAAGGGCTCTTGTGCACTTACAATGTTACACTGTAAATATAGGATTTCCTAACATGCAGCAGTTGCTACACTATACTGTGCAACTTGTGTGGTAACATCCCCTCCTGCTGTACATTATGTCCTGTTTTTTTTTTATTTTTTTTATTGAAATGCAGCTTTAGAAGGTCAGCATCTTACAAGCTGATCTTCAACACTTTTCTACTAATGCTAAAATGATCTCACTATCTGTATTTGTTAGTATAATAATGTACTGTTTAGATAGCTTCACATATTTAAACACTGTTTTGCAATTGCTTTGTTTATCTGACAAGAAAAATGCCTATTCTTGCTTTTAACCCTAAGCTTGCTACATGAGGAAGATTATAACAACATCAGGGAGACCATCTGTTTTAGACCCTCCCTGTTGCTCAGAGGAATTCACTCTTTTTTTAAACAGTGTTGTAGGGGGAGCTGCCAATCAACAGCAGTATGAATTTGACTCTGCCTAACAATGGCTCTGTGCTTTCACTATTAAATCCATCTGTGCAGGGTTCATTCAAAACATCTGGAATTGAGCTCTGAAACCAAATGATGTCATGTGCAAAGGGGTTAAGTTGCTGTTGGGCAAAAGCCTTGCTTTACAATAAGGTAACCTTAAGAAAAGAATGTGCAGTGCAAGCACACATGCAACAATTAGGAATGAATTGTGTTCAATGCAAGCTGCCAAAAACTGTGGCAATACTTCTGCAACATTCAACCTTCCCTCTTGTCACCAAGGAAACCCTGGTCATCTTTCTATCACCACAGAGAAATAGCTCTGCATTCATTCATGTCTCTGCTGAAACTCCCATTTGGCTGCTGAACCCTCCTTGACATTTTGCCACATAAGTGAAAACTAAAGACATGGAAATGCATACTACTGACTGTGTATGAGTGTATGTTCAAGAACATTTATGGAAGCAATATTACCTTAAAATGAACGTTGAGAGAAAAAAAAAAGAGGGGCAGGCTTTCTGGTCCCAATTCAGTGATGCTGTCAGTCAGGGATAGCTAGACAGCAGACCTGTGCAGGCTCAGATCCCTTTAAATAGACATGCTCTCTCCCGCAGGCTGGTAAACATACACAGGGACACACAGTAGATAGAGTGAGGAAATACCCCAGTCAGTTGGTGCACAGATGTAGGAGACAGACAGGATTTATTGTTGCTAATCAAGTTCAGAATCTCTCCTCCCTTCTCCAGGTATTCCTGTTGTCTGCTGCTCTCTGATTGTTTTTCTTTTTAATTTCCTACAACACATGCCTTCCATGCACATTTACATTGTATTCTAGACAAAGAAAGACAATGAAATGTGAAGTGACAAAAAGAGGAGGAGAGGAAGGACTGGCTAATATCCTTTGACATGCTTGGCTTTCTTTTCCCATACCTTTCCTCTTCATAACCCTCCCTTAGAGCCTCTGCTACCTTTGCTATCTTTGCTACTTTTTCCAAAAAGGTTCCTTTATTTTCTTGATACCCAATATCCTAGCCTCTTCCTTTCTCTTTCAGGCTATGTGTATGCCTCTGCCTTTGCCTCACCCTCCCTTTTTCTCTACACGCTGTGTCCTTGTATCCGTGGCAACCGATGATATCATTTAGTCCAGAGCTGAGAGCAAGGCCTCAAGCAAGGAGGGGAGTGTTTGCATTTGTGTGTGACAGAGAGTGGGGGGAGACAAGAGAGAGTTGAAAAAAAAAATGTATAGACATTTTTTTTTTTTGAAGTGTTGGACTTGTGTGCAGCTGGATAATCAATTGAATTTGAGAATTTCCATAGTGACAGAAAAGGCTGTCTTAAAAACCCCAATTTTTTTTGCTGGAGAATCTATGTCACTTTCTTACAGGTCTATCTGGTGCTTCTGATGAGCTGCAGTGAACCACTGCAGATATGCATCTCTTGTTGGGAGTTTATGTGTGTGCATGTACTGCAGGAAGGATACAGGTCCTATACCATAAAAGGAAAGATGGGCTGCACCAGACCAGTCTTGTCTCTGGTGGCTTCTACAACCAGGCTAACTAACATGAGGAACAGAGACATGGAGGAAACAGATGGATGGAGTGTGCAGGCAGACAGCAGCTGGACAGATAACCCACCCTAAATGCATGGACATCATACTGTACATGATTTCATTGGACAGAGGACTGAAATAGCGTCACAATCTGAGAGAAGAGACATACAGTATCACATTTCTAAAAATAACATCCCCGCAGCCCCGCTTCCCTAAGCTCCATCCCCTTCTCTCTTTCCATAATAGCAGCTTCGCCCGGTGTATGCTCCATAAAGCACAGCCCTCTGAGGGGTACTGGAATGTACCAAGGCAAGGTCAAGAACAAGAAAGAGGGGTGTCTTTCACCAAACAATGCCTCATATACAGATTTTTATTAACAAAAGCAGTGGATCAGGTTAACAAGTTCAAAGAAGGCAATAGATGTTGGTGTATGTATGTGTGTGTGTGTGTGTGTGTGTGTTTGTATTAGACAGCTGCCTTGTGTGGAAAATGATAACCTAGAATCATATACCCAGGTGTTTGCCCAAGCTGAAGATAATATCAACGGACTCTCATGATAATATACACTAGGTGCATATTATAGGTTAGTCACAGCAACAATTTACTCTTATTTCAATTTCAAATAACTCTAGAATGAGATGGTATCCATGCAAAATGTGTCAGATAAACTGAGTTGAACTTTAGGCATCCGAGTACAGTATGTGACATAGTCTAGACATGATTCTAAATAAAGATTCATCATTTTACTCTGGCTGCTTACTACTATCCACCCCCAAACACACATAGGCTGGTATTCAACAGTTAAAAGATCCAGACTAGCACAGTTGTAACCACAACAGAAGCGTAACCGCAACAGTTCCTCTTCACTACATTCATCATTTCAAATTCCTGCTCTTACACTTTGTGTCTGCACGTGAACATTGCATATGTGCTTGTGTGTCTGTGTGCTTCATGCATGAATGTGCAGCACAGTCTGCAGACACATACTGCAGTATGTTCAACCAAGACACAAGAGAACAATGACACAAAGAAAATACAGAAATATACTGAGAAGCAAAACACATACACATACACACACGTACACAAACACACACACACACACACACATTACCACACTGTAGGTGTATGCAGTACATTTCCATTAAGCCGTTCAGTTAAAAGCCAACAGCAAAGCAGGCAGATTATCTGCAGTCTCTTTTACCTTATTCGTCTCAGCTCTTTGGACCACACGCCCCTCTGCTCCCCTTTTCCCCTTTTCCTCCCTTTCACTCCACACCACCTTGTCTCTCCCGATCCTCTCCTCTATCTCCTTTCTTCCCCCTTTCCTCCTCTTCCTGTTTCCACTCCACTCTCTGATGCTTAGGGCTCTCACATCAGACCGATCCATGTGAAGAGAAAGAAGGGGCGGGACAGCCTGCTGCCAATCACAAGCCAAGAGCCAATGAGAGAAGAGAGAATCTTATCTATTACATTTAGCAGTGAATAGGAGAGGAAAGAGGAGGGGAATAATAGCAGACAGGCATGGAGGGCCTCTTTCTTTTTCTCTCTTCCTGTGTGTATGTGCGTGTGTGTTGAGAGCAAGTGAGAGTTGGAGAATTGCCAATACAGTAGAGAAAATATTTTACATCTTTCCACAGCTGCAGAAGAAACTTTTTTTCCCCCTGAGGCTTCATGAATATAACTGACATTTTCTCTTTGGATTGCTACTGTTAGTATTTTGTTTGTCTTTACAACATAACCTAAATATCACCATTGTGTACTTTTTAAATATAACATGGTGGTGGTGGTGGCTAAAGTAAAGAAAAGGGAAAACAAAACAAAAAAAACATTGCATGTGGGTTAGAGAACTAATAAATAAGCATGAGTAATCATGAAATATCCCTTTATACATCAAAGAACATGTAAGAACAATAGCATTTTCTTCTTTTTTTTTTGATCTTGGGAACCGTGAAGCTGAATATCCAGGTGTCTCTCTGTATAAAGTGAGAAGAAAGGCAGGGTGTTATGGTGACAGACTGCCTGCCAGTGTTGGCTGAGCTCAAATGTCAAGTGGCAGAATAACCAGGGGGAGGTGGAGCTACAAGGGCCTGGTTCATGAGGGAGGGCCCTGTCTTTTGTGCCTTAAAAAAATGCAAAACCACCAGTCACTCCTCTGCTCATTCCCCCCCCATCACCGGCCAATAAAAAGCAGGCAGAGCTGACGGATGAACCTGAGTGCACAGAGAGGAGGTGAGAGCTGATGAAGGGCCCACACAAGTAAGCAGGAGGGCTGGAGTGAAATGGTGGAAAGCAGACAGCTGACAGCTCTTTACCTCCAAAGTGCCTTAGCAACAGCCCCGACCAGGCGAAGCCCTATTGGTCACTGCTCAAGACCATGTGGTTATTTAGACCAATCAGCAGGCTTTGGTGCAGAACTAAGAGAGGACAGTTTCATGGGCCAGAAAATCTGCTAAATTATGCCCCCTGGTGGTATAGTGTAGTTTCTGGAAGCCAGTTCCTGTAGTTTGCACAGAGGGGTTTGTGGTATGAGGCATCTGTTCTTTTTCAACAGTTCCAAAAAGCGTCCATGTTTAACATTTCATAGCTCAGCAATGCATCAGTAAATGTTTAACCACCATACACCCCGAACTTCAAAAGTGTTTATAACTACTCTCATGTAAAATGTATTGAACAAAAATGTCAGCTAATCTAATACTTTACATTATTAACCATGACAAGACTGTTTAATTTTCTAAAGCAGAGGCAACATAAAATATCAAACGCCAGCTTTTTTCTTTCCTTTTTAAAAAAAAATAAAATCCAAGATGCAAACATTATGATGAAGTAAAACATAATCAAAACTTTTATGAATACAAATGCAGACATATAAATGATATAAACATAATTTTAACAGGAAAAAAACAACAACAACTTTGATTTAATATCAGGGAAGTTAAACTGTCAGGACAATATAATGCCCAAAGTTTAGCACTGTGTCTATGAAGAGTTTGTTTGTCATAAAACATTAATACAAGTGAATTATTTAATGCACAGTATTGGATTAATGCTTAATGGGAGCTGAAGACTATTTAACTGACACTGGCAATGATTAATAGAAATACTAACATTAAAAGTAGGGTTGCAGTAGTGTTTTGATGGATTTATAAAACTTTTAATGTAGGGTATTATGCATTCCTCCTCATAGTTTTACACTGGATGTTATAAGTAGAATGGAAGTTAAACAACAAACAAGCCTGTATTGCCTCCAAGTGGGTGATAGGTCTTACTACACAATGATTTACTGGATGCCAGGAACGTGCAGAAAGTCATGTAAGCAAAGCCTCCCAGGGACAGAGACATGGAGGTGTATGTATACATTACTGTATATATTACCTTTGCAAGAACTGTGTCTGTGCATAAATCTCTTAACATGACGGTACATACTGCATATATCTGACTCACAGGCTGGTGAGGATACTGTTAGTTTCTACTGTATTTTCTTGGAATTAAGCTTTGACAACAAATTATTTTGTATGAAACACTGTAACTGAACAGTGGCATTTCTAATAATTTCTTATGTAAATGAAACAATCACACAGACAGATGGAGAGTGATGAAAATGTCATCTTTGTTTTTAAGGATGCTCCTGAGAAAAACAATTTTGGGCTCAGCTCACTCCCTGTCAAATGAAATAACTGTAAGGATTTGTCATGTCTGGAAATCATAAATATGCCTAAAAATGCTCCTCTGAATAAATCAAACCGATAATTTAACTTTTAGATAGCATAATAATATGAACACTGCCATAGCATTTCAGATCGTTTCTCTGAGCGGGTATGCATTCTATTATAGAATTGAAACTTAACAGCAGTAAAATGTTCTTCTTCCTGAAGCAGGAAGGGGCAGCTGCAGGGTTGATTTAGATTATGCATCACTTTAATTGGCATAAATGCTGACAGCTAGCTAAAATAAATGCCTGTTCACATAATTGTGTCATCAGCCCCAGCCACATAAGTTATGATTGTCATAACTCAAGATTACATCAGAGTGGCGAGCTGGTCCATCGATGAGTCACAGCAACACTCACTCACAACAATTGACTTATTAGGTTAGTGAGGGATTGCTGCTCAAGACAGTATGACAAACCATTTACATAAGAGATGACCAACATTTGTCTTTACAGCTCATGTACTGACTGAAAACGACCCTCTGCCGTAACTGGAATAATACATCAGGACTCTGACAGAATAAATGATTGTTGTGGGAACCGATCTGTGGCCTTTTTGTCATGCTGTAGAACGGTGACTAAAACCATCAGGCCACCCCGGCTCCTTTTAAAGTGGACTTAACTGCCTAGTGAACAATGTTTCTGGAGAGCATGGAAGAGAATTTTAAATTGATTTATTTTTGCTCTCAACATAATGAGCTGCCAGAAATAGGTCAAGCACCCATTTTGGCAGAACAGTGAGCCATTTTTCATGAAATGCATCCAATTCATGTCAAATAATCTTCCTCAGTTGCCATCATGTACTTGTGCTCTTTTTTTTTTTTTGCATGCAGCTTCATATTATTATCTAGTCAGAATTTTACATGCAGCCTTAAAATAATCTACTTTGATCTTCTGCATCTGTTATTTTTTGTAGTCTGAAGGATCAAGCTTTAACAACAACTGCCACTTTTACATCGTTTAGAGGGTAACCATATAAATAATAGTGCCCATAAGCAGGTATGTTATGACTTGTCCACTGCACTGTGTTGGCAGCTCATCTTTCATTCTTTATCTTTAGGCTTATGGCTCAGCCACCATTCAAAACGAGTGCCATATACCTCTGAACACCACTTGTCTCTTTGAGCCTTTTGTTCCTTAATGGAGACAGATTAGAAAGTTTTGCATTTTACTATTTCACACTACACTGATAGCACACTTTTAATATCCCATGCTCTAATTTAATAATTGCATGTAGCAGAAGGTTTATAGGTCTTTCCACATGATGAAAGTGGCTTTTAAAAACAAGCAAATAACCAACATGCATATATCAGATGAGAAACAGGCCTCCAAGATCAAAATAAAGCCTCTTCATTTGGTTAACTTTAATGTTTTTATAATGAGGATCTTCAGAAAAGGTGTATTAATTGGTGCTAATGACATGAAAGTGAATCATAATGGTGTGTTTTACTTTTAATAACTGCATTATTTCTTTAATGGTGATACTGTATGTGATATCTTGCTGCTAGTCTATTTGGTTGCACCATCAGTATAATGAAAAAGACACACTTCACAAAGGTCAAATTCACAGAGGCAGAGGGTCATAGTAATTGCTAAGGCCATTGCGTGACCAAACTACAATAGATTTGTCACTTGTTTAGCATCAGCTTTACCTCCAAAAATAATATAAGCTACTGTAAAAAAAAAAAAAAAGAAAAAAGAGAAAAAAAAGTAAAATAAAGAGGCTACTGTGAGCCAGTGGAAGAGCATGATCTGCATCGCCACTCCCACACCAACTGTGAAGCCTTGTCTTTTGGATCAGGGTTCATCTAATTTTGCATATTTACTCTGCAATATTTAAATCGGTAACTGGAAACATTTCTGTCAGTGTCTTACTGAACAGTACAGCAGCAAAGGAGGTTTTAACAATGAGTATGTCAGGGCTTTCAGCTAGCTCTCTTAGCCTAATCAGCTATTTTTTGCCTGTAACCATGGCGATAGTTGTTATAGATTTTAATCACGTGGAGACATGCAAGGATTCCCTGTACATGGGAACTCCACCAAGGGGGTTCATTGACACAAACTTGAAAAAGATATGCCAGTGGTATGCAGACAAACCTCGTTATGTGACCCTGTATGACCCCAAAAAGAGGATCCCAGTGTATTCAGCCTACACATTCAAGAAAACCGAGGCAGACAGACGTGTTGACTATCCCTGGATGTACGAACCTCAGGTCAGGAAAGTATTGTTTGTATGTTTTTGATTACATATTACATAACAAATACACATTTAACTATTATATAGAAATCTATTATTATGCTAAACTTTAATCTTTAAAGACCCAAACAACCCCTGGCAACCAAAAATATCTAAATATCTACTGATCTAACATGTTTAATAACTTCTGAATCAATAAATGTCTATTAATGTGTTGAAATAATTTATAGGTAATGCAGTTTATTGTACTTTTAGTCATTGGATATGAACCATTTGGACACCTGTTAATGATATCTTCACTGAAAAAAGATCCCTTTTTCCTCATTTTTTCCCCCCCAATAATACCCCTCAACTGTAATCTGAGGCTTTATAAACGTCTACATCACAGATGTCAAACTTCAGTCCTCGAGGGTCGGTGTCCTGTATATTTTATATCTTTCCTTCTTCCACATGATTCAGTGGAATGCTTGAACTCCTGAGATTTTAGTAGTTCTACATAAAAAATCTAAAACATGCAGGACACCGACCCTCAAGGACTGGAGTTTGACACCCTGATCTACATGATCCTTAAATTAAACGCAAGAAAATACTTGACTTTCACTGGAAATTTTGCAAAATACAGGGGATAAAAGAACAATAAATGGTTATCAATCATGTAAGAAAAATAAAAATAAATAAATAAATAAAATAGAGATTTTTTTTTTTTGATAATTACCACAAAAGTAGTTCTAGGTCTTTATAGGTTAAAGTGTAAATACCTAAGAGTTAAACAATGGTTCTACTGATTAAGAAGGGGGCTTGAACAGGCTTTAAAGAAAAGGCTCAGTGGTAATTCACAGATTTCCCATGAATACTCTTACATGTCTCCTTAGCTGGCTGAAAATGATGGAAATGGAAATATGCAGGCCTTCCCTACTGGGTACCTGCACATGAAGTTTGAGGACAGCCAGGCAGTGCTGGATGACTACTCTGATGTGGTTCTCTATGAAAGAGGTCAATTAAACCCAGACCAGCACCAGTCCACTCCACAAGACCGTGCAGCCACATACACACTGACCAATGTGGTTCCTGAGATACGTGAGTTCAACATTGGACCTTGGCGTGAGTATGAAGAGCGAGTTCGTGTTCGCCTCAACAACTTCTGTCGTGGTACTGCCTACATAGTCACAGGAGTGACCACCAGAGGCAACATGATCCGTCGCAAGAACCAGGACCGTGTGGCCATCCCTGAGGATGTGTGGTCGGCCTACTGCTGCACTGAATATGACCGCAACTCACCACATAATACTCGGATTCGCTTCCCATCTCATGCTGCTTTGGCCAAAAATGCCAAAGAGGGAAACACTGTCCATGAGATGTCACTGCAGGAGCTGGAGATCTACCTGAAATATCATATGGAGGTCGACCAAAACCTTCAGATCTTCTACGACAACTGCATCTCTCCTTCACCACTTCCTCTTTATCTGCATCACATAATCTGAGTTTATTACATCTTTACTGTTGAGGATGTAGTCTGGTGTTTATAATGTGTGTCAATAAGTTCAAAGAAGTGCAAGCAAAAAAATATAAATTCAAAAAAGCAAATGAAAAAATTAAACAAAAAAATAAATCAAATGAAAAATATAAGACTGTAATGAAAAAATGCACAGATTGTGTAAAATATTTGCCTTTGCATCTTTCTCTGTTCTGGTTGTTGGCTTTTTCCTTTTATTATGACTTCAGCCTTTTCATTTGACTGGCGGGGGCGGGACTTCCTCTGGCCACAGCAGCTACTTTGCTTCTGATTGGGTACGCTTGCTTAGCCAATAGCAATCCATCAAAGGAAGTCCCGCCCACACCAGTCATGTATGTGTCAAAACCACAATAAAAAAAGTCATGTTAGCCCAAACGAAAAGGCTGAAGTCATAATAAAGGAAAAAGGCAACAACCAAAACTGAGAAAGATGCAAATTTTATACAGTTTTTCCTTGCGGTTTTACATTTACCTCCACCAAGGATGTTATGTTTTTGCCGGAGTTTGACTGTCTGTTAGTTAGTTAATTTGCAAGATAACTCAAAAAGTTATGGACGGACATTGATGAAAATTTCATGAGGTGTTGGGGGTGTCACAAGGAACCAATTATTAGATTTTGCTGATGATCCGAAAGAGATCCAGGATTCTGGATCATTATGAAATGTATTCACCATTCACCGAAATGTAAAATTTCAATGTGATCCAGAATCCAGGAACTTTCATTAAGATCCGTCCATAACTTTTTGTGTTATCTTGCTAATTAACAGGCAAACAAACGCCACAAAAACATAACCTTCAACCTTTCAGTTGGATTAATTTTTTTTGTATTATTATTATTCAGTATTTTGAATTTAGATTTTTTTTTGCTTGCACTTTTAAAAATCTTCTTTGAACTTATTGATAAAAAATTAAACACCATAATGCATGTGTCTATTATAAAATTAATTAAGAGGTGTTTGAATGAAATAATGTAAAAGTTTAATTACTGACATTATAGATAATTTACAGGGTATGCTTTTGTATCTTGTTTTATCTATCATCAAATGTCCTCTCCCTCTTTCTCTCTCTCATAGCTGCTCACCTGTTGCAAAACAAATTGAAGGATTAAAGAACTGATGTCTTAGAAGTTGTAAGACCTGGTTATTCGGTGAATAAAATTTCTTTTTACCGGCCAAAATATTGTTGGTTTTTACATATTATTTACATTCATACTGAACATAATGTGTATGTCTTTTGTTTTCTTTGTATTTGTAATTGTACTTTATTACAATTGAGAAGTTGTACTTTTTTACTTTTACTTAAGTAGCTGAGTTGAATCAGTACTTCTACTTTTACCAGAAGAGACAAGTATCTGTACTTCTACTGAATGTCAGTACTTCTACCACTTCTGTGGGTGACGGTGCTCAGCCATCTCAGTGAGTTTTTTATTGCATCTACTTTTGCAGAATATCCCTACACTGCCATCTAGTGGTAAATATGAAGAATTTTCTGTAACTGGTCCTTGCAGAAAAAGGGATTGGGAAACATACTATATATACTATATACTTTATAAACTTCATCTAAATCTTGCCTCCTTCACTTGGCAACTTGTTGTCTGCCTATTGCAATGTTTTATCTTTATTGCTTTGCAAGGTAATTATCTGTAGCTTATGTGTGATATTTAAAATATCTAAAATGTCATCAGTAAAAGCATGATAAATAGATTTCAAGGATACAATCTGACTTAAGGGAAAATAATATGCAAAATGTTTTTTAGAGGATCTTACTTTCCAGTGATAACACAAAGGCACATTTATATGACGCATAAAAAGTATTCAACAGTGCTGACATGACCAATGGGGCATGTATTAGTAATAACTGGTGTATCCAGCAAGGCCAGTGAATTAGTCTTTTCAATATATTTGCCATAGTATTGATTTACTGCGAACAACAGCTGAATACACATTGCAATCATGCATGGTTCGTTTGCTTATGCGGCGAGCAGCCAAGAATTATAGGCTTGAAATGAATGTCCTGTAAATAACCTACTGTAAAAAAGCTTGTGTGATGAAAGTCAAAGCTCAGTTCATGCGGCTGTGGCAAAAGAAAACAAAAAGCTGAACATTATGCACGGTTGGATAGGGGGGAAAAAGTGTTCAGTAACGTCCTGTTCTGTTGACATCAGGCAAGATGACACACAAATCCTCAAATACCAATGTCAGTGGTCATGAACATAAATTGTTAAGATAATGCATTTGTTTTGACAAAAATCATACTGTGTATCCCTGCCGTGAATTGCACCATCATTTGATTATTTCTCAAAAGAAAGAAACTTAAAGGTTCAGTGAGTCATATGGAGGGATGAAACGTCAACATATTAACCCATAAAGACCCAGAGCTACTTTTGTGGTAGTTCCTAAATTACTTATTTTTTGTTATGGCTGTAATTGAGAGAGAGAGAGAGAGGGGGGGGGGGGGGGGGGGGGTCATGTATGTGTATTAGTACGTATGTATGTGTATATATATCTATGTATTTTTTGTTTCTTTTTTCTCTACCTGTTTGATATCATGAATTGTGTAGCTTAAGGTGCATAGTAGGCGAGCATTAATAAGCTTTGCCTCTGCCTGAACCTTTTTCAGTCAAATTCTGCATTGTTCTCTTTTTTTTTCTGCTTTAAAGTGAATATATGACTGAAATAAACTAAATTAACTAAAATTTTTCTCCATTTTTAACCTCTCTCGCACAATTTGGTCTTTTTATCGTATCATTTTTTACTTTTTATCACTTAATTTGTCCTTTTTATCTCATAATTTTGACTTTTTATCATGTCATTTTGCCTTTTTGTCTCAGAATTTGGACCCCTTTAAAGTTTGATTTAGCACAATAAGAGTGTATTTTGTTCCGTGTTACAAGGTTGAGAGTTATTCTGACTGTTTAGCTTCAATTAATGTGCCTTATATATGAAAAAAATTCCAAAAATAAACTGTTCATTGACAGTGTGCCTTATAGTGTTGAAAATATGGTAAAAAACAAAACAAAAAAAACCTTAAATTTAACATTGACAATAATTATTCATGGACACTCAGTACATACTCGATCAGATGCTAACTTGTAATTCCAAAAAAGGAAATAGGGGTGTTCGCCTAGTGTTCACCTAGGGCACCACATTGACCAGAATTGACCCTGGGTCCTTCTTACAAATACCTGCTCAAATGCAAAAAAGGACTTATTCATAAGAAAACACAGCAGTGCAACACTCTACAGGTGACTGTACAGAAGTTAAGACACAATCATGAATATTACATTTCATTTCTGCAGGTCTGCAATCACACACACACATACATACACTGAACCTTGGAATTACATTTCTAAAATTTGCATAAAACCATCAACAGCTTCGATCTCCAATTGTATTTCTGCCGTCACACATATGACTCCCATCTGGCTAGAATTTTTTTCTTTACCATTAGAAAAAAGCATTATTATATTTGTATTTCCACATACTATCATTTGTAACTGCTGGAATTCATGAACCACTATGAGGGTCAATTAGTTTTTGCTAATTTACACTTAAATGAAAAACAACCCCCAAAATTGTACAGTATTAAATGAAACTCTTGGTTCCTATTTTCCTTCAGGCACATTGTCCATTCTGACCAATATACCCTGGCCCTGTGGAATCATCATCATCATCATCATCATCAACCAGACAATATGCCTCTCGATGAAAGTAAATGATGGGACATTAACAAATAGCCTGTAGTTGCTTACAGTAGATTTAAAGGTTGGTGACCTGTTATGAAAACAAACCCCACTGAGCATGACAGAGGACCTGGTCTTACTACAGAGGACCACATGTGTTCCTTCCACTGACTGAACTATGCAATTTACCTGTAAGTCTGCACTCCAATATCCCCAAATGTCAGAAACTAAAAATTAATTTTCCCATAAGCAAAGGTAATGCTTCATTCTGCCTTATATATTTTGTCACACAATGAAAAAAGTAAAACATCAACTTAAAAATTCTTCTTCAATCAGTCCCACATAAAAACATCTAGTTGAGTGAATTAAATTAAATTAAAATAAAATAACCCTAACCCTATGCAATTCAATTTGGTTCACTCAACTAGATTTTTTTTTTATGTGTGACCATAAAAAGTCAAAATTATGACTTACTTTTATACTCTTACTTTTTGTCACACTGGAAATTAATTGCAAATTATGACAAAAAACCATAGGATATGCCCCATTATTTTAATCAACTTTGACTGAGCAGAGATTCTTTGCTTGCAGTACCAACGTTTCATCTTATTTGATTGCATCTTTAAAAAATGAATAAATAAATGGACCCCACACATGCTGCCCAAGGTCTGCAGTGTAAACAGGAAATAGCCTATGAACAAAAGCCAAATGAACTTTGAAAGGTACAGTGACAATTTCCTCGATTATTTCTGTCAGGTTGCTGGGGTGTTATGCCCCTATGGATGAAATTCATTAAGCGCTCATTTTAATTTCAGATTATGTGACAAAATTGAAAAGAATAATTGGGAAAGCAGTAGGAGGATTTGTTTAAGAATGTCTTTTAATGTTTTCCAGTTCAGATACACAACATACAGTGTGTAATAGCCTCTATTTGAAATAGAAATATTAACTTTAATTCTTTCAACCCCTCCTAGTCATTATGCTCTCTCACAGTATCTTGAGCTTTAAGCAGATTACTGAAACAGACTAAATGAAACAGACAAACAGGTGCAAGCCTTCACTTTACCAGCCAGCATTTGTAATAAGAATATAATATTTGGATCCTTGTAATGCTTAAATGTATGTATGTATATATAGATAGGTGTGTATATATATATATATATATATATATATATATATATATATATATATATATATATATATATATATATATATTCCTATCCATTCCCTTAACCTTAGCCAACATCAAAACTGCAATGTAAACATATAAACTTGTGAGTGTGCTTCCATTATCTGTTGGCTGACCCATACCTTGATTAAAAAAGCAAAACAAAACCAAGAAAATAAAATAAGAGAAAAAAAAACATGTCTTTGTAATGCCGTTTTTTTTTTTTTTTTTTTTTTTTTTTTAAAGCATGGGCAACTGAAATTCACATCAAACAGCTGGGTCAATAATCCCAGAAACAGAATGTGCAGACAGAATTGCAAAAGAGAGCAAAACAACCACCATGATTAGTGTTTGAAATAAGACTACAAAAGTACAAAGGATTTCACAACCTCCCAATTACAGATTATACTGTATGACAATGCTCAAGACAATGTGAGACACTAACAATTAAATCCAAAAGCATCACAAGTAAAACTCCTTGATTTGTGGTTTGCTTTGAGGTCATATATATATATATATATATATATATATATATATATATATATATATATATATATATAGATATATATATATATATTTGTTCTCTCTCTCTCACTTTCCTGCCTCATTTCTCGAATCATTCCTGTTTTCCCTGTCTTTGTCTGTTGTCTTTGCTGCTGTTCTTTGGCTTTTTCACCAATGAAAGGACTCATTTCAAAAGCTGCCTTCATGATTAATGGTCTAGTGTCAGGTGTGTTATGCTTCTGACAGCCATATATGCAGCAAGAGCATTTATATCACCACAATATCTAGGCTAACCTGAGCCGTAAGCATTCCTTTCCGTGTTTATGCTGACCTTAACCATGCTGTGATATTTTTTTTTCTTTAATTAAAAGAGTATTCATGTATGTATACATGTGCCCATAACCTACTGGAATTTGCCCTTGAGACCAAGGAAAAGAAAGAGAATTAAACATATGCATGAGTGCTAAAATCATGTAAATCATCTAAACTTGCACCTGTTGTCACAAAGAAAAGATCTGGCCAATCACTCAAACCAAACGACAAACAGAATATTTACAAATTTCCAGGTTGTTCTCTTACACTTAAAAAATGTACAGTTTGTTTTTGTGTGTTGGTTTTTGTTCTTTTGTCCTCTTAGCTCTCCCAGTCCAGTGTGAGGGATGGCAGTCTGGCTCCAGAGTGTCGGTATCATAAGAGGACAGGATACAGAACATAATTGATCCCGCTCGTCTTGGTTTTGTGGTATATGGTGTATGAGTAATGTCTGTCATTAAGGATTTTTTCTTTTCTTTTCTTTTTTTTTTTTTAAACTCAGAATGCATCCTCTGTGCACTGACAGATCAAAGTGGACGATCTACTTTATCACCACCACTGAACCACTGTCTGCATTTGTCCAGTTTTGTCCTAATGTCACTGGGTTGTTTCATAAATGTCCAGAGTGCGGCCCGTCTCTGTTCAATTGTGCGAAAGATGTGAAACGCGCATACCAGGCTTTCTCACCTTTTGGCCATGATAAATATACCTCATCCTTTCTTCCATTGTGTAGAAAGGAGAATAATAAAACAACAAAAGAGCAGACAAGAAAAGATAACTGTCAGGCAGTCTTCAAACACTTGAAGCATGTGGGTAATGTCAGTCACAGACAAAAACCTTATTTAGACTATTCATGTAAAGCAGTCGTTTTCTTTTTTGTAACTTAAAACAAAGTGCTTTCTTCAGGTGAGATTGAGATGGTGACTGTGCAAAAGATAAGAGAAACAGCAAAAAAGAGGGGGAAGGAAAAAAAGGCTTTCATCAGTCTTTCTGGTAATTTGTGGCACAGCCTCAGTGTTAGGAAATGAAAAAAATAAAGAGGAAATATTTACTCTCTTTGTTATCATAGTTTTACACAATATTCATCTCTTAATACTTTTTATACCATTTGAAGTACCACAAAGTGCAGCTGATTTTAAAATAGGAAATGAAATGATACTCAAAAAAGAAAGAGAAAAAAACCCAACAACAAACAAACAAACAAGGCAAAACATGAAAAATCAAAATGACAAACGTCTCTGTCCACACAGTTAAAGAAACATGCAAATATCCCAGACAGCAAAGTAGTTAATAAAATGCTATATTTATTTATTTTTTTTAAAACAAGGATATATTGAATCTGATTTCCCTTAAAGAAGAGACCAGCCACAGTGCAACACTGAGTGTAAACCCCACCCCAAAAAAACAAAAACAAACAAAAACAAAAAAACAAGAAAAACGTGTGGATCGAACAGAAAAATGAAAGGGTTGGCACTTTTTATGATGGTAATTCCTTTTGTAAGATACAGTCAGGGTGTACCTCTCCAGGCAGTCCACTGGACCCCAGTGGGAGAGGAACTTTATCACAGTACTTGGCACCAAGAATGCTGGTAAAAACGAGATATCAGAATATCTTTTTTTTTCATTCATATCCTTACAATTTATTAATAATACATCATTTACATTTGTGTTTTTGTATAAAAGACTCCAAAAGGAAAAAAGAGTCTAGAAGTGATTGCGAGAGAGAGATAGAAGTGAAGATGGAAATGGTTTATGCCAATAGTTTAATAAAAAGAGCTACAAGGGCAGATGTACAGAGAAAATACTGTGAGGCAGCAAATGGAGAAGCAGTTAAATGGACTGAGATGAGGACGCAGACAGAGAAATAATGAGTGAGAAACAAATAAAGTAATGGATATGATTAGCGCCTGTGTGGCCAAGATGCAGCAAGATCTAATGGGCAACCTGGATTCCAGGTTGCATCTCACAGACTGAGTATGATTCACTTATTTCCTGTAACGCCCAGTAGTAGAAGCCCCAATCTGGAAATGGTCTAAAACATTTGGTTATGAGAATATATATTTTTTATGAAGCTAACTTCTCTGATTTGAATAGCATTTATACTCACATCTTAATAGAAAAATACATTTTATAATTAAGGGAAAACTCTTTCTTATCTCTCAGATTCTTGTACTGCAAACCAGACAATACATTTCTGACTTAAAAAGTTTCCAAATCAGACACAGAGACAGCTGTAGGGACATAGTGCTCAACACAGGGTGCCAAATTTCACTTCCAGATTGGGCCTTTAAAGCTGCAATTTGTAAGTTTCAAGAAATCACCGCTTTATGACAGACAGCTTGTTGGGGCATATGCTGCCTCATTCAAAGCTGCTTGCTACTGTATTATCTTTTTACTAAATGATAAATGAAAATGAATATTTGTATTCTATGTTAAACATAGTTTTACACTGACACAACAACACATGCGCAAAACAACCAAGCTACACAGTAGATGCCTGATTGACTGTGATTGGCTCTATACCTCTCTGAGAGTGAGCTACAAGCTTAAAGCTGCATTTTTTGGTGTCTCATCAAAGCACCAAATACTGAAAGCACTTTAATGAGGCAAAGCAGTATGTACCAATGATGACAAGCTGTTGGCAAAGGAGCTATTTCAATCAACTCCCCTTGATTTATGATTACATTTTAGAGGTATTTCACTGCTTAAAAGCTTACAAACTGCAGCTTTAATTGAGGGCTTAATGAGAAAAGACAAAGATACAGAGAAGAACAGTAAAGAATAGACGGTTGTGATAGTGAGAGAAAGTTTGTATGGAGCAGTTTGTGTGGTGTGTCTCTGTAAGCCCATAGTGGGTAGCAGAGGTTGTGCCTGGTCCTATACACGGGTGGTGGAGTGTTGGTGTGGCAGGGCATTGTTGCTGTGGCTGGGGACAGGTGTAGTGGAGGGGGCCGGGACTGGGGGGTAAGTGTTGAAGGGATGGAGGGGCTGCATGCTGCTGATGGTGCTGGGGATCATGGTGATGGTATTGGCTGTCATCAGTGGTACATCTTCCGGTGCTCGCCGCAGGGCCAACGTGTAGTCAGGTGGACATACGGGAGGCCGAAGAGGTTCCAGGTCACCATGGACACCACGGGACGGGAGGGGTGTGCCGTGTTCCAGCTCTACTCTTTGCTGCTTCATCTGCAGTGACATCAATTCCTCCTCCTGACTCAGCGCCAGGTCATTGTGCGGTGGCGATCCCACGACTCCAATGCCGACTCCCATACCCATTGTGGTGCCACGTTGAGGGGACAGTCGGCGGTGGCGTCTCTGCATTAGTTCGTGGCGCTTATCCCGCTTGTAGTAAAGCGCTGCAAAGGCCAGCACATTCAGGAAAAGGAGTGACGCGCCCACAGCTACGGTCACACTCAGCTCGGTGGAGTAGTCCCGGGTCTCGCTGGGAAAGGGAGAATACCGGGGCCTCTCTGAACCATCGGGCTCTGGATCGGGTGGATAGGTGGAGATAACGGGGTGACGTGTAGAGCGGGTGCCAGGGGGATGAGTGATCTTGTGTTTGGGCCCAGGTGGATGTCGAGTTGTAATGGAGCTAATGATTTCCTCATGGAGGCTGTGGAGATGTGGTACCAGCTCCAGCCAGAAGGCCACCTTGTTAGCCCGATAGTTATCTCTGACACGAGGCTTCAGGCCAATATGCAAGTACTGTTTGTCTTTGGAGCTGAACTTGGTCCAGACGACCTCCTCAAAGCGATTAGGCTTAGTGTGGATAAAAGTGGTGTCCTGAGGAACAGGAAAGTTAGGATCTCTGAAACAAAGAAAAACACCAGAATAACATGATTTTAATGTATAAAAATGTCTTATTAGCACAAACAGCCAGGAGCAAAAACTCTGCTTTGGCCTTGTTAAAAAATGAGCCATCTAAAAAAAAAATCAATATTGGTTCAAGTGTATGTTACATTACTATCATTATTCTTATTTTCACTGCTTTATTACCAATCAGACAGACCGTTTTATCCAGTTTAGTCAGTTTGTGAGATCCTCCAGTATGGAATAGACTGACTAAAGATAAGTACATCTAATAACCTTGCAAAAAATCTGAACTACCCCTTCAAATTCACAGTATGCAATATTTAGCCCAAAATGACTGAGCCTATGATTCCTAATTCAATGGAACAGTTTATTGAGTGAATGTATTTTAGAATAAAAGGCCATTGCACTACAATCAGAAGGGCGACACCTCCAGACTTCCTGTTAGTCACCTGCACTTTGGCCAAATTCACCAAAAATCTGTCTTAACTCCTCTTATTCCCCCACTCCCAAAAAACAAAACCACTAAACGCACCCTGTCTTGGCAAAGTTGGTCCAGTATGTCATGACTACAGCGCTGAGCATTACATCATTCTTGCTGAAGTTACATGGAAAGAGTTCATTGGCTCCCACCATGGGGATCCCAAACACGTAGGGGATTTCATCTCCGTGGGCTGCATCTGCCCAGTCTGGCCTTGCTTCGGTCTGACAGTGGTGGTGGAACGTGTAGAAATAGACAGGTGACTGGAACTCAGCGTGCAGTTTGGCAGTGGCAACAGCTGGGGCCACCCACTGATGGTCTGTGAACAGAGCCAGGAGGGTCTTCCTACGCATGTCACTGTTGTCCCTGTCAGCCCAGTCTGTGTACATGAACTTTATAGTTTCCCGTAGGATGTCTTTACCTTGGAAGAAACAGCAATAGCATAAGGTGAGTACAAATATTTAAAAGTAATTACATACTTCTTGAAGAATAAAATGCAACACAAATAATGAATCTTCAACCATCTAATTTCAGCTATGCTTAAAATGACTTGAAAGTAAAATAGGGTTAATGCCTGACCGTCAGGGTATCCATACAGATTATCCACAAAGTTGGAGATGGTATAGTCAAATGAGGCTGCTGATATTCCATCTTCTCCTTCGCTGTCATCAACAAACTTCAGGCCCTCTCCTTGGTTTACACCCAGCAATATATCGTAGTTGAGGAATTCGCCCTGGTGACACAAAACAGAAAGCATGACAAGAAGAAATACAGCATTGCTTATCTATTCAAACACTGAAGACAGGCTATTAAAGTGAATTTATATACAGTATATGTAGACAGTGAGCGAGAGAGAGAGGGCTATTATAAAGGGGATATACAGTGAAAAATAAGGGTTTCGTTTCTTTTTCCATTATGATACAGGTCTAGCTACGTTGAAGTAGTAAGAAAAATGCACATTAAAAAAGAATGCAGTGATATTAAAATCTATTTTCACTCACATTTCATCGTTGACACATTGTACTTCACATTTTGTCAGTTTCACTTCATTTCAAGTACATATAAAATAATACATACATTTTTTGTTTGTTTTTAATGCAACAGGTTCCAGAAAAAAAAAATAAAAATCAAAAGAGACTTACCTCAACAGGGTACAACATGTCACCTTTAAACATTTTGTAATATTTAGGTAGACTTAATGGGAATCTCATTACACATAATTTGTCTCATAACATAAGGTAAGACTTGTCATGTTTTATTTATGTGTCAAATGAGCTGGTTACATTTCCAGAGAGTGTCCTTCATCAAGTGATCTGTGGGTATGTGTACGTTAAAGGTGGATTACATGTATGTTAAAGGCTGAACATACCCTAACCTAACCAAACACTGGGTCTAATCATAGCTTCTACCGTAAAAGTGTAGCAACTCACTTGGCTGCAATCTGACTTTTCAGTTAGATGCCACTAAACATTTTCCATGGAGCCTTTAACCATGTCCAGTACCATTTCAAAGAAGAAGGAAAATCTGAGTGAGAGGTACTGTAGGCACTGACCTGCTGCATGAGGATCTCAGGGTCATCTGGAACCACGTCCCCATCGACGACAGGCCCAAAAGCGATATGGTAGCGTGCAGGCTGGATGTCTTGGTCCACCAGCTCTCGGAAGCTCTTCCTCCTCAGGCAGTCGACCAGCTCAGCCATATCATCCAGAGAGCAGCCAACTTTCCTGGCCAAGATCTTGGTGTACATCAGTGGTCGGTAGTTGACTGACCAGCTGGAGATAGCAGAGCCACTCTGTGCAATGGCTCTGTGGAACAGGCCTTGGAACAGAGCACAGCACAGCATATATGGGATTAGTAGTGCATGAGTGCAGGTACAGATAACATACAATCACTTAATCTCTCTCAGTTTAGCACAATTTTCCCTCTGACACACTTACAGTGCCTTAGAGGGTCTTAGAGTGTGAGTGCTTTAAATAATGTATATGTTGGAGGAGGAGCAATTGTAGAGTATTACATATGAAGCAAGATGAAGAAGACACCCTGGTGTGTTGCATAACTGTGGAAAATATTTTGTGAATATTTTGGATGAGAAAAGGAAATACTTCATACAATGAGAGACAGCAGGAAGAAAAATGGTGACAACTCTACACACAGCAGTGGGCTTGATGACCAAGGTGGATAACACCAGAGAAGACAGAAAAAGACAGAGGGAGATAGATGAAGAGACATAAGAGAAAAATAGAAAACTGCTTGCACTGTTGCACCACTGCACTGTTATGTAAAGTGGCTTGCTGTCCCTCTGTTTTATCTGCAGATTCTGTCATTAATAATTAAGCCCCCCCATATTCTGCATGTGCCCCACCCCCGCTCCTCTCCCTGTGAAATCAATTAAGAAGCCTCTCAGCTGCAGCTCCAGCTCATCTCCTCATCTCATCTCTCATCTCTCATCTACACATACAGTACCTTTAGAAACTGTTCATCCTCCAACTTTCTCTTCACTTTCTGGTATTATAGTCTGGCTTCAAAATGGAGGGCATTTCTGACACAAATTCATATGCATGTAGTTGAAGGGGATTTATTTGAGTGCACACCTCTGCCACTGTATGCACAAATCTAGAAAAAAGTGAGGAAATTATTGCATCCACCAAAAAATTAAATTTTTTTGCTACTGATAAACTGATATCGGCCAATATATTAGGCTGATACTTCCGTCTTTTTTGTATCAGTATCAGCCTGTTGCGCTGGCTGATATGCTCTTCTTTCCCTGCAATCATTTGCTGACCAGTTACGTTCACAGCACCTCTGTGTTCGTGGAGATACTGGGTGGAAGAATATTTAAGTTTGACACCATGACTAAATGGTCTGTGCTGCTGTTCCCACTGTTTGAGAAAGAACTGACTTGAAGAATTAAGTGCACTGAACACTTTGTTTTGTTTTTATCTGAATGTTAGGTTTATTATGTGAAATTTTAATGTTATCTGTTCTACCTTACCTTTCTCCTTATCAGTAGTTTAATATTATTTTTTGTTCAATAAATTGTTTCCTTTAGAAAAAAAAAGAAGAAGATTTTCTGACATTTGTTATCATTTGACAGAGAAAGAAAATCAGCACCAAATCTCAGTTTAGAAATATTGGTGGCCTGTATCGGTCATCGTTTAAGCTGATGTATATAAAAGAAAAAAGGGAAAAAAAAGGTATTGGCCCCAAAAAATTCATATCAGTCAATCACTAATTACTTCACTAGGACATGCCCTAACTACCCTTTTCACCAATTCCATGAACCAACATAGATGTCAACATGTTGATTTTATGGAAACAAGTGGATGGAGCTGAAGAAGAATAAAGGACGCACCCAGAACTTACTGAAAACCCTGAGCACATAGACTAACATTCTAATAACCACCATCAGTTACCATTTTAGCTACTTAATAAATTATAACACATACACTTGTGTTTCATAACAATGAACTTAAAGTGAAGGAATGTAAAAACTCACCAAATATGGCTATCCAAGCTAATTAGCAGGTTAGCTAGCAGACAATGCATATTCATGCTAACATCAACTACTGCAGCATAGATAATTATTGTAATTATGTATCTGTAAACTACCTGACTGAGTCCTCAGATGTCCTTGTGTGCATATAATCTCCATAAATACAACAACAGCAAAGCTTATGAAGTAAAAAATAGTTTGAAATGTCTAACTCAACTGATAACACTGTCAATCAATCACTGGGGCTGAACAACCTATCATTTTGTCGCAATTTCCAATAACACAATATTGGGATGGTCAAAACCATGTTTTTTTGTGTGTTTTTTTTTGCAGTGGACCTAACTGACCCAGGTTTTATTTTGTCAACTATGGCTGCGTCCAAAATCACTCAGTCACCCCCCCCATACTCCCTACATAGTGAAATAAATATGGTGTGCTACATAGTGAACTCAATTGAAAACTTTTCGGACACTAATCATGTCATCACCGTCAAACAATTAAAACATAACAGTGTCGTCTCTCACAAAATTAAAAGGCTTTTTAATTGTTTTACTCTGCGCAATAAGATAAAAAAAAAAATCTAATTGACTCACAACTGTTTTACTGTTATTACCTGCTAAGCAACTCTTGTATCGCACCTGTCATCCAAAAGAAACAGGTAACAGCGGTAGCTCTTCCAGTATACTGTCCAATCTCAATCTGTATGTATTTCTTTTATTCAGAAATCTTTCTGTCCTTTGGCCATTTTTCGATTTGTGCAATGCATGATGGGATATAGTGCTTTGGTTAGTGACCATTGATGTCCCCTACATTTCACGGTGGATTGTGGGATACATTGAGTACACTATATAGTAATTAAAAACATCCCTACAAAATAGTGTGGTCACTATATAATGCACTTAGGGAGTGATTTCAGACACAGCTTATTTCATAAACGTATGACACGTCTCTACGCTCCTGCCAAACTCACCAATTAAACTGTGCGAGGACAGGTCACATGTTCTGGAGTCCAATCAGTGTAAAAGTTGGTCATCAATTTCAGTAAAGGTCAAGAGCGGTCAGGGGGTTTGAACCCAAGTTAAGACATAGATGGCTCTTGCTGTTGCAAAAGCACTCAATATAGCATATGTACTGTATAGCAGTTTTCCTGTTAATAAATAGAACTACATTTGAAATAACTTCTTGACTTTAGTTTTCATACTTACAGTAGAGGTATGGCATTTATTGTCTGAATGGTATTATGTAAGTTTCTGTGATGTTTGCAAATGTTACCATGTACTGAAAATTGTGAATGAAACTGAAATTGTAATATCTGCCAGAAAAATCGCAATTCAATTTTTCCTTAAAATCGTTCTACCCTATCAATCATAATGGCCATTCCCTAAAATATATAAAGGATAAAGGTTTTAGCTTTAGAAGATCTAAATGGGTGAGTTATATAAACCTTCCCTCCCCCAATATAGTTGCCTCGTCATTGAGGAGGAAAATTAAGCATCAAGTCCAAAACCATTTCCTGTGACAGCTTCTAAACATGCATACTTCTGCTGTAAAGTCAGTCATTATGACATGGGGAACTATGGGGAATGATTGGCCTTTGGAACCAGACCCCAGTGGATAATCAGTTTGCTGCAGATTTTTACCCCTATGGAGGTTGTTGCTAATCATGTTACTGTATTGACTAAAATAACCATACTGAAACAAAAAGCTGGAATCAGAAGCTTCAAACTACGGCTATACTTTCACATCATATAATATTGTACATGCTTCCCACTACATATCACATCTTCCACTAATGAAGACCCACACTGCATGGGTAGAACAACAGTGTGGATACAGATCTGGGGAGTTTAGTGGAAGTTTGAACAAAAGTAATGCTGTTCAAATATGTGCCTGTTTGTTTTATGGCTTTGCAACTCATGTAGTGCATTGTTCCATTACATAGATTGTATTTGTATGCATTTGTTTATGTCTGTTGAAAGCATGAAGTTCACTTAACGTTACAACTCGAGACCATCTTGGCCACTACTATTAAATAATTCAGCATTTTTTTCATGTCTACATGAATATTTGCTGACAAATAAGCAACAAAAGATAAAGATGCATGCAAAGTTAGGCTTCTGTGGTCAATGCGTTTAAATTATCATCTGCTCAAAGTCATTTCAAAAGTGTTGAGGTTAACAGTTTCATACTAACATAATCTGAATTCTTCGTAAAGTATAAAGTGATATTCACCTTTTGAGCTTTACAAAGGAAGATCACATCAAAAGGATTAGTGGGCAAACATCTGCTACTATCTGCAACTACTTTATAAACATCCCCAAATATATTCACATTGTGATATTATACTGTTTGTATGAATGACCAAATATAGAAAAGCGATGGTTGTTATACTTTTTTAAAATGAGATTTGAGGATTTTTCTCTTTTGTTTGTGACATGAATCTTACTGTCATTTATCAAGAGAGCTGAGAGAACATTTCAACTGGCCATCTATTGAAACAATTTTAGAATAATACTTGTAAAGATCAGGATGTTTAGTTAATCTACCAAGCAGTTATAGAACAGCGCACCAAACAATAACACGTGCAAAATTCCTATAACATTCCATTACACTTCACTGCATTTGGTAAGTCTAACTCAAAGATATGAAAGTTATTATCATATATGTATTGTGTTGGGAAAATTACAATAAGACCAAAGATATAAGTATTAATATAATGTAAATGTAACATTCCTTTTAGTTTTGAGACAAAGCTGTAACAGAAGGTTAAACCTGACTAATTTGCATATAGAGATGGAATGCATGGGGGATGGAAATCTCCAAGGAAGAAGGGACACAGAACAAGACACCCCCGTACGGAAAAAAAACCCAGCTGCCTCTTGGTCGATATCCCTTAAGGACAAAGGGGACCTGAAGCAGAGGAGGAGGGGGTCGACGGAAGGTGTCTGAGAGGGAAGCCTTCAGTGTCATGTGGCCTTTTAGGCTGCATGCACTCAGACGAGAGACTTCTGACTTAAATGAAACTTAAAGTAATCTTATGCTGAAATAAGGTGTAACACTGTAATAATAATTGCAAACTATATTTGTGATATTAAAGTAATGAAAAGACTCAAATAAGTTTGTTCTCAACCGCTCGTATGCTATACATATATAGATTTTAAGTATGATTTATATATTTATTCCTCAGACAGTATATATATATATATATATATATATATATATATATATATATATATATATATATATATTTTATTTTTTATTTTTTTTGCCCAATGCCTTGTCCAGACAACAATAGTTTTATTGGAGAAAGACTATTTTATATGTGCAGTGTGCAGTTAAGCAATTTTAATTCATCGCGGAATGACTTTATTTGGGATTCTTATGGGGCATGTGTCCCAAGGTGGTAAATAAGGAACTGTTTTCATCCATCTGTCAAGTTACATAGTCCAGATTGACAATCTGTTTTACCGCCCAATTCACTGAATCATTTCATGTTGTTTTTATGATACATACATTTTCCATTTATACTTACACAAATAAACAAATTACTCATTCCTGACTGTTGCCCTTTTTAGGGAAATAACACATCCCTATAGATCTATCTTAATCTTTGCTCTTGGGGAAAAAAAGAAATATCCCAATATCCCAGCCTGTCCTGAAATGTTAATCCCTTTTGTGGAGGCTACGTGACATTGACAGTGAAATCCTTACCCTCAGAGTGGTGCGATAGGATGAGAAGGTTCACACAGGCGGCCCCAGCTCCAGAGCCAAAGATGGTGATTCTGTCTGGGTCCCCTCCAAAGTGGCCAATGTTTTCATTTAGCCAGCGCAGAGCCTGGATCTGGTCCAACAAGCCATAGTTCCCCTTAGCAGACTGGTCCCCAGTGCTCAAAAACCCTGCAGGGTAAATTAGAACAAATGCAGAGAAGGAAAGAGAGGGAAAGTACAGGTTATGAGTATGTGATCAGAGGGTAGAAACCTAAGGATAAAGGATGCCATTAAAAGCATTTCCTTTGTAGATATCCCACCACAAACAGAAGATGGCATCCTGTCATTGTCAGGAACTTCTCGGCCTCCAACTCATAGCACGTCTGATGAGATTTCACACAGAAAGCTTGCCAAATTACTCATTTTAAAATACCCACACTGGAAATACAACACAGTAAAGACAACTTGTCAGCAGAGAGAGGAGGAGAGCAACAGAAGGCATGTTTCACCTACTTCCAGGACACACATTTACACAGTAGGTGCACACCCACAACAAGATAAAATAATCTGAACAAAATGTCACACATACACATGCTCACACACACAGAATATTTTGTTCTTACATTATTTAATCACAGCACAGTAGGCTTGTACAAAGTAGCACATATTTTACAAAGTTTTCATTTGCACTTCCATTCTGGGAAAATATTCTAACTTTATTCTAATACTTTATTTAGTCTTCGATGTCGATGTCCCTTTTTTCTTTTCTTTCACACTAATGCAAGTTACAAACAAAGACAGGTAGAAGGATATGGTAAAATGGTAACCTTTCACAAAGTCATTTGGTGCATTTTATTTCACAGGTGCCAAAATACAGATTGTAAATTAATCTTAAATGTACGTAAACTACTAGTAATGTCTATACGTATTGCTACCCGTCTCTATATAGAATCTAGTATCAAGTATCAAGATAAATATGAGTCCCCAAACATTTTTTTCCCACTAAGTATTTGTACATATGTTTACGCAGAAAAATACATGCATAACTATTTCATAACACAGATTGAAAAAAGCGTAACAGACAAAAAGGACAGTATATGAAGATGGCAGGGGCAGATGGTAGAAGAGGAGAGTCAGCAAGCTTGTGAAGTGTGTTGAAAAGCAAATTAAATTTTATTGTTGGTGATTACAATGTGAATGATGGTGGTGGTGATGCTGGAAACAGCAGCGCTGATGGTGGTGATTACCATCACTACTACACTGAACAGCACTAAAAAATTAGAGCAGTGGGAAGAAAATATCCTGGCCATATTATTAATCGTATTAAAAATTGCTGTATGTGTTTCAAAAAAATATATTTAGCTGGATTTTTTTTCATTCTAAGTGATGACAATAACTGAAGAAAACAATAACAATAAATGATGGTGATTATCATCATAACAGATATTAAAACTAGAAAAATATTACATTTATTTTTTTTAATTTTTTTTTACTTTGCAATGCCTTAGTGCAGTGGGCTACAGAAACTAAAAGGTTGGCAACTTTGCTCATTTGGCATTCACGACTTCAGTTTTTTTCAAGTCGACTTATCCCTCAATAAAGTTTAAGTCGAGTTGACGAGTTGTGATGACGTCATCACAGTGTCAGCAGAGAAACAACACAAACACGTGGCTAAAAAAAAACAAAACAAAAAAAAAAAACATGGACACACATCTGTCCAGCAATGAACAACTGGTATTAAAGTTCACTGTAACAACAAACTGCATTTTAACCCCAACAAAACAAAGACTAATGTTAGCAAAGAGTTTTCTGTTAAATGTAACTGAACAACATCAGTAGGTGAACATTTGGTCTGGACCCACAGCTCTAAAACTGGACTGTCCACACGTCTGTAACACGTCCTCAGTTTTCATATTATATGTAAAAAAGTTTGAGGCAGCGAGTGACAACACGAACCCCACACTGTCCACATCATGTTTAAGGGAAAAAGAGCATATTGTCTTAATGTCTACGCTGCTTATCACACAGGTTAGCTAGCGGATGCTGCTCCTATCACTCACGTTAGCTGATACCTCTTCAGATGGACGTTCTGTTTTTTTTTTCATCGAAAGTGAAGTATTTCTACACATGCGATGTGTGTCTGTTACTCTTATTTTCTTAGCCCACCACAACTGTCTTACCAGCAGGTGTCTTGTTCATGTCTGGTCTGTGTTTATGCACTGAGAGAGAGAGAGAGAGAGAGAGAGAGAGAGAGAGAGAGAGAGAGAAAGTACAAGAGAGAGAGAGAAAGAGAGCCAGGGAGAGAAAGAATAACATGTGACTCGTCGACTAGTCGACATTTTAGTTAATGCCCTATTTGCTAATGATCATTATATTCATTTCAGAACAACAGAGGTAAAAAAAAAATGTTCTAGCAAGCGGAGTATTACATAAGAAATGAATGAAAAATTATGATTTGATTTTATTTTGAATTAGAAAGACAACTACAACTTCCGTGGTGCAAGTTATTCAATTAATCTGAATAACTTGATGTAAATTTGACTGTGTTTGTATTCCACAACTTCCCTTGAGATCCTTACTTCAGGTTTCCAGGTATCCTACTGTAAATATGGATGTGCAGGTATAACTATATTATCCTTAATTCATTCCACCAGTTGACTGGGTCTTATCCTGATGTGACTCTGACCTGGTACCATATCAGCTCTGACCTGTGCTGCCTATCAAAACCATAGGCATGAGGAAGAGTGTGCTTCGTGGCTGCCCAGCCGAGTGCTGAACTGCCACTGTTGCCTGGCAACTGTCCAGAGCTTCAAGCAAAATGATATGGACAGACACTCACAAAACCACTTGCATACACACATTCAAGCGCTTACATATTCAAGTACACAAACTGATTCATGCAGACACACATAAACACACACAAAATAAAGTCAGTGCTCTCTCAGGTGTGCATGTGACGCTCGCATCATACCAGCCTGAGCTGTCAGTCTCTCTGCAAGGACATCATGAAGGAATGAGAAAATTTGGTTTATCTTTCTCCATAGAAGATAAATCAAACATGGTCCTTCTTCTCCTCTCTGTCTCTTTCAGTAACTTTTCTTTCTGATTCTCCCCATCTGCTGAGTTGGGCTTCCTACTGACTTTAGCGCTGAGAGCAGCAGTTTATGAGGCTGAACTCATGCATATTCAACACTTGCTTTAGGTAACAGCCAAGCAAGTGTGAGGAGATTCTTCCACATCTAAGTAAAGATGTAGTGGGGAGACAATGGAGTAAATTGATGAAAGACAACAAGTAGGGAAATAGCAACTAACAGAGGGAAATTTCAAATAGTAATATTGAGAATAGTACTCTAAATATTATATGATGTAAAAAGGGATTTCATTTATAGAAGAGAGACTGATTAAGAAGACAAGTTATAACACCACATCAACATATAATAAGTGCAACAAGTGAATCATAGCAGTGGACCGTGTTATGAAGCTGGTGTATTTTATGTCTCTGCAAAATCCCAGACCAATTCATGAATTCACATTTCAGAACTGGAGCCTGGTCAGTCATCTGAGTGTTTGACTGCTGAGATGGGATCATTCATCAGTACAGGGATTTTTAAGACTGAACAGAATGACTGCAGTGGGTCACTGAGCATATTTCTGTGAACAGAGTAGAAAGAATAGAAGTAAAGGGAGGGGAGGAGAGGAGAAAGGGATAAAAAAATCCAGACATAAGACAGGTATTAAACTGAATATTACCCAAAGCTAGTGCCAGATCCAAAATGACAAAGAGGTGAAAGGAAAATACTGAAGGACATATTATATAATGTCAATGCTACGTCACACAAAAGATGATGACAGGTGCTGAAAAACAAGAGATATTACCTTTTTGTGTACACAGGGAAGGTGATTAAATACAGGTAGAGAGAAAATCAATGTTTCTGTATTAGTCAGTAAAAGAATAAAGCCAAAGCAGAGATTCTAATAGAAAAAAAACCCCATTAAAAATAAAAAGAATAGAAAAGAAAACAATATTGAAATGTTTTGATGACTTCTGCATAATAAACGCTGAAGGATCGGATCATATTTTGAACAAATTATATAAAGTGTATTTTTTGATTCAGTACAGTACTTAACCTTGGGGATTATTAACAGAATATAAATGTGGTTGTGTTTGAAAATGACAAGACAAAACCACAAAAAACAGCTTCCATTGCAGAAGATTTACTCAAAATGCCACTCCAGATACAGGAGTTTTCGCATTATTACAATAACACTGATTTATGTTTATTTTGGCAGATCTTTTAATCTGCAGCACAACACACCTAACAATGTCACATTTATTAAATGCCCAGAAATTTGAAATTACAATTTGTCATAACAGTAAGTCACAACTATTTAAAAAAGACTTGATAATGAACGGTATTCTTCTCTTGTGTGACACTATAAGATGAGAGAAATTCTGAAATATCCTATTTCAGGCTTTTTCTTGCAGCCTTAAGAAGAAAATATACTTTTTTCTTCTCTGTGTGTAATGTAATTTGTCCAGATGACATGGGTAATAACATCTCAATAATTCAATAATATCACTTTGGGCTTGAGCACTTCAATGCCACAAACCCTAATAACATATTGTGCACGCATGGATCAATATTCTACTTACAATAGGTTTTACAAGGTTTTGTGCAAGATTGATAAGAAAATAATTGAATCTTTTTAATGATAACATCTTGTGACATCTGACGTGTCACACTGAAGGATGCCATAGTAGTTTGAGCCGTGGTGAGGCATAACTGAACGAATGAAAGACTAATATACAGTTGTGATTATTTGTATTTCAACATTCTCGCAATGGTTCTGAGGAAAAACATCCCAATAGAGGCATTAAAAAGTAGCTTGACTTTCTCTCAGAGGAGGTAACGATCGTAAAGACACAACAGATGCAACTCCTGGAGCTGCTCGAGGAAGTGAAGCTGCTGCGTATTCAAAACACCGAAAAGCACAAGTGGATAGTGGACCTGGAGAGGAGAGTGGATGACCTGGAGCAGTACTCCAAGATGAATGAGGTGGTCATCTCTGGGCTCCACATTAAACCCTGGTCATACACACACGCGGTGACTACTGACAGCGGGGGTGAAGCCGGAGAGCTAGAGATGACATCAGCGGAGCAACAAGTGGTGGCGTTTCTAGACTCCAGAGGGATTACACTGGACTCTGACACTATCGAGGCCTGCCGCCCACTCCCACAGGAGGAAAGATGATACGCAGGTTGTAATTGTGAGGTTTGTGAACAGGAAATAATAATAATAATAATAATAATAATAATAATAATAATAATAATGATAATGATAATGATAATGATAATGATAATAATAATGATAATAATAAAAACATGGATTGGATTTATATAGTGCTTTTTTGGCCACTCAAAGTGCTTCACACTTTCACAGTCATTCACACTCATTCATTCGCTCTCACATGCACCCTCTGGTGGTGGTAAACTACATATGTAGCCACAGACTGACAGAAGAGTGGCAGCCATTTTGCACCTACGGTCCCTCTGACCACCACCAAACATTCATACACCAGTGTGAGTTACACTGGAGGCAAGGAGGGTGAAGTGTCTTGCCCTAGGACACCACCAACCTTTCAGTTACTGGACAACCCGCTCTACCAACTGAGCCATGTCCGCCCCATTCAACAGGAAAGACAAGACTGCACTGTTGAAACAAGGTCGAAAGCTGAAAGGATCTAATGCATAGATGAATGATCATTTAACTAGAAGAAACAAAATTCAAACCACGTAGGTCAATAACTGTGAGGTATTCATTAAACTCAATGGAACACCAGAACAGGCCAAGGTTCTGGTCGTCAGATGCTTGGAGGAACTGGGTAAATATGAATGAAACTCATCCTCAAGGAATGCAGCTATGTATGTATGTAAATAATGACAGATAATATAAGGAACAATTCATGACAAAGGGCAGCTACATGGCACGGCGAGCTTAAGTCTCCGCCTCTTCTGGGAGGCCCATGGTGTCTGAGATCAGAAAATTAATGAATGGTATTCAATGGGAAATAAAATGTTAAAATCGTATCTGGTTTGTCAGGTGCCCTGAACCACACACATGTTGTACCTCATAATAAATGACAATTATTAATGTGTGTTTCAACTGTTTCTGTTAACCAACAGCTGATTCATATGGAAGTAAAACCCGTTAATAATTTGGACTACGTGCCTGGCACGCATGTGACGTCACCACAGACTCCACACCACAGCTGAGTGGAGTGTGACATCACATTGTAGTGTCTTACTAAGCCTACATGAAACATAACGTCACGTTTACTTCCCATCAAAAACAGGTGGTCTGCTTATGCCACATCAAATATTACTTATTAACCGCTATCATATGTGAATTTCAGAGCACTTGTCAAATGGAATCAGAATTTAGCTTGACTCACTCCATTCATTCCCATTCAATTTTTTTTTGCAAGGTAAGCACCCATGGACCGGAAGTAGAAGGGCGGGACTTAGCATCTCCATTAAAGACTATAAAACAGAAGTCAATCTATTCACTGACACCGATCACAACACAGCATATATGGAAGAAGATATCAACCTGAACAGTAACATTTTTTCATCTTTTAACACAAAAGTGTGTTCTGTAAGGGACAAGCATTTCACAGCTTTACTTAGAAAAACAAGAACTGTTTACTGTAATTGAAATTCCATACCAAAATAAAACCTCTATCTGAAAAAGACAATTATCTTAAATGACATAGAAAACACATACAACAGCTATCAGGAATATTATGTTTCTACATTTACAGTATCAATGGTCCCTTTTATATGATTTTGTTCAGTACAAACTCATGATCTAATCAATTTTATGATTTATCTGATGTTTATTTTAAACTATAAATCATGTGTGAAGGTCGTGCTATACAGTCCAACACACTTTGTCTATTTTTCAATGTAAACATCTGACATACAGTTCAATTACCAGCATCATTATATCAGTGTGTTAAGTTGCCAAGCTGGAGCTATAAGTTCGTTCTGAAGCCTTGCTGACAGGTCAGTTTCAATTATGTATCACTCCATATGTCAAGTATACCCAGAAATGAAATTATACTGTAATTGGGCTTCCTCCTACTGAACTAATGTGATTTTAGTACACCGCCCATAGGCTTCCAATGACACTGTATTTATTACCTTACTTATCTCACTCAATTTTTACTCTCAAAGGTCCATTCAACCAGGGCCAAGCTGGGCAATAAAATCAGGCTGTCATGCAAATTTGAAAAGCAACTCTTCAAATGTCACATTGACACAAAAATGCTCCAGAGCTTTTGAAGGGAGTTCAATTTCAAGTGATCCCAGATCAAAACCAACAACAAAATCAACTGTCAAATTTAAGGGAAAAATGAATTAACATAACACAGACAAATTCCATTTAATATAATATGGGTTTTCTAGTTTATTACATCCAGGCATGGGAGTAATCATGATGTTGACATTGGTGGGGACATAATTTGATGACTTCCTCACAAGAGACAGCAACAATAAATAAATAAGAACATGGTTAAAAGAATTAAAATAATGTCTCATTTTGTTTTTGTCAAAAAAACTAAGAGACATTTTAGGAATGTTTTTTATTTCTTAAGCCACGTTTTGTCTGGTTTTTATTGGTCATCTATAATTGTATTATATATTTAATTATAGTTACCTTCATAATACCGACATTTATGTCTAGTTTTGTCACATGATAAAGGTTTGTTGATGACAATATTTAGTCACTATAAGGCGCACTGTCAATGAATAGTTTATTTTTTAGATTCTTCATATATAAGGTGCACTGGATTATAAAGTGCATTAAGTGAAGTCAAAATCATTAGATAAAAAGTCAAAATTATGAGAAAAAAATCTAAATTATTAGAAAAAATTCAAAATTATTAGATAAAAAAAGTCAAAATGATGAGATAAAAAGTCAAAATTCCCGGTCACTAAGTACAACCACAATTAATCCATTAATAAGGTGCACTATGGTTTTTTTGGGGGGCAAATAAAGTATTTTAAGTGCACCTTGTAGTCCAGAAAATACAAATACAAACATATTTGTTTCCCAAATATCATGTAATTTCCCATCCAAAAAATGGTATGAACATTTTAGAAACATCCAAATATTGGTATGTTCATATGCAATTGTACGTCCATGTATGCAGGGCTAATACAGTATATATACAGATCTACTCTTACATACAGAACTACAGGTGATTTAAACTGACCAACTATTAAGGCCTATGTGTTTGGATGGTGGGAGGAAACCGGAATATCACAGAGAACCTACACAGACAAACTGTGTTGAAAGTTCCCCTTCCTCCACTGAGACCAAAATAGTTTTACTGTAGTGTTTCAACACTGACACAGTAGTGACTCCTACACTCACTGGTAAAAGCAGAGGTTTGTAGTTTGTGAATGTTAGCAAAATGAATAGTATTTAAAAAGGTCCAAATTAACACATTAACATGGATTAATCCATCATCATGATTAATCTGATTTTAAAAAATTCCAACAATTAACCCATCTGAAAGACTCTGAACATCTCTGACAAAATATTTATTTTTCCAAGTAGAGTTACCATGGCGGTTAATCCAGTAGTGACAGGAAGCAGAACTAATTGATGAAGATGGATGATGTTAACCAGACAATTGAATTCAAACTCCCAAGACAAAACAGTCAACATCAACATTAAGTATTATGTACACTCTGCAGGAACTACTTTTTTTCCACCAAAGCCCTTCCAGTTTAAAATACTACATTAACTTGACATCTATGTTTGTCTGTAATTCTGCTAGCACTTTAACGAACACATCACCTAGCTTGTAAGCTGGGTGATGTGTTAAGTACATACAATAATAATAGTGGATTGGATTTATACAGCACTTTTTTGGCCACTCAAAGTGCTTCAAATTAGTGACTCATTATTCATTCACTCTCACATGCACCCTCTGGTGGTGGTAAACTACATATGTAGTCACAGTTGCCCTGGGGCCGACTGACAAAAGCGTGGCAGCCGTTTTGCACCTACAGTCCCTCTGACCACCACCAAATACAAACACCACTGGAGGAAAGGAGGGTGAAGTGTCTTGCCCAAGGACACAATGGACTGGGTTTCAAACCACTAACCCTTCAGTTATTGGATGACCGGCTCTACCAACTGAGCTATGGCCGCCCCGAATACATACAGTATATATTCCCTTCTTTCTCAAGTCTGTATGCTCATACAAAATGAAACACAATTAATATAGATTAAAAATGAATGATAATTACTGGTAATTAATATAAATTAATCCACAGCCACCCTGTGATTAATCTGATTAAAGATTTGAGTCATTGGAGAGCAGTAATTATAACACAAACATGATCAAATTCAATCATCCATCAGTTAAACAACTAAATCAAAACAAAATTAAACAGGTAATATTCTGTATATTAGTCATCACACTCAGGTATTACAGAGGTTTTTTTGGCAGTGGGACTGAATGATCTTCTGGACAAGTACAAGGAAAAAAAACCCACAATAGATACAGTAATATTGTTCCACTGGACCAGAGGAAAAACATGAAGTTGTATTTGATTAATGTTGTAGAAAGCAGACATCCAGTATGATTTGCTTTCGCATGCATTAATCGTCTTCCTTGCATTTGATTGGTCCGGCTGTGCCTCTGGCTGTTAGCCTGGGAGTCAGGTCGGTGCCAGTTTCAGTCAATATACCTATAAGTCATTAGTGTTCAATGTGAACTCTGCCTGTGTGAGGAAAGTAACTGTCCTTGGCAATGCAGTGTTTATGCCAAGACCCTCAAAAACCTCATTATGTTCTTTACACTACTGATTAAACTGGTTGTGTGACAGAACAAACTCATTCTAACATTTAAACCTTACAGAGCACATGAACACGTCACCATCATGAATATTTTGGCTCTTGGTTGCTGATATCCCAGATGATAGTGTGTGTGTGTGTGTGTGTGTGTGTGTGTGGGGGGGGGGGGGGGGGGGGGGGGGGGGTTAGGGATGGCCAAGTTGAGAAGAAGCTGCAGGCTAAAATCAAGTGACAGTAAAATCAGTGTTGGGTGTCGTCGTTTCACATTTAAAGAACAACAGGCAACACAATCTGAAGTGACTCCAGAGGGTGCTTCACTTAAACACCACAGTTGTACATGTGCTGACACTCCAGTTAATAATTCTACCTTTTCATTAGTGAGTAACATGTTGCTTAGGTTTGTGATGTACATTCTGAACACTATACGCTCTTGCTCTCTCGTCATTTATCATCTGTATTTTCCCTATAGTAGGGTCGGATGTGCAATGACACACTTCCACCCATGCCTGTCCTCAGCCACCTCCTCATTTAGACCCAGTTTCGCCATATCCTGCTCCACAGTCGTTCTCCAGGACTTTTTGGGCCAGCCTGGTGGTCACCTTCCCTCCACCTCCATTTCAAGTGCATGTCTTATTAATCCATCTCAGTGCCCAAACCACCTCAGTCTTTGTCTTCTCATGTCCGTACTTCTTACTCTCAATTTTATCAGTCAAAGGCCACTGATAAAATTACATGAAAAAATATACCTTCTCCACAATGAAATACTCCAAAATACCAATAATAATGGAATCAACAACAATAGAAAAATATAACATATGTTACAGTAGTGTTGGTAATTACAGATGTTATATTTAACCCTTTAACCCCTGATGCGTCAGCGCTGACGCGTTCTGAATGGGTGGTTTAGTTGAATATTTTTTAAAAATGTAAGTTTTTTTGGTGTTATTTTACTGATAATTTTGTTGATGGAACTGATGCACAGATGTCAAAAAGCAACTGATTTAGAAAAAGAAAAAGCCCAAACTAAAACTACTGGAACTAATTCACAACACTAGTCATTTATTACTTTTTTTTTTTTTTTTTTTTTTACTTAAGTTTTTTGGGGGTATTTTATCTTGTTGTTTGTTATTTTGTGAATATTTATTAGTTTCTGTTGATGTTGTTGCTTATTTTTGTTTATTTTTTTCTAAATTCTTTTTTTTATTGCATTATTTTTCTTCAATTGTGTTCTGTTAGTGTCTTACTTTGTTCATGTTACATATTTTGTTAGTTTAATATTCTTTTTTGTTCATTTTCATTTTGTTGCTTATTTGAAGTTGTGTCTGGTGAAAACAACATTGCTTTCTTTGAATATAAAAGTGCTTTCTTCGTGGTTCTCCTCCTGTTTTTTTCATTTTCTGACACTGGTTCAAGGCCTAATGGTGTGAGTTTTTCTGATCATGTGACTCCCTACTCTCTCTAATGGTCACACACTGAACAGTACATTCCCTGGACCATTGGTTGGAAAACATTCAATTCATATTTGTACAATATATATGTGCATCTTTGGCATGAATTCATACCTCTTTATACTATACACACTAATGTTATATTAAGGTGTTTTTTCATATGAAAGTAGAAATAGTACATGCAGTCATTTACCTACAAAAAAACCTATTCTTGGACACAACGGAGAATGCCTACTTATCATTACAAACATTCTTTTGTGCATCACTCATTCTAAAAAAGAATTTCCCATTCCTTTAGATGTTTCTATTTATGTTCTTCCTACATGTATTTAGAAGTAAAATACCAATAATGTAGCCTTTTTAATGTTAAACGTGGCATTTCTCTGCTACATTACATTTCTGAATTACATTTGTATTTGAATTTTGTACTTTAAACTCGGTGATGAAAAAAAACTCTGGAATCCATTATTGCCTTTGTGGGTTGTTATTAATTCAAGCTGCAGTTTAAATCATATTGTCAAATCAAGTCAAGTGTCAATCTCTAAGTTTGAGTTTTAAGGTTTCAGCAAGGAACTTATACACAGGAAAGACAGGAAATTAAAATAAACATACATTTTGCAGTTAACTGTGTGTGTGTGTGTGTGTGTGTGTGTGTGTGTGTGTGTGTGTGTGTGTGTGTGTGTGTGTGTGTGTGTGTGTGTTAAACATAACTGCAGGTGCAGAAAACAAAAAGAGGAGAGTTCTGTACATAGACAAAAAAATCTGAAAAAAACTGGTTTTAACTCGACACAAGAGAAATGCAGATACACAGTTTAAAAGGTCACTTGATAAAATGGAACACACAAAATTAGAGTTTTTCCATCACACATTACATATTAATTTCTAAAGGGTTTTAAGCATCTGAAGTATAAATACAGCCTTTCCTGCATTTAAACAAACCAAACCTAACCCATTCAAACAAATCTTATATGTAGAGCTGTTTTTTTCTTCTAAGCCAGATCTATAGTTATCAAATTATTAGGTTTAATTACACAAGGAGGTAGTTACAGCTAAATAGGTTGCCTTTATTTACAAGGAAAAAAAAAAGCTAGAAAGTGCAGTGCAGAAATGTTTCCAGGAGAAGCGTTTCATCTCTCTTCCTGAGGTGAAAAATGTTCTCGCTCTCCGAGCCCATGACGGTGGGCCTTTCCCCAGAGTTCATTAATTAGTTAATTAGTTAATTAGTCAGAACAGATGGCTATGCAACACAAATCAGAAGGCTCTCTGGGCCTGGAGCAGGAGGAAGGTGGGAGAAGGTGAGCCGAGCAGCAATCTAAAATCTCAACTGTCACCAAACCTCTGAACCAAACTGTGTGCAGCAGACATTTTCTCCTCATTCACCCATTTTATTCCACAACGACAGGGCATATTATAAATGAATAAGAGAAGCCAGAAAGTATATAAGTTTCTGGGAATGGACATATGTATATGTCGCGCTGGGGTGAAAGCATCAGCCGTAAACCCATATGTAAGGGCGCTGTGGTCACACCGCAGGAGTATGTATTTGAATGAATACTTTGCATTCACTGCAGATTTAAAAAAGCATTTCTGACGGTTTATTTTTAGCCCGTTCTCATCTCCCCCTTCTGTTTCTTTTTTCCCCCTCACTGTCTCTCTATGATTCTCCCTCGCTCATCTGTCTCTATTCCCTGCTCTCTCGTCTTCCCTTATTCCTGACGCCCTATCATTCTCTTAAAGGCGCAGGCATTGTATGAAATAAGGTTGGTATGTGTAAAATTCTGTGTGTGTAAGTACACCACAATACCACAAATTAGAGCAGAAAACTATTTAAAACAGTTTAAAAAAAAAAAAAAAAAGTACTCTTATGTTTTTTTCCATGTTGAGTCAAATTCACAGTGTCAGAGAGGACTGCTATTAAAAATTCAGATGGATAGTGCATTATTCATATATATATTTTACACACAGCACAAAACCATACAAGACGCACACAATCTTTACACAGTGTATGGTAAACGCACAAGTGGAAATTAGTGAACACATGGAAACATGTATGTTTATGCCACACAGACTTACTAAACACACATACTCACACACACAAGGATAATCACCTTAGTACAGTAACCCATTTAAAGCATATCTGTACGAGCGAGAGAGAGAGAGAGAGAATTCGCCCACATACCAAAATTTTAACAATGTTGAAGGAATCGAGGACACTGCGTCATCCCTCATAATCACTCAGCAGGATCACTCTCTCACACCTCTATTTATGTGTATTTTGACACTTTAGTATATGTGCGGTGCAATATAGATACTGTACAATACATGAGTGCTCTTCAGTTACTTCAAACATCAACCCCAGCAACTGTGTGAGTGTGTAAATTGGCGGTCCTTAGCTTTGAAGAAACATCTTTAAAAGAAGCAGACAAAGGTACTGGGGAAAAGCCTTTAGATTAGCATGTAATTTGGTAGTGTATGTAACAAACCAGATTGGGAGCTGAACCTCACACTCCACTCTCTAATGGTCACCATTTGTCTGACAGCTGTGAAGACCACATAACAAGCTCAAATTGAGCTGTATAAAGCGGCAGGTTAAGGTCCTTCTTTTACAAACTCTCAGTATGTCCTTGTGCCTGTGTCTCTCTCCACTGGCACTGTCAATAGCAGTCTGGATCATGTTACCCTCTATTGCAACTCTTGGACAGCATCCTAAACTACTCCCATTTCTCTGTTTATCATTATTCTGATATGTTGAAACAGGCGTGGTGCAATAAACAAGATTTGATTACCTACCCTGGCAACCACAATGACTGACAAAGATAGTCAGTATGCAAACACCTCCAAAAGTTGACAGTGAATGTAAATACTTGACTCTACAGATTTCCAGCAGCAGTGTAAGTTTTGTATGTATATACACACACATGCGTGCACACACAACTCTGCTCAGACTCCCAGGCCATGCAAGCACTGCAAAGCCCCAACAGAATGGACAAATAGAATACCTCTTAATCCAAAAATACACTGAAAGCAACAGACACATTTCAGTTTTGCTTTCAATGGCTGAATGTACACCAAAAGCACTCAGTGCTCTATGGAACTTCTGAAGAAGTGAATCAAACCCTTGCAGCTTTCTTTACAGACGCATTTATTATTACAACAGAAAATAATCTCAGATATTACATTTTCAGCTAAGTGAACACAGTAACTATAAAGGCAGACACTTTGTGCTCAAACATTCAATCCCAGCTGCACAGGGATAACTCTACATAGTGTAACAGCATAAATTAGTCACATTGCAACCCCACTCTATGTCTTTTTAAGTGTTTTATATTATCTGGTTATGCCAAATGTACAGGAGGCATTCATGTATGTCATGTGCTGCAGCTGTATTCAGTCCCTACTGGGGATTGAAAAAAAAAAAAAAGTCTATCACATTAGCCTGGAAAGGAAATCATTCAATTTTAAATAGGGTGTATGTTTGTACTGGATACTAATGGTTTAACACACTCAGGTTTCTTTCATTTTTGTACGTAAAAACTTTACTATCCTATACTATACTATGCTATGCTATGCTATGCTATGCTATGCTATGCTATGCTATGCTATGCTATACTATCATTAATATTATTTGGAAGATAATTTGCCTCTGTACATACATAACTGTGGTATGTGGTACATGTACTGTAATTGTACGCACGTGATGTTAACTATTTATTTGTTCATGTTCTGAACTTAATCCTAGTGAGGGGTTCAAGATTCACTGCTGACATATACAGATGAACAACCACTCACTTGCATTTTCAAACCTATGGGTGATTTTAGGATTTTTTAAAAATCTATTAAGGTGTATGTCTTTGGAAGGCAGGAGAAAACTGGAGTGCCTGTTGGGAATTCACAGACATGGGGAGAATGTGCAAATTTAACACAGAAAGGCTTATGATGATAAACTTCTTGGTGTAAGGTGACAGTGCTGACACGCATGTATTTTACCAGCATTCCACCCAGTAACTGAATACATTGTCTATACATAGGTTTGTTAGTTTTAAGCCTCATGCACACTAACATATTTTTTTAGTTAGTAATTTGTCTATATGATAGTTGCTTTACAATATCTATCCATGTATAAACAGATACAAATGCTCAGACAAATCATGGGATATAATGTTAAGTGTTACAGATGCAGAGAGGATTCTTGTGTACTCTTTAGATCATGCTGATCTGTCCATAATGCCAGTCTGATCTGTTGTGCAAGGGCAACCTTGAGCCTCAGTCTTGATCTACTGCAGGTCATACACTGATTTATATGCCTGGATTTCATGTTTCAGATGAAGATTCATTGCTCAAAGGAATAACAAGAAGGAAAGACATGTGCAAAATGGAGTCTATGTGTTCTTCCTGTCCACATGGAGGAGGTGCCCAAGCATCAAGAAAAATAGTCATTTTTGAAAAAGATCTGCATTAATGTGGATAATGTGGATGGGGAATTAATGTTAATGTGAACCGCAGAAGAAAACCCTATTGGGATTAATGTACAAAAACAGCCTGCAGACTTACGCCATCTTTACATTCAAAAGCTTCATGACCAAACTTCAAAACCAAAAATAAAAAATAAAATAAGGACAGTTCCATTCCATCGTTTGCTCTTTTGTGTTCCAATTTGTAAGTTTGTCTTTTCCACTATGTTACATGTCCGTGTCCTTGGTGCTGTCTCTGGGTCGATACCAGGTTGACAAAGCAGTTTTTTTCAGCAGCGAAGCACAGGTGAGGTGAACTTAATGTACAGTATCTGTAAAGTCAATGTATTTACCCCAACTCTATCACATACAGGTCAATGTTAATGCTGAGATGTACAGACACTGATGGACCTGCCCTTATAAGTTTTAACTGTTAATAAGTAAGAAGCAGCTGTTTAGTTGATTTGGAGTTTATACTTTTTCTTAACAGTAAATATTTCTGCATAAGGCTCATGTCTGTAAGCATTTAGATCATGCTTATTTTGCAACCTAATATGTGATACTCCGGTTATAAGTCAACAAACTTACCGAGCACACCAAGGCGATAGTTCATTGTGACCACGATAACATTTCCATAGGCAGCAAGAACACTGCCATCAAACATGTTCCCTGAGCCCTCCATGTATGAGCCTCCATGGATGAACAGCATCACTGGCTTCTTACGACGGTCCCGAATATCTATAGAAAACAGACACAATATTAATCTACAGTAAGGAAACAGTATTTATGTTTTAATATACATGCCATGATTTGGTGATAGATCTAGATTTGTTGTAAAGGTTACTGCAGCAGATTTTTGGAGAGTACTCTGTACCTCCTGCAGCCAGTGAATCATGAATAAAAGGAAGATACTAAGTAAGTCAGGAACAAGTACTTCATGACTGCCCCACTGGGCTTATCTTTTTTTTTTTTTTTTTACTCTGTGACATTAGTTTCCCCAACCTCTATAGTGATGGTACCTTCCCAAACTCTTATTCCCCTCATATGTGGAGCAAATGGTGCAGCCAGTTGGTATATCCCCCCTGTTATCGTCGTCTCTGTGCCCATCAGTGTGTTGCTATGGTTCACTCTGTCAGCCTGTGCCCCCCCCCACCTCCCTCGCACACACACACTCTCCTGAAACCCCCCCCCACGCAACGTCTGTGGTATGGTCGAAGTGTCTGAGCGTGGATAAGGCTGAGAGCTGCCAGTGCAGCCCAGTTAGGCCGAGCGTCTGCACTGTGCAGGGCCTGTGGATAATTTGTATGAAAGCCAGACCAAGTGGAAACATAAATAACAGCCACAGCATCTGTTTACCCTGATGAGCTTCAGCACTCAGAGATGGAGGAGACAGAGATAGGAGGAGAGAAAGAGAGATAAAAAGGGTAAGACAGAGAGGTAGGGGATGAAAATAGGACAGCATGAGAGAACCGACAGGGTAGAGACATGGATGGGAGGTTCAAACAAAAAAATATGATAGCAAGGATGAAAAAATATGAAATGTTACAAAGCAAGTCATACATAGCAAGGTACGCTAATGAACACTCAGTTCACACAGGATTCACACCGTATTTGTACAGACACACACACACACACACACACACACAAACTCTTGCATAGGCAGCTGCGATGTTGAGTCGCTATGGAAACTGCTTCTCGCTAATAGAACTGCACCAGCCATTCCATTGCACCGACTCACTGAATGCCTGTTGCCTTGGTAACAAATTCTACTCACGTATTTGCACACGCGCCTGCATCACCACCTGAATCTCAGGTTACACATGCACTTGGGTGCGTCACTCATGGTCGCACATACACTCAAGTGAACAGAAAGGAAGAATGGCACACATGTAGCCACCATTTATGGATCAGACAGATGACATATGTCTAAAAAGAACCTTCTTTTTCCCCTCTATCACACACATCTCCTTTTTGCCCCTTCTCTGGCGTGTTGTGAACCTCTGCTGATTTCCCAGAGGATATGTAAACAAGTTTAATTATCCCAGCATTACCAGGACAGTATAGAGGAGTGACATATCAGCAGGCAGCCATGAGCCACATTCACAGTGTACTCAGGCTGTAAAATGAATCCTCAGAGAAAAGGATCCTCAACATTTTTGCCCAATAACCGCCTAGCTCTGAAAGTCACATACAATGCCTATTTAAATGGGTTAAATAGGATGCTCATTGTTAAATTCCCATCACATTAGAACCTCTGATCTATATTAGATAAAAGTAAATCCATTTATCAACTGTCATATAGCAATGTTAACTAGAAGTTGAATCGAAAAACTCAAAGGCAGGTGCTTTTATTGTAGAAGTGTAGAATGCACCTTTTAAGTTTCAAAGATAAATGGGTATATGTGACAATACAATTGTAACAGTTTGCTATTTTTATGATAAAACAGTTATATTTTTAACATTTACTGTAACAGCTTCACTAAGGATTTGGGAGGATGCCAACTCTTAAAACACAATGTTTTTAAATTGGTTTACCTCAGAGGATAGCTCACAGTGATACACCATGGTTTAACTATACTTCACAGAAATATATCTGAAAAATACATCAATAAAATAATCTATTTGAACTGAGGCAAACCAACTATAATAGTATTCCATTGTATGTAAATGAATGAAAGGAAAGTTAAAGTATTAGTCATATTTTTTTCAGTTCAGGTTTAGTTATAATGTTATATTGTGAATAAAATGACAAGAGTCACGAGAAGCTCTGAGACATTTGTAAAGCCCAATAAAGGGTTAGGAAAAACCCATAAAAACTAAATGGATGTAAAATTCCATTTGCTTTGGAATGGAAGATAAAAAGCTCATGCATGCCTACAATGTCTTAATGAAAGGTGGGTGGCAAAACGTCCAAGTGGGCTAAAAAAAAAAAATAGCAAAAATGTCCTGTATTCCATTTTGTCACTTGGACTTAATTTGAACATTTAGAGACTTTCATATAGACAAGGCAAAAAAGGACTTTGTACTAGTTTATATCACTAAACTTCTGATGCAAACATGATATGTATTACCATAAAGCTACATTCACAGCAGATTGGAAATGCATGCAAGTAGTGTTTAGTGCCATTACAGATATTCTATCCCCTAATAATAACGTTATATAACATTATCATCATTGAGATGATTACACCTTTCAATGAACTATAATTAAATGACCTGAAAGCAACAAAAATGAATGCACACTAATGTGAGGTTATGGTACCGAGAGGTAGATTTATTTCACATGCATTCTGTCCCCTTTTTTTTTTTATTTTTTTAACCGTGTGCATCTCCATGGTCCCCCTACAATAGTGACCATGATTGGAGGGGCCTCTGCTTTAACAGAGAGGTGACAGGGTTAAGGGGTCACAGGGTGAAACCGGTTCTCTCAGCCCAAATCCAAGTCCTATATGGCTAACAAGGAGCTCACTGTCTGCCTCCAAAACACTGGCACATTATTCACTCCTCTTCGTTCTACCTAATTTAATACTTTCTCCTCAGTATTCTCCTCTCCTAACACCCCATCTTAATGTAATATCCTACCACCCAATAGAAGCTTACCTCCTTTCTACTTTTCCATTCCTCTGGTCGTCTCTCATTCATTCTCTTATGGAAATAGAGATTGATTTGGGGTGTAAAAGTTTTCTCCTGACTCAGCTGAATATTCCCATACCCAAACCCAAATTCGAGCAGTGCAGTTTTTCTCCTAGCCAACTTGCAAATAACATTCAAAAGTAAGATCCTAATAATAGTATTTTTCCACAGCGTTTTAGTACGTGTGTCCGATCCAAACCTGAGCAATTACATGAGAAATTCAGCCCTACCCTGGCCCTTCTGATCCAGTCGAGATCCATCAGGTGTCGGCATAAATGTCAAGCTCTACCAGTCTTCTACTCAACCGCCCTCTCACTCTGTCTTTCTCTACATCTCTCTCACTTTCAAAGCTCTATAAATGTCATTTCATCATGCACTTGTCTTCATTATGACTATTTTTCCCTTCTCTCCCCCTCATTGCCCTCCCCGGTACTCTCTCTGAGCTCAGCTTTTTCCTTTCTTTCATCTCTATTCTATCATTCTGCTGCTCTCCTCGACAATCCTGCATGAATCCTTCCTTCTGTTTTCACCGTTAAGAAACCACACAATTGGATTAGCTACATCTGTCTCTTTTTAAACCATAGCAATTAGAGATGCAAGGAAGAGAGAATTCAATACTCAAATAGCACAGAACCTAAAAACACACACACACACACACACACACAGGCACAAATTAGAGCACATGCACTCAAGACACAGATTTGCACATTCTTGAGTAGACACATGCTCAAATGAAAATGTAATACATGCGGCTACAGTATGTAATATACAGTACATCTTGGTACAGAAGCCTGCATGGATTTAAGCTGCACTGGTGAAGAATATTAGAAGCGTCTCCATTTGACTGCAGTGGACTTGAGAATATTCAGTAATGGCAGGTATTAAACTCAGCACTATTGGAGTGTTTTTTTGCCTTTAAGAATGAAGAATCAAGAGAGAAGGCCAATAAAATCAGAAAGTGCAATTTGGCACCTCATTTCATTTATGTGAAGGTGGGGAAAAAGACTTAAGTGTAAGAATAAAAGTGAAGGTTAAAAAAGAAAATTGATTTTTAGCGATGCATTACATTTGATATTCGGGCTAACAGCGAATGGTTGATCAACCACCTAGCAAGGCAAGTCAAATATTGTAGCTTCCTGTATAAGGACTCAAAAAATGTGGAAAGGTATTTCATATGCATTTGAGTTCAGTGGGAACATGTCAGAATGAGTGTCAGTTATGGCATTAACGTCAAATACAAAGTATGTGAAAAGTAAAAGGTTGAACATGCAAGTAAAATACCTTCATCCCTTGGTCTGTTCAGTGAAGACTCATCTTGCTTTTTTGTAAGCGGACCTACGATTGAGAAAAAAAAAAAAAAAAGGCAAAATTCAAGAGATGTCATTAGTAGAGTAAAAGAAGCACAGCAAAAAAATAAATAAATAAATAAAGCCTGAAAGATTGTGAGATATTTTGTGAAGCTGAAGACAAAATGTTTACAAGGACTGAACATTGTTTCCTGGAAAGATAACCCCCAACTCATCTATTTTAACTGCTTAAGATCTAGTCACGGACTGCCTTGTAAATGACCCCAGAGGCCACTTCTCTTCAACCCTTATACCAATCAGCTCTGACACAATGCTGCTTTGTAAAGAAAAATCAATGAGCAGAATCAAGCCATCACTCTGTTTGGTCAGGTAAAGGGAAGGAATAGCAAGATACCGCTTCTAACTCAGGACATTGTTGCAGTCCTAAAGCAAGAGCGTCTGCATAGTTTGGAGAGAAAATAACTCCGATCCACACCCTATGATATCCCATGATAACACAGGTACAGAAAACCTGTGAGTATTCAGGGGGGGGTTTTTCCCTACCAAATTAGCAGAGACAAAGCTGTTTGTGATATTTACGCTGTCTGCAAAAGCTTGTGACAGAATTCCCCTCACCAAGGTCAAAGAAGAGCCCAGCATTAAGCTTTAATGGTAACGCCAGTTAAACGCTCCATAGGGCAGAGCCAATAAAAAGCATTTATCACAGTGACCAAGCAACGCCCTGGTGTGTCAACCTCTGTACGTCTTAACTGATAAGGATCCCATTAATTTGTTTTTTCTTGGTTTCTGTCAGTGAAGCTTTCCATCAGCCTGCAATTACCTCTACGTTTTGTGTCTTCCTCAGTCACCGTCTACTGTCACGGAAGTCATTAAAACATGCTCACGTTCACATGCACTCACAGACACACATTTAACAAACACACGCCACGCAAAGCATGTTAACAGCGTCCTTATCATCTGTTGCTATCTTTCTCATACCCACCCAGCAGCATATTCTCAGCTCTGCGGTGGGGAGGCATTGCAGGCTCCTGTTTTAAAGAATACTCTACATTAGGTTGCCAAGGGGTTTATCACTGTGCGAGTGTGCTGCTGACATGCCTGTTTCTCACATTCTGCTGGAAACCTCACAGTGAAGTAATGCCACATAGCTCATTACACAGTGTACTGCGTCTATTGACAAAGAAGAAACCATGGTGTTGTAATGGTGCATTTCACCCATGTCTCTGTATGAATATGGGTTCCCGATATAAAACGTTTATCTTCCATCTAAATGGAAAAGGGTCGATGCTGAATGGATTTGCTGCATCCTCCCAGTACCATCATGCCGACGCCTGATCCAGAGAGCACTTCCTTCCATAGATGGTGCAATAGTTGATGTTGGGCTGGGTGGGTATTACAGACCAGACAGGTAGACAGACCGGTAATGGACAGAAAGGTACATTAGTCCTCCGCCTGCTCAGCAATTCCCCATTACTTAGCACCGCTCTAAAACCACACCTCACTGCCTAATGGAGACTTCTCTGATTTCATTTGTGCTCTATTGTTTAATAAAGAGCTGAAACTATATGCATTGTAACGGACTTCCAGGCTTCCACTAAAGGATCTACTTGAGCACTGTACCAAAACAGGCAATGAGATACAAATGTGATAGAAAAATGAAACGGAGATGATAACTTTAGGCCCACACAGTCATCACAATTTCTGGGGGCCCAAGGTGACATATTGTTTTGTCAAACTAATGGTCCACAAAACAGAAATACTTAATTTACTTAACGATATATAAAATGGAACATTGTGTTAGATAATGCAGAGCACGTCACGCTTGCAAAGTTGGAAGGCACGAGGTATTTTAATTTATGCTTCACATTCACTTGCTCATTCAGCAGCTGTGTGGCTACGGCTGAATTGTCCAATCATTCTAAAGCAGGTATAAGGAGGTTGGCTATTAGAATGTGAAACTAGACCTGTGTGTATATGCCAAAGTAGCTAAATATCTTTTTTTTTCTTCTCAGTGTTATGGATTTTTTCTTTTTTTTCTTTCTTCAAGCCAAGACAAAACATGTCTGGAAAAATAGTTTTTGCTAAATGAAACTATACACTGGAGTCTATGAGCCATATCCACAAAGAACAACAATTCAACAGCAGAGTCTCAATGCACATTATTAAATATTACAAACAAAAACTAAATAAATTACCACTGTTAGGAAACAAATGGGGGAGCATATTCACAAATAATATGTTGCAACAAAACAGGTACTATTGAGTGAGAGTGATGTCTGGACTATGCACCAGCCTCATTTTAGTGATTTAAGCAACAATACAAAAAAACCTGATTCTTTAAATGAATTTTATATATCGGTGAGTCTTACCAAAAAGGTATCACACATTGTTGATGTAATCATGCTAAAGCTCTTTAAAGCCCCTCACTTTTAAATATATCTGATATTGCTGGCAGCTTTAGTATTATAAATACACTGTTGTTCAAGGAGTCATTGCTAAAAGCAGTCTTTGAAAGGTCCACCAAAGAGAAAAAGAATATATCTACAAAATGTGACAGTGTGGCTATTTGCTATAAATGGTAACCTCCTTCACAAACGTGTCTTGGTCTAAAAAACACTGCAAAGATCAAACATGGCTGTATTTAGGTCTCCTCTATTAACATTAACGCAAAAACTAGTTTTCTTTTCAGTATTTGTCTTTAAAGAGACACTTTACTTGACAAAACAAATGAGGACATCAGCAAATAAGGACATGTGCCAAGACTTCTGCTGGTGGTGGGACATCATGTGATGTAATGGGGCAGTGGTCAATGAAAATCAGTGGCCTATACGGGAACATTTAACTTGGGTTGTCCCAGTCCTGTTTGACCTAATGCAGCTCTATCTCTCACTCAACAGCATTTCTGTTCGGTTCACTGAGCTAGTGGCCAGAGCGCAAGCTGTCTCACGTCCCTCTCCATTTCCTCAGTGCAGTAAACGGAATAAAGCTGCAGTATGTCATGTCTGTGGCGGCTTGTCTGCTTGACAAGGTGTCAGACACAGCTTCAGTTCAACCCCCTACACCCAGGCAGCAGCTTCCAGCACATGCATGGCTATCCCTCTGCTCTCCATCTCTTCCACTGTGCCCCCAGCCTCTAGCTCCATCCTTTGCCTCCACTATCCTGCCTCCTGAAATATGGTTTTTAATAAAGAGCACAGTAAATGGCTGCTCCAGCTGCAATAAAAATGAAGGATCTTGGGCCCTTAGCTGAGGAGTGTCTTGGGGAAAAAGGAATGCAGTCTTCTTGCCTTGCAGCCTGGTCACACAGGAGAATCAAAGAGTAAAGAAGGAAAAGGAGAGCGTGAGAGAGATAAAGGGGGAGTGTAAAACTCACAGTTCAATCTAGGGGACATTTGTTTTATTTACTTTATTCTATGTAGTTATTTGAATTTCATTTGAGCTGAAGAAGTAGCAGGATACATAGTGGCCTGGTAAGGAAGGGCATTGAGCTCATTTGCATTCACAACAGTGACCCCTTCTACCACCATCTGCATAAAGATGGAGGAGAGAGGAGAGGAGAAGAGGCAGGAAGGGATTCACTGAGGAGGGGTGAACAGATGCAGGGAGAAAAGAGAGCTGTGACGTTTCTTTGTCTAAAGAATAACGCAAAGAACATGTTCTATGAGAGTAGTTGTCAGTCAAAAATAGTATAGCAGATAGGGACATGACTTTATGTGGAGTAAAAAAAGATGATACATGACATTGTATTCTGTGGTGAGAAAATCAAGTCCTGTAAGCCACAGACTATTATCCCAGCTACTTATACTAGGCCTATATCTGTGCTACTGATTAATTTTTTGCTCACCTGTACACCCGCTGTGAGTGCCCCACCAAAAACACTCATCATGTGGTGAGATCCCAAGCAAATATTTGGGTGAAACTCTTTTTTGTTTAACTTAAAAAAACAACATACTGATGCTGAACAGTACAGTCTCGAAGATATTTTAGAATATTACAAATTGGATCTCAGGCAACAGAAATATCCTGAGGTTTAATATGTGCATGTATTAAGGATGAGAAAAGACCTGTGGTGATGTAAACCCTCCACACAAAGCTGCAGCTATGGGAGATATACAGCTATTCAAAGCAGGTACATCTGACATTATTATACTTCTAGAGCTATGTAAACAATCTGGGGGGCTGTAACAAGTTATATCTGAAAAATGTGGTGTTTGGATTCAGAGGCGCATTTGCAATCCTTCAGTCTGTATTTCTCTCTCATACACAAGGCAAAACACATCCTTAGAGACAGTATCAGCCTTGTATAAGCAGTGACCCCTGACAAAAAGTGACAGATTCTGACAAGCAGACAGGCTACATGTGAAATCAGTCTCACTCATTTGCACAAATTTTCCCCTGAGAATAACACAGGACACTCTACACCATCCTGGTGAGTTTGTGGCACATTTACTGTAATGCACACCGACATAGATCTTTACATGCGTCTTCCTGTTTCCGGTGTCACAAGTAGATAAACCCCCCTGGACCAGAGGTGTTTTAAGATATTGAAAAACACTTAACATTCAGCAAATATTATACATGTATATTATATTTCAATACTTCTCTCATGACTAGAATATTTTACTGCTTTCTGGAAATGTTAATCCAACTAAGTAGATTTTGAGCATCTACAAAAATGGTGTTTGTTTGGGAGATTGCACATCACTCTACACTACACTCATTTAGAGTTAGATGTAATTTATGGGCAGTAGTAATGTGTTGGCTCCGTAAGCAAGTCTCAGGTGAGCCTAGTAATTATAGTTTTCAACTTTTTTTTTTTTTTTACCATTAGCCTTGCTTACTATCATCAGTAGCATATGTTTTGCTTCCACAGTTCGACTTTGAAGCTGTGTTCTTTTACCTGCCCATCTGCCTTCTCAAATGCTCTCCACATGATCATTAATGCAAGAACTATACCAAAATAGCTCTTGAAAAGGTAGAGGTTTTGTCTTATAGTGATCTTGCTTTTTTTTTAATTTACTAATTTCACCCCTGGAGACAGAGATGTTGGCTGTGTACTGTATTGTATTTTCCTAGTTCCCAATAAAGCTGCCAAACTAATACAAGTCTCTTTTGCCTATCCAAAGTAACTAAAGAGCAACATCTATACTAAGGCATTAACAGACACGTCGACTAGTTGACTCCCGTAGCACAAGTCGACTTAAATTTGGAGGAGTCGACAAGTCACATGTTATTCTTTCTGTCTCTCTCTCTCTCTTTCTCTCTCTCGGCACCTAAACACAGTCAGACCTAAACAAGACGTGGCTGCTGCAGGTAAGACAGCTGTGGTGAGCAGTCACACACTCTTTTACTTCACCTTAGATGAAAAAAAAAACAGCCCGGCCATCTGAAGAGGCATTCGCTAGCTAATCTGCATGATATAAGTAGCATCCGCTAGCTAACCTGATATGTGTTCCAGACAATGTGTTCCTTTTTTCCAAACAGTGTATGTGGACAGTGTGGTGTGCATCTTGTCAACTGCTGACTTAAATATTTTGCACTTAATATAAAAAGTGTGGATGTGTGACAGACGCCTGGACAGTCCTGTTTTAGAGCCGTGGGTCCAGACAAAATGCAGACATATGTTCACTTACTCATGTTGTGCAGCTACATTTAACAGAAAACTATTTGCTAACGTTAGCCTTTGTTTTGTTGGGGTTAAAATGTTGATGCTTGTGTCTTGTCAGTGGACATTGTTACGTTGCAGTGAACTTTAATACAAGTTGCTCATTGCTGAACAGATGTGTGACTGTGTGTTGTTGTTTTTTTTCTTTTTAGCCACGTGTCTGTGTTGTTCCTCAGCTGACAATGTGATGACATCATCACGACAAGTGGACTCAACCCCAACTTTATTGACCGATAAGTCGACTTAAAAAAAAACTTGCCCTACACAATATAAAAGTCATCTTTCCACACAAAGCTGGAAATAGCCATGTCCTCTCTTTAAAAGTTAAGTAAAAACATGCTAGTGATAGTTCTTTTTTTTTTTTTTTTTTAGTTCAAAACAAAAGACTCATTTTGGAAGAAGCAGCTTGGAGGTTTTATAAATATTGTGTTAGTGTTTCTCTCACTAGTCATATTAACGGTCCAGTGTGTAGGGGACTCATTTGGTGAAATGGAATATAATCTTCATAATTATAGTCTCATTGGTGTATAATCGCTTGAAAATAACAATTGTTTTGTTTTTATCACTTCAAAATGAGCACTTATCTGCTTGCATATTAGAGATGCATCATCATGTTTCTGCCAAAGTCCACAATGTGAAAACTAAACACTGAGTCTAGAAAAGACACGCTAAGTTGTGACGTTCACAATTTTAGGTTCGCACACAGAAGGGGAGGGGTATTCAGCTGGTAGCAACTTGCAACCATTGATATCATTAAATGCTTCACTTTAAATTTGAAAATGACAACAGTACTGTATGCATTAGTTTAGTTTTTCTAAAAAGATTAAAACTATGGTGTTCTTTAGACATCTACAAAATGAATTGACAGAAGCAGATCATGGTTTTTCGAACAATAATTGCTTAATAAAAATGTAATACTCAAAGTAGAGTGTAATGAAACAATAAGTATATTTACAGTAAGAACAATCACAGTACAGTACTTAATTGTAGAATGAAGAAAGTGAATAGTTTTTTGATGAATGAGGAGCGATACATACGTTTCAAGGCTCGTCCACACGCCTGCCTGAAACCATATGCCAATCAGTCACTCAGAGACATTCACTGTCATCACACTGCCTCTGTGCTCTACCTAAAATAACAGCAATAAATCTGTTGCTCAGATGTCTGCCGTTTACATCAGTGGGTCACTGCAGTCCCTCACTACTGCATGTATTTTCTAAAGACACAGTTTAAGTTTTATTTATGTCTTGAACCAATTATGTTAAGTGAAGTACCATTTAATACAGTGTTGTGACTGGCCTCTTATTAGCTAACAGTGGCTAATTAATTAAACGTGTTCTGTAAAGGCTTTAAGTATTTAATAAAATGTTAAGATAGGTAATAAAAACCTGTAGTGCTTTACATAGTATTAGAACAGAAAGGATTGCAGCGGTGACTATGTACGTCAATAAATCCATAAAAGTCACTAACTAGTGCTAAATGGGAATTCCATAATAACTAAAAGGTTATTAGATCATATATGTTCGATCTCCTGGAGGTCATTTAGCTTACAACATGAACTCTTCTTCTTCTGAACAGAATACTGACTCAAAAGTATTTAGTCAGGAAGTATTGTCTGGCTGTTATACTCACCATCTTCAGTGGGTACATAAATATTGAGGTAAAGGCAATCCTCGCTCTGGTTCTGAACAAAGGTTGCTGCAGCATCCAGATTGTCTGTGAACCACACCGGCAGCATGATCTCAGGTAACACCCCATGGACGTTCTGAGGACACACAGGTGCAAAATTGGTAGCGTTTCGTGTCTCTTGCCAAGAGCCGGGAGCTTCCGGAGGTTGGAAGCGACGCTCGCCGATTGGTGCCGTAGCATATGGCACACCTAAGTACAGCTCCACCGGGCCCAGGATGTCATTGCTAAGATCCTTCCTGATACCACGGATCTTTCCATAGCCTGTGGTCACTATGGGGTGTTTCAGGTCAACCCGCTGACATGAGGAAAGGGTCAGGTGAAGGACTAGTCCCAAGAGCCACACCAAACATTGATTGGCAACTTGTTGAGAAGTATGGTGACGCTTCCCACCATAGCCCTGGTGGCTGGCAGCATTCAGAGGAAAAAACAACATGTCCAAAATAAAGGCTCTTTTAGTCATATCAATAAGACTACAAATGGGTGAAGAGAAGGAGCATTAATTCAATGATTTATAGGGGAAAAAAGAAGACAAAAAGAGGATTTGTGGCAGGGGACAGGTGAACTGTTTCCCTATTGTGACATGGTGAGGCTGTGGGGTAGGTCGCATTCTCAGGTAGACTGTGTGGTCTCATCCGTCTTCTACTTCTTCGGAACTCCTGATGGGCCCGCGGCTGCAGTCAGGAATCCAATTACACCTGGAAGATACAGACAGGTTGCAGGTTTGAGTCTTTGTTATGTGACAGGATGTGCTCTTTAGGTCCTGTCAGTGTGTTTAAAAAGAAACAAGAGGATAAAGAGGGTAAACTGCCCACAGTGGAGCTGAGATGTCAGATGTTATACTGCACATACTGTAAATGACTAGGGATGCACTAATTTCATTTGTTTTTTTTTTACCAATAACAACAGCAGTGTTTAATCAACACATCCACATGGAAAATTTTACTAAAGTACTTAATGTGCATCACTAATAAAAATCAAATGTTGAAAGTGCTAATTGGCTATAGTTGCTATGATACAATATTTCGTCAAAATCATGAATTAACTACAAAAGCACTTAGAGAACGCAGACTCCGCCAAGGCAGATCAGCCCCCACCCCTCCTTTCACTTCTGCGACCAGCAGTCTGCCCCAACCGACCCAAATGAAATTCACACACGTGCCGGTACCGGTACCAGTCCGTCAGTTGGTACTGGGCCGCTTAATAATTAATTATTTCTCTTGTATTTATTATCCAAATCTGAACAATCTTTTATTTTGAAAAATGACCGGATTCTCTCTGTTACATCTCTGTCACTTGAAGAGCAAAAATGTAACCCACATGTTAGCAAAGTAAGTAAAAAACAGATGTCTTTGGAAAGTTTCTTTTCGAAGAGGAAAAGGCCGACTGAAGAGACAGAAGAAAAGCCTCCAACTTCCAAGAAAAAGAAAGCATTTACCAGACAATACCAGGAGTTGTACTTGAAATATGGATTTATTGTGACAGGTGATTCCCACAGACCAAGACCGCTTGGTATAATTTGCAGCGACCAATATAAACAATCTACCTCTAATGAGGTCATCATTAGGCACATCTGGGGAAGAAATATGTCGAAAAGTGTCTTTTATGATTAGGTCTAAGAAAGATGGTGAAGTGCCAGTTACCAAAATGTACCTAATTTCATAGAACCACCTAAGTATACAGTGTGTTTACATAAATGTCATTGTGCTGTCAACTAATTTCTGCTAAACTGCAACTTGAAATGCACTTAAATTTATATAAATTAACATGTTGGTCTTTTTTTTCCAATTCAATTGTGCTGAGCTTGTTACAAAAGCTTCATAAATATGAATAATGTGTGAATAATACAGAAAAGAACAGGTCATCAAGGTTACCTGTATAATTAAAAAAAAGAAATGTGTTGTTGCTATTGCATTTTTTTGAACATGTTTTCGAGCTTGTTTTTTTTTTTTTTTTTTATCAAAAGAACACTTGTCTGTTCATTAACATCACTCCAAAGAAAACACAAAAACGCATAAAAGCGAGTACGCATATCATTCCAAGGAAGAGTGAACAAGCAAAACCCCATGGCCCTGCACCTTTTTCAGTCTCAGAGTTAGCCTTTCCCTCTCAACTCAGTTCAGTTGGTTCCTGCTTCCACATCATTACAGATGAATGGGCAGTGCTTATCTCGCCCTGGCTTTGGGAGACGGAGCCGTTTAGGTGTGATAAAGGCTTTATGTGGCGCTAACTGTTGGGTGAATGCCACCTCATCCCTCCACCCTCAACCCTGCAATATCCATACTCCACTGCCAGCCGCCAGACACAAGCAATGACAGAAAAAAAAATACAGCACAAAGATGACGTGCCACATTACAGGGTGCTCAAAGTTACTGATGTGAAGGGGTATTCTGGTTCATAAGGGTAAAATAGGAACAAGCTGTCTGGAAAAATATTCACTTCATTAAAGCCTTCTGACTGACTCCATCTTATGAAAGCTCTACACATTACACGGAGGTGGTGAAATGTGTCAGGATACCAGAATCCTCATCAAAAAAAAGTTAGTCCGCATAAATACTCAAGCTGAAAATCCAACTTAGAAAAAGATTAACGTGAATTATACACAGTACATGAGTCAAGACTCATTGTGAGTGGGTAAGATGGTGTGATTTAGAGAAAACTACTGGTCTTATGTGGGTTAGGAGACAAAAAAAAAAAAGGGGGTGAACGGAAATAACATTTTAATCTTAACCAGTCACATGCTTTCAGTAAAAACATCTCTGCTTATCTATTCTTACCTATTTCAAGATTCTTATATCTTATTTTCTCTCCCTCACTCCCCAGGCTAATGGGTCATTCACCACTAAAGCTCTGAAAATATACATAGATTGGGTCATTTTATTTTACAATGAATATATAAACATCACTTAAGTGTAATACAAAGAGTATAAAGAGGAACAAGAGAGCGCTTCTGTGATTTGCACAATTCAAAAGCAACCGTGTGCTCGACAAATGAGAATGAACACATAGAACAAGCCCAAGGTCAACATGCACAGTATTTCGGGGGAGGCTCATACGTCCTCACTGACTAGCATAGCATACGTTTGGGTCAAGAGCATGTAGCCTGTCAGGTTGTTCTCGTATCTCTCGCCTGGCTGCACCTACAAACATTGACGTACGAGCACTTGCATAAAATCAAATGAGGCGTCAGATGTTCCATGCGAGTGCAGAGTCTGCAGTAAGCTCAAATTGGTCTGTTCTCAACCTCTCACATGTGATTTTCAAATGGTAGTACCCTAACATCCCTAACATCTGTTCATGTCAACCATCCGTGAGCTGAAACGGCATGGAGTGTGTATCTTCACACATAAAACAGGATAAATTGACACACAAATCACCAGGCTGATGCAAGCTGTTTTGTGTTCTGTTTTATATAATGGATAGTCTTGTCAGCTGGAGCTGTCTGAGAAGGTAATGTCTCACTGTCAGTGGGACACGTTTATGGATATGGTTAAATGGAATGGCCAAAGTGGTCGGTGAAAACTTTGCAGAACAGTGTTGTGTGAGGAGGATGCTTGTCTTGGGATTTTATATTGCTTTATTTCCACTTTGAGTGCTAAAACTACATGCACTACTTCAGCTGTCAAGCCACTCTCCTCTGCTAGTCAACATCTGCGGATGACGAGCAGCACAGCCAGCTAAAAAACAAACAAACAAAAAAAACAAAACCTGTGTGTCTCCTATCTACTGTCGCTGAGCTCACACAAGAAACCTTTAAATTTACAAATAAAATATGATTGGTGTAGGCATGGGTTGAATTACAAGGAGTACTATAACCCCCATTGAAGACCCAGAACCCCCCAAAGAGATGGAAATATATTTTGTTTGTGTGTGTGTGTGTGTGTGTGTGTGTGTGTGTGTGTGTGTGTGTGTGTGTGTGTGTGTGTGTGTGTGTGTGTGTGTGTGTGTGGCATTGATGTTCAAGGGGCCAATACAGAGGATTAAGAACTAGGGTATGTAAACTTATGATCAAAGTCATTTGGATAGTTTATATTGTCAACATTATTTTCAAAAAAAGGGAAAAAAAACATGTGTGATAGTAAATGGCTTCACCAAACCACTAACCACACATGAAATATTTTATTATTATTATTATTATTATTATTGTTCTTTGAAAAATGGCCAAAGAATCACAAATTCTGCAGTATGTAAACTTATGAGCACAACTGTATGTATGTATGAATTAGACTTAGCATGTGATGGTGTACGTGTTTAATATTTAGCTGAAACAAAACGTAATCATATCAAACTCTTAACTGAATAGACTTCTAGGAAACAGGAGTAAAATATCCCAATGAAAAATGTCTTAATTATGCTACTTTGAATGTGCTAACTTGCATCAAATGAACAACAAGGAAATGATCTTTTCACCCAACACTCTGTGGTGAGACAATTTTATTTATTTATTTCCCTGTTTTCATTAAGAGATGTTTACAGAGCTTAATGTGGCTCTAAACCTTTAATGGTCCAGGCAAGATGAATAAGTTGTCTTGTTGATGAAGTAAGAGGCTAACAGATAAGGTACTCCTGAACTGGAGGTTACACTTGTCAGCCTGTATATGTAGATTTAGCCAAATGGCTTCATTGTATTTTCACACTTTAACACTGAAGTGATGCAGGATCCACACCAATGCCTCCCTGTACAGACAGCCAGGCCGCACTGGGTGATACACAAGTAAGAGATGGGGATAGACATGAAAAGTGCAGGAGGATATCACAATGCATTTACTGGAAAACCACAACTCCACCAGTCTGACAGTCTACCGTCTGCACCAGGGGTGTCAAACTCATTTCAGTTCAAGGGCCACATTAAGCCAAATTTGATCTGCAGAGGCCTGACCAGTGAAATAATAGCATAATATAAAAACGCCAAACTTTCCTGTATGTTTTAGAGTGAAAAAAAGCAAAGTTATGTGATGAAAATATTTACATTCTTTAAAATAATGTGAATAATATGAACAAACAGACATTTCTTAAGTAAACTATTTGCAGTTTTAACAATATTAAGAGTTCATTCGCAAAAACAAATTTTTTTTTCTTCACAAAATGCCATTTTTTACTCTACATTCCAGGTAATACTCATTGATTTGATATATTATTTATTTAATTTGGTAAGGTCCACTAATTTGAATAAATAATATATCAAATTAATGAGTATTACCGGGAGTGTAGAGTTTTTGAGATAAAAGTTAAAAATTGAGTTATCTGTTTTTGCAAATGAACTCTTCATATTGTGTCTCAGTTTATCATTTACACATGTCAATTACAATTTTCAGATCACAGTGGGATCAATAAAGCATATGAAACATTTAATAACATTTTGGTAAACTTGGCCTTCTGACATTTAAAAAAGGTTCATATTTGTTCAGGTTAATGATTATTTTAGTGTAAATACAATAAAATGACATGAACATTTATATATTTTTAAAGAGAAACATTTGAAGTTGTGAGTATTTATACATTATTATGATAACATTTTACTGATCTGAACTTACTTTTAGGGTTTTTAATTATTTTATGTGCTTTTACTTCATTTTTATTACTGTTTATTAATTGTGTCAATGTGTTTTTTGTGGGGAGTGTTTGTTGTAAGACGCCATGACGAAGAAGAATTTCCATCCATCCATCCATCCATCTATCTATCTATCTATCTATCTATCTATCTATCTATCTATCTATCTATCTATCTATCTATCTATCTATCTATCTATCTATCTATCTATCTATCTATCTATCTATCTATCTATCTATCTATCTATCCATCTATCCATCCATCCATCCATCTCAGGGGCCAAACTGGACCCTTTGGGGGGCCATATTTGGCACCCGGGCCGCATGTTTGACACCGCTGATCTACATTGCACTCTGTGGAGACGGCAATGTGTAAACAAGGCATACACTAGGATTTGACGAATTCTAAAATGTGAAAGTGGTAGAGCACTTTCAGCCTATTATTGTCAATTAGCATCATGTGTGATCCGTTTGCTTTGAGCCTCAATAAGTCAATTCAAATAAAATACATCTAAACTAATTTTAGGTCACAATTAGTGGTGTGTTTTTTTTCTGGGAACAAATAATATTATTAACTGTCAGAGAGATTTTAAAAAAGTGTCTTTCAATTAAATGGAAAAGTTAAGCCCCTGAAATCCTGAAATATTTTGTCCTCAAGTATATGACGTGTCGCATAATGAAAACTGGAGCCTCTGGAGACAAGGGGAGGGGTGCAGAGGGTAACAGGCAGAGATTCGACAGACTTTATGCCAATCGAGCTTAAACCATATAAAGATTATTGTAATAGGATCACTGTTACATATTTCTTTTGTCATATATTCACTGAATCATATCACAGATGATACTACACATGAGCAATGTCACAGAATATATCATCACCCAATGTATCGAGATGTTTGATCAACTGCAGGAGGATATATTCTCTTTCATAGAATGAATATATTTTTATGTTCACATCCTGTAGTAGTCGTTGGAAACTCAGTGGGTGAATCCTATTGTAAGAAATCAATAATTATTAACTAAACTACTATTACATTTAGTGTAGTTTTTTGGACATTCATTGTTCTCAGAGGAAGTTAATAACCACCTGACCACAATCCCACAGGTTACTATTTATTTTATACTTTATTGCACAAAAAGGAAATATAGTTTTAATGTAATGGTGCACCCGCTTCAGTTTGGAACCTTTGTGGTTCCACAATACAGTGGAAGCAGAACCAAAGTGCAGGATTTACCCTCTATGCATTCAACACTGCTGAATCCGAAAAAAACAAAACAACTTTAATCTGAAGCTGGGGCACAGATAAGAGGGTGTAAACATAACAATAGAGACTAAAATCATCTGTGTATATATATATGCTTCCTTTATCCGTTTATGTTCTATAACTTCTGAATTCTCTGATGATCGTGGTACCTTGGATTCGGCCGTAGCTACGTTGGTTTTGCTGTGACATGCTGAATGACAATAAATATAATATAATATAATATTTTCTCCACCCCCCCCTTCTATTTCAGTTTTTGTGTTTAATTAAATAATAATCTCCAACTTGTTTGTATACATATACATAGACTAAACTAATTTCAAACAGAGACACAGAAGCAGGGTTGGACATTCAAATGGTTTTAAATTTCACTTTTGGGTTTTAGTAGTTATGCAGCACAACCCCCCTATACCAAAAATGTACAAAAAATAGGCTGAAACAAAATGCACCCTTAATTCCTTACGATTTAGTCAATGTTTCCTTGTTAATGTGAATGAGGATGAATATTTATCTCTATGTCCATGGTGCATCTTGGTGACACCTTTTGTCAGCTGGAGAGATCCTCATAACCCTACACATAACCAAGGCTTTACCAAAAATGAAACAATGACTGAAACTATCGTTATTGACAGGACTATAAGAACAAGAACAAGAACAAGAACAAGAACAAGAACAAGAACAAGAATAAGAATAAGAATAAGAATAAGAATAAGAATAAGAATAAGAATAAGAAAACATTTTATTTGTAAAGCACTTTATATTTGAATTCAAGTCTCAAAGTGCAGAGTGAAAGTAACTTGGCATTGGTAAAGGCTGATAGAAAATAATAGATCAAAAACAAACATGTGCTACCACAGGTTTTTTTTGTGTTTTTTTTTTACAGTTTAGTTTCATGTTCAGTTCCAAAAATAACAACTTACCCTGAGTCTGATGTTCAGTGATCCAGATTTATTAGATTTTTTTTTCTTAGCATATCTTTTGTCTTCAATGCAGTAATCATTTATCCTGTTTGTAACTAGACAAAGATTGCAGGCCCTCAACCTCTTAGATCATACCCATCTGAATAATCAGACTATGTTGTAAATAAACCCAAAGAATGTGATTCATGTTTCTTTTATTTCAACTTACTTGTGGTGCAGTGGATTTCACATTATTAGATAAAAAATTAACTAATAATGTAAAAGGAATAAATACTAGGGATGCACAGATTACATAATAATTGTTTTTTTATTTATTTTTAAATTTTTTGTTATTTATCCTCCCTTAATCAAGAAACATTCATCATAGAATATAACTTATTGATCAGACAAAATATTGGCTGATATTGTGGGGCAATATAACATACAGATATATCTATTTTTTCATGAATCAGTATCGTCTTGTTGTGTTTCCCACTATGTTCTTTTTTTCCCTGCCATGATTTACTTACATCCTAACTTCATGGCACTCCATGATCGTGCTGTTCACCTGAAGGCCATGCTTGGCTCCTCCCTTCAGTAGCAGAGACACAGTAGTGTAAAGCTGCTGCATCAATAAGTTTTATACATTCAAGGTATCATTTAACTGTTAAACTTTGCTGAAATGTTGCAATAGACGTTGAAATTGGATGCATTAAAGCCACATTAATATAGGCATGTATGTGAGTCAGAATGAAAAATGCTAATACCGAATGCCTACCTGCCATTGTCGTGAGCTTGTAGCCTATGTGTAGTTATTTGGAACATTAGCCACAAGAAAATAATAATTATTGCCTTTGTAGTCAAATCAGTTCCATTGTATTCCTGGAGTTGTCTCTGAGTAACTCCCCCAACATGTCTTGTCTTTAAAATACTATAAAAAATGGCAGCCAAACCACCAAAAACCTATAAAATGTGTCGTCAATTCACACAAAATGCATCTTTTACAGCATCATGCAGTGTTTTAAGAGTCTGTCTTCTGGTTCTTCAGAATGTCGTATTTTACACCAGTCTGTGTCACTTTTGATGATGTAAAAAGCAGGTTTTTTTCTAGTATTATAATCATCTGCACCCACTGGCTGTCACAACCACTGAAGTTAAACTGTCAGCCAAAAACTAAAGAGGGAGGACAGACAACACCAATTCACCCCTGATCTTCTTTACTGCTGATTGCATCAATTTCTCACCTGCTATAAGGAAAAACCTGTGTATGAGTGCAGCTGCTATGTTCATTTCATTTTTCACATAGACTCACCAGGTTAAATGGTGACCGTTGCTATTGTGAGACAATTAAAAACACATATATAAAACAGACTTTCATAGTTTAATGTCTGAAAAAATACCATTAATCATCATCAAATTTATTTTAGAAATTGTCTCTCTCGTCATTATTGACAGCTGTTTTTGGACATGATGCTATGTTAAGCTTTTTCTCTATAATGTGCCGGTAGAAAGGAAACATTTTAATAGAATTTTTATGTTACCTTTATTTAACCAAGAAGTCCTATTGAGAGACTTCTTGAGAATTGAGAATCTCTCTTGCAAGACAAGAGAGCATCTAGCAGCCATAAAAGTGGGCATGACTAGAGATGCAGACCCCACTTTTATGGATGTATATGCATTTCCACAGGGACATTATAGAGAAAAGCTTAACATAGCTTCATGTTCGAAAACAGCTGTCAATCATTATGAGATACAGACAGACAATTTCTAAAATAAATTTGAGGATGATTAATTGTAGTCTTTGGTCATTAAGTTACATTAGTCTTTTTTTACATATCTGTTTGATGCCCTACAGTGGTGACAGTCACCGTTTCATATGATGAGTCTGTGAAAAAATATGAATCAAAATGAGCTGAGGGCTACACAGCAGAACAGCTTGAAAAACATTAGCATAGCAGGTACGAAATACATGTGACCAGCAACAAAGGAGATCAGTGGTGAATTTGTGCTTTTTTTCCTAAGTTACTTACTGAGTGATGACAGTTCAACTTCAGTGGCAGTGAAAGCCAATGGGTGGTGATGTTTATAATACTAGAAAAAGCAGCTTTTTATGCCAAATGTTGACTTTGACATAATCAAAAATGACAAGCAGTGCAAAAATAATTCAGTGATTCAAAGCTTAAAATAAATCACCCCAGATAAGACAAAGTGTAAAATAATTCCTTGATAATTAATGTAGTATTCTTCTACATTGGTGAAAAAAAAAATTCAATCTGGAAAAAAAATTAATTTATAAATAAAATAAATAAATAAAACCTTAACTTTAAAATAAATAAGAAAGTTAAGATTTGCTTTGGCTTATCTTAGTTTGAGGTGGTCCCATTAAAAAAGGGGACCTGGTTATGTATGGCCTATCAGGAAGCTATGCATCATCAAATCTATGTTACGGACTCTTCCACCCTTGAACAGTTATCCATATGCACTTGAAAAAAATCAGTATTGGCTCCAAATAACAGCAGCCTGTATTGTTCAACAGCTAAAGCTTATGTAAAAATAAAATAAAATAAAATCAGTATTGGCCTCAAACCATCTATATCACTTGATCACTAGTATAAATATTAATATGTTAGTCTTTCAGGTCTTCATCATGTCACCTTTGAATGAACACAGATAGTAACGTATTAAAAAAAAAGGTAATAGAACATGGTAGAATACCTTCCACGGTGAAAACATATTTTATATGTCAAAATAAACATCTCAGAACATCTGCAAATATCATTCAGTTCAAATGTGACAAAGTGGTCCTGGATCTAGGCCACCCATACTGGGGCACGGTACAGTACCATGTGAACGCATCTATGACCAAGTCGGGACCTGGTCCTCATCACATCATCCCTCCAATGAAAGTGGATAAATTACCACGAAATTATAAACGTCACTCCTGTTGTCTATAAAAAATCCTCTGATCTGTGCACTCAAAAGCTGTCTTGATATATACAAAAATAATTGTAAACATGAAATTTGCTGTAGTTTTTGATTGCAATACTCCTGCAATACTAAGGTAAAAATAAAAATAGCAAAAATGGTTAATTTCAGTCATGGTTAATTTATTTTCAGTGTTAGAATTTGGATTTGTGGGGGTCTGATATGAGCTGGTTAATGGGTTTTATTTGTCCTGCTCTAAAATATCCTTATTAAATTGGCCTTTAATAACAGGTATCTGGAATAAATAATTGGCTGAGAGCTGCTGGATTTGTAATCTGTGCTTTGTAGAATGTAAGCCTTACAGTCAAAGAGATAGGGTTATCCTTGTGTTTACCACCATAACCCCTCCTTATTCTATTGTATTCTACATTTCTGTGGAATATCAAACAGTTAAGCTATATTTTCAGAAGACAATGCTGTCTGCATCAATACAAGAAGACTAGTATTCACTATAAAGGTGTAGAGCATAAATTCCATCACAATTACACATTTTCTTTAAAAAACAAAACAAAGAACAGTTTTACTCTTCCTATAGCAATATAAAAGATTTACAATTTATTTTGTGCCATGTGTCAATACATTTGTGTAAAAACAGATTTACATCCTGTACAGATGTTTGCAGATGGAGTTACTGTGGTGAGGTGGTCTGAATTAATCCAATAACTAACAGGGCTGCATCGGATTCACATAAATGACACTGACTATAAGAGGTTAAAGTGGATTAAGCAACAAACAATTTCAAACTCCTAATTATCATGACATTTTATATAAATACCATACAATACTGTATAATTTCACAGTTTCCAATATTTTCATTAAATATTTGCAGAAAGATATTGTTTGTGTTTCAAAAGATGTGGCTGCATCAGAAAAACGGATGAAAATGATTCTTTGTTTTGTCTATTGTTTCTAAGGAAAACCATTTTTGAAAAACTACATTATTGACAGTTTCAACATGACATGTCCTGGATGTTTTGACCCCGACAGAACAGAAAACATGCAAAAGGGAGCATATTGGTTTAGAGACGGGAACAATACTTGGCAGATTTCAGTGATTTAAGAATGATTTTAATACAATATATCACAAATCCATGGGGTGTCCAAAAACTTTTTTTTTTTCCTACCACTGTGTACACACACACACACACACACAAACATAAGCAGAGCACAGAAGGGAACTGGCAGCAACAGCAGAAAGGCCAAACACCAGCTAATGGTTGACAGGGCAATTGCCCAAGACTGTAAGATGAGGAACACCAACCTGTGCACTGCCTGGATTGGCTACAAGAAAGGCTATGACTCAATGTCACACAATGCCTGAAGCTGTATAACATCACACAACTATGGAGGCCAACGCAAAACCAACTGCACAGGTGAGACTCAGATGTCATCTATATCAAGGAGACACTTTATCACCCTGCATGCTGTTCTGCATAAGCCTCAACGCCCTCAGCCAGATCATCAATAAGAGTAGCTTTGGGTACCGGTTCTGAATTGGAACACCTATCTGCCACCTCCTCTAAATGGATGACATCAAGCTGTGTGCCAAAAAGAGCATGGCATCGACTCCCTGATTCACATCACTCAGATCTACAACAGAGACATCAGGATGTCATTCAGACTGGATACATTTGTCCAGATGGTATCTAGAAGAAGTAAGGTGATCACAACTGAAGGGACTGAACTACCTGAATGGAACATTACAAACATGTAAGACAGTCACAAAAACTTGGGGACCCCACAGGCAAATGGTAATCATGAGGAGGCGTCTCAGAGGTCAACCATAGCCACATACCTACAGAGGGTAAGACAGGTCCTGGAAAGTCAACTGAATGGTAAAAATAAGATGCAGACCATTAACACCTCTGCTCTGCCAGTAATCAGATTCCCCACTGGCATAATATAAGAGATACAAGCTACTGATGTCAAGACAAGAAAGCTCCTTACCATGCATGGAGGGTTTCACCCCAAGTCCAGAATCCTGAGGCTGTGCACAAAGTGAAAGGAGGGGGGGACTAGTGTCAGAGCTACAGTCCAGGAGGAAACAACAAACCTCCAGGAATATATGAAGAAGATGGCCCCCAATGACCAACTGCTAAGTGAATGCCTCAGGTAACAAAAGTCCAGTAAGGAGGAGGAGCCTGAGGGGCTAGGATGGAAGGACACCTGCTGGCATGGTGTGTATTATATTGAGGAAGTGGCTGATATGGAGAAGACATACCAGTAGCTAGAAATAGGAAGACAGCAAAGAGGCACGACTTATGGCTGCACCACAACAGGCTCTGAACACCAGAGCAAGAGGGGCCAAGGTCTACCACCCCAGACAAGTCCCCAGGTGTAAGCTGTGTAGACCTGCTGAGACAGTCCAGCACATCACAACAGGGTGTCAGATGCTGGCAGGGAACGCATACATGGAACAGCATGACCAGGTAGCAGGCATAGTGTACAGGATCATCTGTACCCAGTATGAACTGGATGTCCCAGGGTCAAGATGAGAGACACCCCCGAAGGTGATGAAGAACAAACAGGCCAAGATCCAGTTGGGACTTCAGATCAAGACTGACAAGATGTTGAGCCATCAGCCTGACGTAGTGGTGGTCGATAAACATCAGAAGACAATAGTGGTGATACATGTAACAAGAAACATCAGAAGGAAAGAACATGAGAAGCTCAAGAAATACCAAGGGCTGAAAAAGGAGACAGAAAAGACAACAGTGGTACCGGTAGTGATCAGGGTACTAGGAGCAGTGAACCCAAGCTGAGAGGATGGTTCCAGCAGGTACCAGGAACAACATCCTCAAGTTTGAAGAATGCACCACCCAGGTGAGTGAGAAAAAGATTTATATATATATAAATATATATATATATATAAATATATATATATATATATATATATATATATATATATATATATATATATATATATATATTGTCTGTGTGGGTTTTCTCCAGGTATTCCAGTTTCCTCCCACCATCCAAAGACATGCACTGATAAGTTAATTGGTTAATCTAAATTGTCCATAGATGTGAATGTGTGAGTGATTGTCTGTTCAGCCCTGCCATGAACTGGAGAGACTGATACAGGGTGTACCCCACCTTCACCCGTTGTGGCTGGACTAGGCCCCCAGTGACCCCGAGACCCTGGTGAGGATTAAGTGGGTTCAGATGATGAGACAAAACTATATATATATAATTGTTTGTTTTTTTCACGGTGTAACTTATGTAACTTTTTTTTTTTTTTCCATTTCCATGTTTTTGTAGCAGTGCATTTTCAAACATGGAAAAAAAACCCCAATATCTTTACATTTTATTTTGATCAGTTGTGACAACTAACCTATAGCCTAAAATCTCAACTTTTCTGATTTTTATGATGATACAGACAGTAGTGAGAGACAAAAGCAAATGTCACTTTAAAATGACAGTAATTATAATTTTCCCAAGGTCAGACACTATCCAATAAAATGTATGCATGTATATTAGATCCTAAACTGAGCAGTGAAAGTAAAGCCTCAGGTCAAAACAAATGTCACTATTTCCCTTCAGTTCTACAATAATTACCACATTAAACCACAAGATAAAGCAAAAGTTTAAGTGGTGTCAATTAAAGGCTCTTAATGAAACATTAGCAGGTTATTAAAGCAACAGCAGGGATCATCCAACAACTGACTGGAAATGTTAAGACAAAAGGCCACTGCTAGACAACAAAATCAATAGAGTGCTATTTGTGAACGCTGCTGTCTGTCTAACACCTGTAGATAACATGAAAATGATTTTTATCTTACAACCAAAACACAAGGAAGGGAAGACACACACACACACACACAAGGCAAAATTGTCATATTTATGCATCCTTCTCCAATGAAGGTCACAGGATACACATTTGTACTTGAAGATGATTGAGTGAGATTGACAGCTAATGGTCTGATGCTGTAAAAAATTGGTGTGGGTTACCACTGCTGCCTCTAGCAGGTCAGTCTAGAGGGATATCTGCTTCTGAGTGTGTTTAGTAATTGTGAGCAGTAAAATGTGTCATAGCAGTGCCAAACAGTGTGTACAATGTGGGAATGTACTAATTAGTGATGATCTAGGTGAAATGCTAGCTGTGTAAGTGTGTGTATAGGTGTCTGTAGGCGATACACACAGTTTGAGGGAGAGGTCTGACAGCTGCTTTGCCTCAAGCTTTGTCTAATTTAAGAATACAATTGAATAAATAGAGATGCCTGCTTAACCATGTTAACATGACCGGTTCACTCATATACAGGCAGTGAAAAAAGTCATACAAACAAAGTCAATGATAATGCTTATTTTTATTTTTATTTTTTTAAATAAAGGGCTAATAAAAGATGTTGCAGGCATGAAGACTTTACTTAAAAGTTAGTCTTGAGGGGTGGTTTTTAAAAGGAGATTTACGGGATAACATTGAATTAACTAGCTTATGTTCCTCGGGCAGGCACGTTCCATGTCTAAGCCTCCTGGTTAAGTTGCAATCACCTTTTTTTTTTTTTTTTCTTTTCTTACTCTCAATTGAGGGAAAGTCAAAAGAGCCTGAGGATTTTTGTATATGCTGACAGGAAATGCAACGTAGCCACGGGCCAACCATTACTGTATCCTACTTAAAATATGATCGCTGAAATGTGACGACACCAAAGCCAGAGGACCAAAATATCCCACAGGTTTACATCATGCTTTGCCTCTAGTTTCGACACTGGCACACAGACATTTACTAAGTATCCCGTTAATCTCAGGACAGGTAATATACTGTTGCTGCGTGTATCATGTTTCTGAAATGAGCGTGTGACAAACATTAAGCTCACATTGTGCAAGGTTAACAGATTCATCATAGCAACCCCCGTGTCTTATTTTGAGTGTATTTTACCCACTACTATTAACTTTTGAGTGTGTATTTATTCAGCTTACAAATAACTATTAGAGGATTCCTGTATCATATGAAAAATGAAGAATAAAAAACAGCAATAGGGTGAAGTAAAAAAGGAAGTAAGGAGGAGATGCAAAAGGAAAAAGGTGAGAAGAAGAAACAAGGAACACAGAAAAGAGAAGTGTCATGGCTAAAATACAGGCAGGTGAAGTGAAAAAAAAAGGTTGAAATCCATGGTTAAGTGGATTGCTGAATGTCAAGTTACAGCTCATCCTGTAATCCCCTTTCTTAGAATCCACTGTACTGATGATAGGAGATAATACATTTAGCGGCAGATGAACCCAACTACAATCTTCAGTGCTGTACGACAATGTATGCATTTTTATTCTACAGCAGATCGAACTGCATTAATGCTGCCTTGGATGTAAAAAAAAAAAAAAGAAAAAAAGAGTGCATACAAAACAGATGGCTTAATTAAAAAGATATAAAATGAAGGACTTCTCTATGACTGACCTTAGTTTTACTGCGCCGGAACAATAACACAGCAACAGCACTTAATATTAGGTAATATGTCACATATAAAGTGGGGTTAAAATATCGATTTTCAGCTTTTATAACTCATGACAAATGAAAAAAAAATGGAAGCAGTGCAACGTTAGGACTTAAAAGTAAAGACTGGATTTATAGAAAAGGCTTTACACGTCACATCTCCTGCAAATGGTGCGCTAATGAAGCTATCTTTGAGTCAATTAATCATCCACATTTATTTAAGGGGGAGTTGACATTGCTAAAGAACAGAGGGTTAATATACTCTATGTCTTTGCTAATAGCCTTGTTTAATAAGTAAGGCAGTAATCCAGTTGTTACTGCATTGAATGGCATGAAAGAAAGACGCTCTACATTACCTAAGAGCCTGATGTTACTCAATCACTCCAAATGCCAAATTGTTCCGTATGTAAACTACCACAGATTTGAGTCCACATACATATGCTGCGTGAAATTGCTTTAATTTGAAGTGTTCATGTGCTTAATTGAGCTAACACTAAAATCACTTTTGCCGAGTATATTCTTGAAATGTTCGAAGCTATATCGAAGCTTGGCAAAATCATCCAAAATGTGTGTTTTTGTTTTTTTTTTTACATTATCCTTGGCATTAACAAAGTCATTAATACCCACTTACATTTGGATGTTTCCTGTTCAGCCTGTAAAGTATTTAAGCGTTTTGTTAACTGCCTCCCGCTGTGCAATTGCAACACACTTTAGGATCACCCTGAGAGCCAGTGACTGAGACACATGTCAGCCACACCTGCTCCATTCTTATATAAGATCATGTGAGTACAAAGAAAATACAGGGCTGGAAAGAACACACACACACACACACACACACACACACGAGTGAAAGTGAACAGCACATTAACACAATAATAGTCACTGGTACAGAAGTGTGGGGGTTCATTTGGTAAGGAGTGGAGTACAGAGGAGCAGCTGCTGTGTGGTTACTGTACCACTGCAGGGAAAGGAGGTCTATGTTGGAGAGGTGGTGTGTGATTTAAGTTGAAATGACATGAAGTGAAACAAAAAGGTGGGAACATAGTGTTGCATTAGTAGCATTCAGTCATATGAAGATGTAATGAGATGTAAGACTGCAGTGTAGTTCTGAGTGTGTCTGTTTAAGTGTCAGTATAACAGGACAGATAAATAACCAGAGTGACAAATAGCCGTCTACCCAGAGACATGTTATATCATGATACACTGTAAAAGAAAGTTACCATAGACTTAAAACTAAAAAAAGATGTAAAAGTGCAACATAAAAAAAAACTGTAAGTGATGATTAAATCGAATATAGCTGTAGTTTTTACAGCAAGAATATATGAATAAAAGCAGATTTCTATGTATAAATTATGTATTTCTATTGTTTTGAGAAAATAAATGTGTAAATTGAAAATCAATGTGGTGCAGTTTAAATTGCAAGAACACAACATTGAAATAATCTATTTTTATTTATTAAAAAGGAATATATGAAATTAATATATGACATTTAACAAGTTAAGAGTAGGGTTAAATAATATAAAATAATGGATGGCTGTAGTTCAGTGGGTCGTCCAATGACCAAAACTCTGAAGACACTGAACTCGTCCCAGTTTAGACCTGATGACTTCAGAAAAAGCTGTGGATATCATGCAGGTCTACATAAGGTACTGTCCATTTACTGTTTACATTCAATGTATATATGTTTAAAATGTTAAATCTACATGTTACTCTTGTAAATATGTGTCTTGTTTTGTGTGTGTTTTTACAGTATTGTTCTGGTAACCACAGCTGCTAGCTTTTTTTTATTTTTTGTAAAAACAACATATTTTTTTACAGTGTACAGCAAATTTTGCAAAAAGGTAAAGTTATTTTAGGTTAGCAAAAAATATTAAACATCTATCATTTTGCTAAATGTCTCCATGTAAAATCCACATTTTCCTGCTCCAGTATATTTTATACTTAAGCTAAAATGTTTAATTGTGCAATGCAAAGGATATCATGCATGATAGGGTTAAGAGGAACAATGAGTGGGCTCCACTGGGTTGAAAGAAATTGTTAGGGGAAGTGGAAAGTTGAATGTGATTAATTTTAGCCGCTGGATTGCAGATGCTTGGAGTCATCTCTGATATGATTACATCAACATGTTACTGTCTCAGTTTGTCCGACACAATTCTTATCCTGCTTTAAGAATCTGGCACCCGTTAGATTTGTGTGTTTGTTTGTTTAACATGTTTGTCCTTGTTGCTGCTGAAACTCAGCTCTCTAACTGTTGTGTTAATGCACTGTAGTCCAGCTGTGTTCTGAGTATCCAAACAAATTAATAATTAAAATGTTTTGAGAAAGGACGGGATAACCTGCATAAGGTTTTCTTACTCTGTGCTAATACATGTCTGAAAATAAAGCCATCTCTCTCTCTTATGTATTTATTTAATTATTTATCCCTCTCTCTGTATATATATATATATATATATATATATATATGTGTGTGTGTGTGTGTGTGTGTGTGTAAAAAAGGGTGTCTATAAAAACAAGATAAAAACACTAAATCTGAGGCAAACAAGTGAAATATCTGTAAATGCATATATCATATATCTGTATAACTTCACTTGACAAGATTATTGAATTAAGATAATTAAATCTGGAAATAAGCATGTCTACAGAAGTATAAATATTTAAAATAAGAATTCAACTCTTAAAACAAGATAAATTATCTAACAATTTCTCATCATCTGAACCCGTTTTATTCTCACTCGGGTCACTGGGCAAAGGCTCATCTCCAGTTCATCTCAGGGCTGAACATATATAGACAAAAAAAAATCACTCTTAACCAATTAACCTATCAGTGCATGTGTTTGGATGGTGGGAGGAAACTGGAGTACCTGGAGAAAACATGCAAACTCCACACAGAAAGGTCTGGTGTGGGAATAGAACCAGGGTCCTTCTTGTTGTGAGGCACGAGTGCTAACCACTGCACCACCCCTATCTAACTTTTGTTTTTTTCTTTTTTTTTACATTTAATAAATAAGTTTTTTGTCATCTGGGTAAGAACTAAACAATTTGCTGTGTGTGTGTGTGTGTGTGTGTGTGTGTACAAATGCTATTTCTTTGACCATATTGACAGGGATTCAGAAAATAAATTAACTCTGGTTTGTTTTCTGTTTTTCCTTATCATTTTTTTTGAATCGTTATGTGATCAACAAAATGGGAAACGGCCTTGTTGATTTATCGTCGTCCAAATACTATTAAGATCAATTGAGCCAAAAATACTTAGAGACTTACAGCACTGATCTGAGCTACTGAATTTGTGTCTGCACCAACAGTGACCTTATTAGGGAGTGTATGCATCTTCCAAATATTATTTCAGATAAGTCATGTTCTGTTATCCAACCCTGTATTCTCAGGAATTACATCGTTATTGGATTATTCTGCACCAAACTACTGCAAAGCCCGGGAGCAGGAGGTAATGTAGCTTTTATGAAGGACACTAAAAAAAACCCTAGTAATGCTGCGTTCAATTCATATCAGTCCAAGGTGAAAACCCCCAATTCCAACATCATAGCGTTCCTCAATTCATGACACCAAATACCACAAGAAATGTGTCTTCTGATATATTGATTGGTTTGGGAAGAAGAAAACCATCTGTGTGCTATCACAATGGATAAAGGGAATGATTTGTTTTTCTTAGCCTGAAACAAAAATAAGGTACACCACAGTAAATAAATAAGTTTGGGCAAATACAAAATATTTTCTATAACTTCCTGGACAATTAATGTACAAGAGGATGGACATAATGATGATGAAATGAAACCGAACAGACCCGGCTTTTCAATTGTTTTTCTTTTAAAAGAGCCAAATATTACACTTTTACTTTTGATTCTTTTGTATTTTCTCTTGTTTTTATTATTTTGGGCTTTTCATAAAATGCAATAAAGCCATGTTTCACAAGGGGAAAAAAAACAAAAAAAAAAAGCTACATTCCGGATGTTGAACCCCATGTTCCCTCATGTGGACGATGCCATATTGAGTGATGTCAGAGCATCTCCTTCTTGGTCAGAGTGCATGGAAGTGGTCCAAGTGTCCTCATTTGGAGCTTACACTTTGAACTTTGCCTCATGCTATGTTCTGTAATTACCCCTCACCTTTTATAAACTCCTGTTCTCTCCATAAACTTTACTAATGTCATAGTTTTATGTACAGATGGTTAACAAATGCTAAAAATCATTTCCACTGAACATGTAAAACTATGTGCATATGTATCAGTATATATAGACTGGCAGCTGCAGATAAGAGTTATAAAATGTTTATTGAGAGAAAATAAAGTCATATCTGTGGAACTTTCATATACTGTCAATGTTAGTGCTGTGATTAACCCTTTAACCCCTGATGCGTCAGTGATGACACGTTAGTTTCAATATTCAGTAAAAAAATAAAAATAATAAAAAAAATTATATATATATATATATATATATATATATATATATATATATATATATATATATATATATATATATATATATATATATATATATATATATATATATATATATATATATATATATATATATATATTTATTTTATTTTTATTTTTTTACTGTGATTTTACTTCCTTACTTACTAGTTTTGTTCATGGATATGAAAATAAACAGGTGCCAAAAAGCAACTAATTTAGAAATACAATATTATTTATTTATACTTCATTTTAGTTCATTTTAACTAACTTAGGTTATTATTTTGTAAATGTGTATTACTTTTGGTTAATTTTGTTCCTTATTTTGTTTTATATTTCCACATTTAATATTGTATTTTATTATTTTTCTTCACTTTTGTGCCATTTGTGTCTTATTTTGTTCATGTTACTTATTAATTTCTTGGTTTATTATACATTTTTGGCTGTTATTGTCCATTTTGTGACTTATTTTTTTTATTCATTTTTGACTGTTAAAATTTGAAACTGTGAAAGTCTCAGGAGTTAACGGGTTAAGCATTATTGTATGCTATGTCAGATGCAAACTGAATTGAAACTGCTGGCTGAAAGGAACCAGGGAAAATTGAAATACTGTTTGAGATGCAACACATAAACCATGCTTTATTACACATCATTCAATGGATACATAATGCCAATAAATATTATACTAGTTTGTCTCCAGCCATAATGAGGGTCCTTCAACCTCATATAGGAAGGTGATATTATTACAACTGTTATTCTGGAATCTTTGAAGCAAACAGGCGCATACAGAAAGTCTATGTTACATGCATATTAAATGGCAGCTACAAAATATGTGACCACAAATAATAGCAATACTGGCTAACCCAATCATTGACAAGTCATGCAGCTGGTCCTATAGCTGCACACTGTTCATCTGTTCAACAAACAGACGGGTTCAGCAACATACGCCTGCATTATTGTCTCACACTGGGGGTGTATTGACTTAGGATCATCATTCATTGCAGTAAATACATACAGTTTGCTTTGCTATGCTATCCAAGCTGCCACAACACAAACAGCTGCTGAAATTTAAATGTTGCCTTAAGAGGACTGTCACGTTCGGTGGAAAGTGTACCTTGACAGATGGGTTGGCTGCATTGATGATGTGTAAGTTAGCTTAAGTAGAACACTGAGATTTACTGAGTGTGATGTATTCTGCTCAGATTAGTATGATTTGTATGCCCACAAGTGCTCAGAGATTTCCTGTACTCCAAAGCTACTGATCTGAGGTCATCTTGAAATCTATCAGGGCCTTCAAATTTGTTACTTTCACTCAAAGCAGAGCTAGCTTCACAAAACTGACATGACATTGTGGCTTACTTAATTTTTATTGATGTTTTTTTTTTTTTTTTTACTTTACATTTTACCTAGTTAGATCATTTAGATCAACTTCACTGTTATGACTGAATTTAATCCATAAAGTGAAGACATGTGTTACGGAAACTATTTAGGTGAATGACAAGAGAATATTGACTCAGAACATAGTCAATATTATATATATTATGCCATACACTATATTATAATCATATAGTATAATATTATTTTTAAATAAAAAACTCTAAGACTACATAAGTATGGCACCCATCAAAATAAAGTGTAGACTGTTCACTTGGATTTGAATTCATGCCAAAACATGTCAATGGCAGTGAATGAGTTAATGATTAAATAAAGATGGTTATTTTCATAGTACTAGATGTCTTTATCATTGAATCCACATGAAAAATTAAACATCCGATTCATGACAGAATATAATAGCAGCTAAAGTACAAAATTATGGTAAAATACAGAGGAAAGGGGTAGGTAATAGATTATCAGGATGGAAATTACTGCGTCCTTTAAACCCTGATGCATCAGCACTGACGCATTCTGAATGGATGGTTTAGTTTAAAAATTCAGAATAATTCAAGTTTTGTTTGTGTTATTTTACTGATAATTTTGTTCATGGAACTGATATACAGGTGTCGAAAAGCAACTGATTTATAAAAAGAAAAAGGACCAACTAAAACTACTGGAATCAAATTACAACACTAGTCATTTATTCTTTTTTTTTTAACTTCTTTTTGTTTTGTTTTGTTTTTTTGCGTTATTTGTTATTTTGTGAATATTTATTCATTTCTGTTGATGTTGTTGCTGGTTTTTGTTTTTTTTTCTGCATTTTGTTTATTTATTTGATTATTTTTCTTCAATTGTGTTCTGTTAGTATCTTACTTTGTTCATGTTACATATTATTTTGTTAGTTTAATATTCATTTTTGTTAATTTTACTAATCATTTTGCCAGTTTTTGGTTCATTTTGTTGCTTATTTGATCTTATTTTATTGTTTTTTACTGTGGAATTGCTTAAGTCTCAGGATTTAAAGGGTTAACATTGCATTTTACACATTTAAAGGTATTATTATATGAAGTATTAATATTCAACATTATTAATCATTGTGTACCAGAACACAGTTATTACTACCAAAAACGGCAATGAATCAACACTATCACTGAATAAATTGTGAAGATAATTGTTCATTTTACTGATCATTTTGCCAGTTTTTGTTCATTTTGATGCTTATTTTATCTTATTTTATTTTTACTGTGGAATTACTTAAGTCTCAAGAGTTAAAGGGTTAAAATGTTTAATGACCATTCGTTCTTATGTGTTTAAATGGAACATTCTGACAGTTCAAGGTAGGGCACCGAGTTCATGCAAGCTATCGGCTCATCAGTATCACCTGAATTTTACAATCACTTCAGATTAAAACAAGGCAATTAGGTGGTTCTGATAATCTGTCAAATTCACCCTCTCACTCCTGTGATTATTCATGTCGCTGCAGGTTTTACATGCACAGTTTAGATTTATCTGGAAGCACCATTTGGTGGGTTGTTGTATATAATGAAACATAACTGGAATACACTGTGAAGATATATTTACACATTGAAGAGACAAATGTTTTTTGTTTTTTTTTCTGAATACACAGTGTCTGTGCAGCTGCATAATGAGAATGTAAAAATAAGCTTTTAACTTTCACGGAAAGCAATCGACAGACACTGTTCATGAGGATAAGCGCTCTAAACATGAATGCTACTGGCAGCATTTACCCCACATGTAAGATACTTTATCCATACTAGATGATAAAAAAAAAAAAAAAAACCCAGATGATATAAAATGCTCTAAACAATAACTACCCAAGTGCACTGATGGGAAATAATGAATCATGTGCACAGAAACCACAAACTGCAAATTCACTGCTTTTATGAAAATAGCTCAACTGTATTTGACGGAATGAAACAGAACAATGAAATTCAATGGCTTAATTAAGACTTAACATTTTGTTTACTTAAAGTTCTGCAAGTTTGTCATTCATTCCTTCATTGATGTTTCAAAGTGCTTAGTCCTCAAAAGAGACGCAAAGGTGCTGGAGCCGATCCAAGCCAGCCTACCCTTGGGTGAAGGTGGGGATCACTCTGGATGTGTCACCACTTCATCACAGGGGTGACATAGACAGAAATACAACCAGTCCCTCTCACAATCACACCTACACTGATAAAAGTAAAACATTGAATCAACTTAAAAAAAATCTTCAATTTTGACGTTTTTATCTCATAATTTTGACTTTTTATCTCATGATTTTGACTTTTTATCTCACAATTTTGACGTTTTTATCTCATGATTTTGACTTTTTATCTCATGGTTTTGACTTTTTATCTCATGATTTTGACTTTTTATCTCATAATTTTGACTTTTTATCTCTTGATTTTGACTTTTTATCTCATAATTTTGACTTTTTATCTCTTGATTTTGACTTTTTATCTCATAATTTTGACTTTTTATCTCTTGATTTTGACTTTTTATCTCATGATTTTTTACTTGTTATCCCATGATTTTGACTTTTTATGGTCACACATAAACAAATAAAGTTGAGTGAACCAAATTAAATTGCATAAGTTTATGGGTACTTTAATTTAATTTGATTCAGTTAACTCGATAATAATAATAATAATAATAATAATAATAATAACAATAATAATAATAGATTAGATTTCTATAGTGCTTTTCAAGGCACCCAAAGCGCTTTACATTAGTGTTCCATTATTCATTCACTCTCACATGCTCTCTATGGTGGTGGTAAACTACATATGTAGTCACAGTTGCCCTGGGGCAGACTGACAGAAGCGTGGGTGCCATTTCACGCCTACGGCCCTTCTGACCACCACCAAACATTCATACATCAGTGTGAGTGACACTGGAGGCAAGGGGGGGTGAAGTGTTTTGCCCAAGGACACAACTGACTGACTAGGACAGACCGGGAATCAAACCACCAATGGACGACACACTCAACCAACTGAGCCATGACCGCCCCAGATGTTTTTATGTGTGACATATTGAAGAAGAATTTTGAAGTTGATTCAATGTAGAATGATCAATTCACATATGTAGGTGTGTGTGTGTTTGGGTGTTGGGAGGAAGCATAAACTACACAATAAAAACTCAAGTTTGCACAAGAAGAACCATGTCGGCCAGTGCAGGACTGCATTGTTCATTTCTCTTTTCTTTTTGTCATTGAGGGAATGTTATGAAAATTATTGTGTAATTTGCTATTTTACATCAACACTGCCAACCTTCTTGGTTTATATTATTAGAATTTGTATCAAAACATTTTTCATGCTATCCCCATTATTCTAGTATAAACTCGCTGAATCATAATTTCTTATACAAAAGGAAATTGATAAACATTGGCAAAGGAAGCCACGTAAATGAGCCATCTTTTAGGAGGAGGAAGAAGACGGGGGAAAAAAAAAAAAGTATATTTGTATGTAAATTCAGACATGGTATTATTTCCCAGAAAAATTAGATTAGGTCTGCGTTAAAGTTTCTAGATGTGATTCTTAGTCATCTTCATATTTTAGTCTCACTCCCACCTACTGCCACTGTCTATAAAACCTGCATCCAGCCCTTGCACTACTGATAACCGTTAAGCTTTACTGCCTTCAAATAGAAATGTTCCCCTTAATAAAACAGAGTAGCCCCCGTGTTAGAGTTGTTTTTGTTATCATTAGTTTTGAATGAACAATTTACTGTGGCATATACAAGCATATTTGTGTCATCAATCTGGAAATGAGAAATCAACTGAAAGATGCTATATACTCTCTTAAATTTTGCCAACTATACAGGTAATGGTTCTATCAACCAGTGACCTTGAGCGTCAAGAAAGGCCTCAGAAAAATTAAATGTATTATTATTATTATTAAAGAGAATAGAATCTTAGAAATCAATCAATCTTATGTTACACTGTAAACCCCAACGTTCAGAATAATTAAATATATTGAAGTTATGAATACTCAAAGTTTCAGAAATAGTACTACTAACTCAAATGTATTCAGTTGCTGTAACATGTTCTTCTTTTTAAGTACTTCTATCTAATATTTTTATTATTAAGCGGAACTATTGTGGATATAAGTGAACATAACTTAACAACATATGAAGTACAACTGAGTGGAATTAAGTCATTAAATGCTGAGAATGACATTGTACTGTTATTACTATTGTTTCAAATAAGGATGATTGAAAAAAAAAATACATTTAACTGATGTAGTAGATGCTGATATATAATTTCAGATCACTCCAAATACATGTAACCACCAATATCTATCATAACAAAAAAATTACAATCACAAAACACAGTAGTTTTATTCAGGGGCGGCTGTGGTTCAGTTGGTAGGGTGGGTCGTCCAATGACTGAAGGGTCAGAGGTTCATGTCCTGTCTCTGTCTGTCCACATGTCCAAGTGTCCTTGGACAAAGACACTGAACCCTGACTTAGTCTCCCAGTAGGACTGAAAGAACCTTAGAATTCTAAGTTAATAAGTAATGTTTTAATTTAAATATACTTTAATAAGTATCTGCATTTTAAGTTCCGGAAACTTGTATTTTTTAAGTTTCATCAACTTAAAAAAATTGAATGTTTTGAGTTCTGCTAACTTATTCGAGTTTACAGTGTAATATGGTGACAATAAGGCTTATATTCTATTTAACAAATCAAATGTTAGGTTGATTCAACATCTTTCCATTGTTGAAAAATATGTTTAATTTATAAGCTTTTATCATCCTTCATATCTGATCAAAACAGGAATGCAAACTTGATGCCAAACATAATACTATAAGTTTAATCATAAAGACATCGAGTATGAAAATAAATACAAAGTATTCAGTTTGACCCACATAGTACAAATGTCATAAAAACACACGACTTTCTGATTTGATCGGAAACCACAAACCACCAACTGTCCAACATGGTAAATCATATTTCTGTTAATGCTATAGATACTGGTGCCCTGAAATAGATTATTTTATTCTACCACATTCTTGCACAAATAAAGAAAATAAAAACATATTGTGGTAAGCAGAGTCTCACTTAACCATGTTACTCACATTAATTTTGGGAATAAATTTTGGGAAGTGGGTTGAAAACATTACAATGTACAGCAATAAAAGTGAAAAACAACAACAACACACACACACATACACACACAAAATAAAAAATGGTATTCATGACAGCTTGAGAAATCAACTGACTTAATAAGATAAGCTTACTCTAACTGTTAATGGTAATGCCATGTGTTATTTATTTCTTAATTAATTAGTGTTTGTCACTATGCGACAGTTAGTTTTACAGTGAATTGAACAGCTCCTTAAAAGCTAGTATACAAGCCCAGTAACAATAATAATGTTTGTCTTTTGAAAAATAAACACATTATTTCCACAGACAATTCTTTCATCATATAATCATTGAGTTAATGGGTGCACTGTGTATGTATGTGTGTTATTAAAATGACAGAAAGTAGACCGTACTTATTCTGATTGTTGTTAACGCTTAGAGCAAACATCTCTTTTATCATGGGGTTATAAAATAACTTCAGGTAAAAATAACTTGACTAAAATATGACACTGAGAGAACATAATATATTGATGATATGAAACAGGAAACAATTAGAACCTCAAACTTTACAATATGAAACTATTCCAATTTTAACTTGTAATTACACAGAGGTTGTTTCATGAAGAACATGTAATCTTTTTTATTTAATCAAAACATTTTCTCTTCTTTAACTAATATATTTTTTTTATTCCATTTAAGCATTTACTGTCTTTCAAGTTGACTTTACATTGTTGAAGAGATTATCTAAAAAAAAAAAAAATACTTGGATTTAGTCTAATTTAACCATTTAATTAACTATTTTTGACCCAAATCTGAACATTTCCATTCACATGACTAAGGATTCAAAAGAAATTCAACAAATGTATTCCATTATTTACTCTGTCAGGTAGAATTTGAAAGGTCTTTCCACTGATAGTTTTTATTTCTGTATTTATTCTCCCTTGTGCTTGACAGTGTTTGTCTTAGATCACAGCTATATTTTAAAACGTCTGTGGATCATTTTTCTAATGTCTCACGCCCAGTCTTCCTACTTTGCTTTTGGTCTATCTGCCTTGAGTGATGATTTAGACACATCTCACAACCAGTGACAGCACTACACGCAGAGTCTCTTTTAGTTTTCAGTCAATATATGTCAGTCTTTGCTCATTATCTGTCCCTAATCATGCCTTTGGCTTTATTCTAGTGACCCTGAATGGCAAGAAGCAAACTCACAGTATCCCCAGACGATGAAACTAATACTAGCTACAGTATGTGCAACATTAGACAGTAATTATAGTCCTGTATTAACATGCATTTAATTAATCAAATGCGGGGCTATCACCTTAATATATCACACAGAGTACTTTTCAAACTGCCAGTTCTTATTGAAACTGCCCACACCTCTGAAAACAGCACCGACTGCCTAATGTGTATGCTGTGTCATAAGCACAGTGAATTATAATTAGTGCACTTCACTGATTCACTACCACTGTTATAAAGAATATTTTTCAAAACCGTAATAAATAATAATAATAATAATAATAATAAAACATGCTGTTTTTTAATGCCAGCTTGAGCAGTATGCACCACTGCCCCCCCAAAAAATACCAGAGAATAAAACGTTACATGATCAGCTGTTCCACTTAATGGGTTGTGTCTGATGAATTGAAGTTCAAGATTTAGGAAAAAGGCCACATGCTCAGTTCTAATGGACTTCCATCTCTGTTGCTAACAAAAAGAACACATTACATTTCTACATAATTAAATGAGGTTTGGTGTAATATTCTTCTCATACAGACTACCATTTTCCAGGACTTATCTCATGGATGATTGTTGCGTGATATTCTTAGAAGGGTTTTACACAAAATGGTTACCATGGCATTTGCGCAGGCCTTTCTAAAGCTTTACTCTGCTCAAAGATAATGGGTCGGGTCAAGTTTTTTTTCTCCTCCTTGATCCAAACATGACTGAGAGCTGGGTCATTTTAACCTCCCTTCTCTCTAACTTGACATCCTCACATAGAAATTATGATCTGCTACACACCTCCATTACAGCAGCTACTCCATGTTCCCATTCTCCAGTCGATGTTTTTTTTTTTTTTCTCAAATATACTGTGGTCATATGAAAAAAGTAAGGTGGGGAATGTATATATAGTAACACTACTGTACATATGAGGTGAAAACCATATGATACTTGTGCTGAATTGTCTGCTTAATGTATTATTTCAAATAGATCAGTAAAAGCACTAACCATGCTATCCCTATTCATTACATGTATAGGTCTAGGAACACTTCATAGGCAGCGGAGGCGGAGCTAAAAGGTTGTCTTTCAAATCTTCGGTATGCAATAAGACGATACTACAACCAATCAGTGTAATCTTTAGGATGACGTAGTTAAGACACCGGATAGTTCACAAAGGAGTCCGGAGAAAGTTAGGAATGATGAAACAAAATGGTGGATTATGGAGCTTAATGACTGTTGTCACTTATGTAAAAAGAATCTAAAGATTAATGACGTTTTCTCACGTTCTTCACTCATCTTTGATAAGAGGAAATCACTGCCTGTTGTTCTTCTTCTTCTATGGTTGTTTCTGGTTGTTTGTTGCTGAATCGTTGCAGCGTCACTTTGTTACACCCGCCCTCTGACTCTATACTTCACTGTGATTCGTCGGCCAGTTTCAGAGAAATCTAGCCAAAAGACTATCAATCAATCAATCAATCAATCAAACTTTATTTATATAGAACTTTTCATACATGGTGCATGTAGCACAAAGACCCCCCAATTATCTCACAATTATAGGAACAAGTTAAAAGTTTTACAGAATTAAAAGTAATAGAATAAATAAATAAATAATAATAGTAATAGAATAGAAATGCATATGATAGCAGAGTGAAATAATGTTAAGAGTAAAATTTGATTTGATTTGAATGCTTTATTTCGAACATGTGCAGAATGCAACAATAATCAATACAATAATAATAATAATAATAATAATAATAATAATTATAATACACAATGACATGTCCGAAAAAATGTAACTGAAAGCCAAGTTAAAAAGGTCAGTTTTCAGTTTTCCCTTAACAATATGAACACTGGTAGCAGACCTCAGGTCCTCAGGTCGACTATTCCATAGCTTGGGGCCATAAAAACTGAATGAGGCCTCACCATGTGTTTTAGTGTAAACTCTAGGGACAATTAAAAGCTTACTACCTGAGGATCTGACATTACATGTTCTGCCGCTAGGAGTCTATAAAAACACTGTTAAAAAGTGAATCTCTTTTTCAATTTCATTAACATTCAACCGAGCACAATACATTGTCCATAATCCAAAGACTACCTAAACTACCCTGATTAAAAAAAAATTACCCAAATGAAGCCCCGAATAACTACCCAAAGTTTACTTGGTGTCAATTAGATTTTCAACACATATGTTTGACTTCTGAAAATGGCTGTAATATCAGCCTATGTGCAGTATGAAAACCTCTACAGTTATTAACTCCACAGATCTAAACACAGTTTCATAACATTTTACAGTTCATGTTCTCAACTTTTTTGCACCTTACAGTACATGGTTCATACAGGCTACCTTAAAGTCAGATGTCAAACTCACTGGATAGGTATTTATTTGTTGGAGGCAACACTTCCACATCCATAAAGCACATAACTCTAGTTCACTCAAGTATCAGTAGTTCTAAAGTGGCTATGCCAATTTGAGCACAGACACACAGCAAGCTAATGCAACACATTGGTGGAGCAGTGGCACTATACAAGCTAGGCCCTGATCCTAACATTGAACCTCTCACACCTGGAGAAATGACAGATTTTGACAAATATTCTTGATACATCTCTGAGAGCTCAGGGCTGTCCCATTGCAAAATTGGCAAAGGCACAAGGACCCTCTAGGAGACTTTTTTGGGGTCCTTGATATGTACTTTCTGTAAGTGGACAGTCGTGCTCTCCTTAAGAGACTGACCCACAACTCTTACTGTTTAAAGGCATTAAAACAGGTAGGGAAAACCCCAAGAGAACATCGGCTGTAAAAGAAGATAGCATCAGTCTTGGAGGAGGTTGACAAGTTAGTATCATGACAGTGTTAATAGTCATCATTTGTTAATTATTAAAAAAAAATAAAAAATCTCTTGCCACTTGCCTTATTGGCTGATAACATGCCTCCAGGCCATGGTCACACCATTTCATACAACAGAAACGATATGTCACAATACAGTCATTATTAATTGTTCTGTAATTTCATACACTTTGAGCTTTTGTGCAGAACTGGCAAAACATTCTGGGCATCCCTGTGATGCTCTCAAGAATTAAGCAGTTCAAAAAATTAATGAATTAATGAATAAATGAATGAATGAACCAACCAACCAATTTTTGGTTATTGACATTATGCAATATCTCTGCCTGTATACGTCTTATGGAAGAGTACAAAACATCCAAATGACAAAAAAACAAAACAAAACACAATATAAAATACGGAGTATAATAGGAAACAATGAGCATTTTTCTAGGATTTACATTCAAATGGCATCAATTAATTTTTTTAGAACCCAGTGCTTTGGTCATACACATGGCTGAAGGTAACACTGTTTAATAAGACTATATCTGAATAGTTTTCAGTGTGAATGTACCCATAGTGTTCAGTCAAAATGGCCTCATGTCCTCTGGCTTAAAATAATTGATACTCTGCAGACCTTCTCTGAGAGAATCAGGCCTGATCCTCTGTTCTTTCTTTACATGTATGAAAAAGGGAAATTCACTGCAACTGTATAAAATGAGAATATTTTAAACCCTTATACTAATGAGCTTTTCAAAGTGTGAATGTGAATGTGTCATTGCTAGGAGACCACTGATTTCTTTTAACTTTTTTTTTTTTTTTTCAATTAGTCTCTGATGTAATGGCTGTATTATAATGCTGTACAGCTTGTGATGTTTTTGGCATGAGGGGTATTTATACACTTGGGCACAGCTTGTTGTAAAGCTGAAGACAAGATTCTCCATGGCATCATAATTTGCAAAGACACATTAGTAACGTCTAGTTATGTTCCTCTATAGTGTCTTTGTCAGGTTAAGCAGATGACGGTACATAATTAAAACATGGATTTGTTTTTTTTTTTACAACTACTGTATAATTAAAGGATGATATTTGCATCAAGACGGGTTAAAATAGGCAGAGGAGCGAACCATTCAATATACATGGTTGGAAATGTAAACATCTCAAGACATGTATCCAAGAAAGAAATCAAAGCTATCAATGCATATTATTATATCCCTGTAACAAATACTAAACAACTTTTAATTATTACCATCATAATACTTAATCAAATAACAATGTCACTTAGAGGTTATTATCTTACTGTGCTTTAACGGTCAATGCTGAACACATTTAATTTAATGTAAAAAAAAAAAAAAAGGAAATTAACCTTTTACTTGTAGCCTATTCCCTTTTTAATTTTTATGCTTATTATACTTACTATGCTAAGTTCAATGATTCATGTACAAACAAAAACACTTTATACAATGTGCACTTTGATGAATAACCACAGAATCCAAATGATACCACTGAGATGGTGCTCAGCTGTTGTCTATGTATTAGGGGGGGGGCACTGGTTAAATATAATATGCATTTAAACATTGTTTTCAAATATTGCCATACAAATCAAAAAGACTGGTCACACACGCTGTCTCACTTTATGTATAACACCATCTGTTCTTGTTGTACAGTATATTTATGGAAGAATACCCTCCCAAAAAACTCAATCAAAACTCAAGACACTGTTATAATGTGACACTTCATGTTAAGCTGAACCCTGATGCAGTTAATCACAGGTATCCATATCTTTTCTATTTTCTCTGTGTAAAATTAAATAACGCTGGCCTTGCCATAATATTCAGTTTGGTGGTCATGGATTTTTAGCAGATTTACTGTTCTCATAATAGTAACATCAGTAATAAATCTTTTTCTTGGAGCCTGTCAACCCTTTTATTGAAGTTAATATAGAAACATGTCATTCCACTACATCTTTATTATTAAGAACGTTCATTTTCATATAATTTGCCACAAAATCGATATATTACTGAGGACAATCCATGGGGACAAAGTGGATGAGTGACCTTTGAATTACTTTATCATCAGGGTGAAACACTTAAATGATTGACTTTTTAAGCTTCAAAAGAAAAATTAGCTGTCACATTTATTTTTTTTTAGGTCAAATTCAGCCTCCACAGTACACATACAATGTCCTCTTAGGAACGACAACATACTTTCCCAATGTACCTACAGCATTTGGCCTGGTAAGAACTACATGTACTTTTATGAAGCTTTTGATAGATTGTTTCCAAATTTGTCTTCTCACATCCGTCACTGCCCCAAAATGAAGGTAAGAAGACCGACATGATGCCGAGAAAAGAAAGCAATCACAGCTATTTCAAGAGTACATGAACAAGAGTAGTACTAAATTCTGCAAAAGTCTGCGAAAACCACTTTATTACTTTCTGATGGGTTTTAAATGTCACTCCTTCGTTGCTACAGGCAGTGTATCTGTTGCAAAAAAACAAAACAAAACAAAAAAAAAAACAGTATTTATTTCCTAAAAATGAAAATACACCATTTCTCATCCATGACCTGTCAGAACAGAGGTCCCTGTTGTCTACCATTAACTGAGCACTGCCCAACCACCACTGAATAATAATGGCGCCTTCCCTGGATCATCAGAGTGTGTGCATTTAATTCACAATCCTATCTGCATCTTCTAGGGCACAGTGTGTGTGCCTGTGTGATTGTGTGTTCGTGCATATTATGTGTGTCTGTATGTAAGAACTTGCTATGGGTTTGTCCATAGAGAGGACATCTTCTGAGTTGAAGGCCTTTAAGAGACTGTGGTTGAGATCAGTTATCTGTGCAGCGCAGCAGCATGTAGTCTAATTGAGAAGTAACATAGTCAGTCATAAAAGCAACCAAAGCATTAATAAAATAATCAATACCTTCACAATCAAAGGAAGCAGCACTAATAGACACTTAAGGAGCTAAATTGAGAGGCTGATGGGCAGTCCATATGATAAGATGAATCCAATTAAATCCTATGAATATCATCTCATTACCAGCATGCTTAAAACCATGGAATACTTATGCTGAATGCACAAAGTAGGATGATCATGTAAAAGATGTGACAGCTCATCAACAGGCAAGGCCAATCGAAGGCTTCTACTGAAAGGAAGAAAATATGTGCTATAGCAACAAACTGGCATGAGGATTTACATTGAAATCTCATTCTCCAATTGTGACAGTGCGTCAAGATGGATAACGTGCGCAATGTGCGAAGTCACCAAAGCGAACAGATTGCGCACACATAAAACCCAGGACAGACAGAAAAACCTCTGATCACGTTTAGAAGGTGGTGGTTAACATATGGCTTACCTAAAAAAGGACTCGAAGCCAGCACCGGAATTACGATGATGACGATGATGATGATGGCCCGTCCATCCAAATGAGACTCTTTTCTATCCTCTGTGGTTGTGTCGATGATGTGTTAACTAGGCCATTTCTTCCATGATCGCAATTATTTCTCAGGAGGGTAACGCGTCGCAGGCTTTCGCACATCAGTACACCTTCTCGGTGTCCGTCTTTCTCCGGCTTTTCCAAAAAAAGCACACCTCATACTGCCCCCTCCTCCTCTCATCCCTCTCTGACAACACCCTGCTCTGTTCTTTATCCACAGATATTTGACTTTTACAATGTTGACCTCACACACAGAGGAAAAATTAGACCAGAAAAAGCACTCACAGTCAAATTAATGCGTAACGCTATAGCGTCAAGTCTGTGCACGTTTGCCTCAAAAGTCAACGCAGTGATCTGTCCTCTTTTCCCCATTTGTCCATGTTGATAGTAATCCACGATATATGTCTCACTGCACCGTGAATACCGAGTAAAAAATACGGATTGTTGGACTTAAAATGTGAAATAGCTCTCTAAAGACACCCCACAAAATCAGGTGTCCAATCTCTTCTTTACGCGCTTGCGTGGTGCTCTCTCTTGGATTCACTTGGTATCTGATGCTCTTATCTGAGAATTAGAGCTGGGTCTGAGACACACAACGCAGGGTTCTTCCGTTCAGCTGTGCAGAAAGACTAACATAAATCTGCTTTTAAGAAAATTATTAAGATATAATGTTCATATATTGCGGTCCGATGGATGCGCTGAGGAGCATCCTGAGGCTTTCGCTTCAGAAGGCTGCTCTCCTCTCTCTCTCTCTCTCTCCTCTCTCTCTCTCTCTCTCTCTCTCTCTCTCACTCTCTCTCTCTCTCTCTCTCTCTCTCTCTCTCTCTCTCTCTCTCTCTCTCTCTCTCTCTCTCTCTCTCTCTCTCAGTGCGGTTTCATCGACTCTGAGCAATAGGACACCACTTGCAATATTTCAATCTCACAGCTAGTTGTCATGACGAGGAGCTACGGCGCATAACTCAATAAACATGATCTGGTTTTGCGTAAATCTTCATGTATATGTATTTTTTTAAAAAAAAAAACCTACAGTTGTGAACAGAAAGGATTTTGCTGGGATTGTGTTAAGATGAGGATCTGCAAAAGACTGACGTCAGATTTGTACGCCCCCCCCCCCTCACTCTTGTTTATCTATTTGTTTTACTTCATCATCATTAAAACACAACAATACTGAAAATATAATTACCATATGTAGCCCAAGGCCTCAAAAATAAAGTCTAAAATTCAGTTATTACTAGTGTTCCTCTCTTTCCAGTCAACAACTCTCATTGTCATTATATTATGCATTTCCCATATATCAAATATGCTGCAACTGGTTTCCAATCACCTGATGCCCACCTGCGTCAGCCATTTTCTAATTATTTATTGAACCACCTAAGTCAGGGGTGTCAAACTCCTTTTAGTTCAGGGGCCACATTCAGTAATCTGACTTATATCATCTGGCTGCGTAACGCTACACTCACACAACCATCTGAGTAGCATGTGGATCAAATCTACTTCAAAACAAAGGAGCCAATCAGTGTAGCAGGGTGGGACTACCTGACGGCGTTGTGGCTGGTGTGACGTAAAGCAGAAGCGACGGCAGTGTCGTCTTTTCAGATACACAACAATGACAGTGTGTCTTAGGTATCCCAGGGTTCATATAGACTGGGCTATTTCCACTGTTTTGTCTACTCTACCACATGTTCAGTCCTTAAAACATGAACAGAGGACGGTTTTGGAAGCGTTTGATAATGGAAATGATGTTTTCACTCTTGTTCTGACCAGGTTTGGCAAGAGTTTGATCTATCAGATGGTTCCACTGGTGGATAAAGAAATAGTACCAGTGCAGAAGCCCATGGTTATTGTGGTACCCCCCTAGTTGTGTTGGTAGAGGACCAAGTGAAAGAGGCTGGTAAACTAGGGGTGACAGTAATGGAACTGGGAGGAAGAAATGACAACCACATCTACAATGGATGTTGGAAAATAGTGTTCGTAGCCCCGAATTATGACTGAAGGCTAAATGGAGAACAATGCTTTCCTACGATGTTTACCAGAAGAACTTGGTGGGCATCGTAGTACACGAGGTTATAAATAAACGCCACGTATAAATGGTGAGTTTAAACCCCTTCTGTTGATGTGTATATACCTGATGAAACTATTTTCGCCGATTAAATGGCTTGACTTCAACGTGAGTGGATGAAGCGGCGCTTCAGTTTCGATAACGGACAGATTTTTCATCTAATCACATGCCAGGATTTTAGATAAGGCCCCTCCTTTGAAAACGGATTGGTTGTAGAAGGGTCCCAGATGGTATTGTGAAATACCATCTAGCGACAGTTAGGTTAGACATTCAGCCTAATATGGTATAAAAGTGGACCGCACCAGTAAAATAATAGTAATAATAGGATAAAAATGTACAAATTATGTCAACTCCAAAGTTTTTTCTATGTTTTTGAGCAAAAATGGTAAAATTCCATCATGAAAATGTTTACATCTATGACCTGTACTTGAACATAATTGCAATATTAACAATATTGTGCTTTAGTTTATCATTTATACATCACAACTTAAAGATAACAGTGGATTTACAAATACACACATTTAGTAACATTCAAAATATTGATAAAATTCCACATACATTTCAGGTTATTCACATTTTTTGTAACAGGCTAGACTTATTTCATTTTATTTATTTAGTCGCTTTTTTTTTACACTAAAACAAGGATGAAAATTAGCATTTTTTCATCATTTATTTGTTATAATTATGGTCTGATCCATTTTAAATTGAATTGATGGGAAATTATTTTAACTTCCTTAATTATTAATATCTTCTGTGTAATTTTTGTATTTAACAAATTTATCCCAGGGGACAAATTGAACCCGTTGGCAGCCCCCGGGCCACATGTTTGACACCCCTGACCTAAGCCATAGTGTTCCATCTCATTTACCTGTATATTTTTCTGTCTATGACTATGTTTAGCAGCACAATGGATCAAGTTGTAAAGCCATTAAACAGTTCAGATTCAGGATATTTGCCATATTTTGGGACGCCTTTCAACCTCCTACCTGTGTGGTTTTATTTCCCCAGCCCCTTATGTTTCTCTGGACAACTTTGCGGACAGTGCAGTGAGGATACACAAAGTCAAAACAAATGATTCCTTTCCAAAATAGTTTGCTTCATCTGCAGAAACAAACTGAAAAGCTAAAACAAGAAAGTGTTGAGTTTCATGAATGGAGTGTTTCAGCCATCTGATTAGGTATCCCCCTGGACACATGGCTTCAGGTTTACTGGGCACATGGCTTTGAAGAGATGCCAAGACAGAACAAGACAACACTAGAAGAATGCAAATGCAGGCCTGAGCAAAATCCTTTAAATCTGTGGCAGATCATGTCGATCGAGGAAGCAAGGAAACTGTAAAATATAGCTTGTCTCAGCGTATAAAATCACATGAATAACACAAGACGTTAAAAATCAGACCTTATTAACACCCTCATATACTGTCATGTTTGTTAAGTGAGTGTAGATTTACCCAGATTTAATTGGATCTAAATTTAAAGAGAGGAAAAATACTTTAATTTCACTGTTCCAAAAAGAAAATTGGATAGTAATTTATCTGTAAAAATAAAATTAAAATCACACTCACCTTATAAGGATGCCACATATTAAATTACGTCTACGTACTAAGCATCTATTTGTTGAATTTGCAACTGATTTAGTGTAGTTGCATTAGTTTTTTTGTGTTATTTTCAATCGCAAATAAACTAAATTGTTGAATTCCATTCATCAGTATAGCATCCATTATTCCAGCCATCCATTTTCTAAATCGTTTAGTCCTCGAGAGGGTCGCAGAAAAGGATGTTAGTTTTAATGGGTCAAATTCCTGTCATTTTGTCAGAATGCCAACTACTTTACAGTCATTGCTGTGTGCAAACTGTGTTTATCTATATATTGTTCATTTAACAGGGACAGTACACAATACATATATTATGCTAGAAAGAGCTGACAGCAAATTTTCATCTGCTGTCCCTGGATGGGGGCCAGGTGATAAGACACCACTTTATAGGAAATTAAAACCTAATACGATGTAGTAAATTATCCAAATACTATGATCTGAAATAAAAATTAACAATTAAATGTTGTTCATTAAAACTGGATTGCAACACATCTGTAGAAAACAAAAACTTTTCATTAACTTTTTATTAAAGTACTATAAAATTGTTTACAAATAATGATACTATATTACTGAATACTTTTTTTTCTCCAGGTTTTTGCTGTGCAGTATATAAATGACAGCAACGTACTATTGTTTTATATAAGAAACAATCATCAATTGCACTTCAGTTGTTTTTTTATGGCTCTATATTGAATGTATTAGTAAAACGTACAGTCAAGTAAAAAGGCAGTAACTGCACAGACACCAAACTGAAAAAAATGACCTTAAAGTTCTCTTGTTGTCCAGGTCTAGTAGTTGTTGGTAGATTATTGAACATGAGGCAGTATTGTTACTGCATATTACCTCGTTCTACAAAAAACACAGTGCGCTTTATATATGGATTAATTCTGGTAGTGCTTAGTGACTGGGGTTTAAACTTTATCTCATGATTTTGACTTTTTATCTCATAATATTGACTTTTTATCTCATGATTTCGATTTTCATCTCATAATTTTGACTTCTAATCTCATGATTTTTACTTTTTATCCGATGATTTAGACTTTTTTATCTCATGATTTTGACTTCTAATCTCATGATTTTGACTTTTTATCCGATGACTGAGACTTTTTATCTCATGATTTTGACTTTTTATCTCATGATTTTGACTTTTTATCCGATGATTTTGACTTTTTATCTCATGATTTTGACTTTTTATCTCATGATTTTGACTTCACTTAATGTGCCTTATATATGAAAAACCTTCATAAAAACCATTCATTGGCAGTGCGCCTTATAGTGCAGAAAATACAGTAATTACATAATCTGTTTCAGTCTAATACAGTGATTCACAAACTACTGACCTTTACTTTATTTCTTTTGCTTTGTTTTACTAGTACTTTTTGCAGTTACTGTACAAACACTCACCAATTTTCTCCAAAATGGCAGGCATTTGAGATGAGATATTTTATTACATGACAAAGAATGATTTGAATATTGCAAAAAACACAATAACTAATTTTTCCCGAAAAAATGCAGTTACTGTCTTGTTGCTTTGTAGGGCAGTATAGCTGTGCTAACTGCACTAATGGAGCCTGGGCCATTGGAGACATCCGCTTTATTTAACCAGTTTTCCATGAGCTAACAATTGCAAAAACAGTACATTCTTAGTCCCACACCCCATATATTTCAGATGAAACACGACTAAGATAAATAAAATACAGTTGCTCACACAAATAAAGAGACATTACTCTTACTGAAATGGTGGTTTTGACATGTCTATACATTGAGTTAAAATAGACATCTACAATTATATTGCATGAAGTTACTACTTAAATGACATTTTAATTTTGTGGTCTAATAATGTATTACATTTTATTGAATGAATAGATGTCAAATTCACACCCCTTTGTCTGCCTTCATTGTCCTTTTTTCTGCCTTCTAATATGAACTGTGTATAATTGTCATTTGTATTGTGAATCAGGACCAACTGAAAACACAATTATCCTATAATTTTACACTGTGATACAGTGAACAAATGCCTGAAGGTACCATGAATATATATATATTTTTTTACTCATAATGCATTACAATATACAGTTACACTTTGTAAATTGTTAAAACAAGAAGGTATTGTAATGATTTTACTGTACAATTTACAAAAACGTGTTACAGTGAGGTTTAAAAATAGGAAACACACCTTTGGCAATTAAAGTCCCATTATTTTTTACATTTGCACCAGACCCTTGTTCTACTGACCACATTCATAGACTGTAAGTTCATGCCAAAACATCCTGGAACCAATTTCTTAGTATACATGTTAAAGAGAACTATTTTCTCTCCTCCTCAGTGGTAAAGTATTCCACATTCCTACAGTGTTAAGTGAGAAGCAGTTTTGTCCGAATATTGTGAACTGAAATTTAACATCACGATCCCCTCTGGTGAAGGCTCATGTTGACCTGGAGCTGACTGCGCTGCATCTTAATGGTTTAAGGGCTTGTAGTGTTAAATTATTAATAACCTTATGCTGTAAAGTAACAGCCATGAACACAACACTGTCAGATGTAAACAGGATAGTTTAGATGTTGAGATGTTTTCCTCATTATAATCAGTGGTTGCATTGTTGTTCTATTTGTTAGAACCCAGGTTGTGTTAAAATATAACAAATACTCAATATTATGAGACATTTCTAGTAATAACCGTAAAATAGCATAGCACTGGAACTGATTAAAAAGGTAATTTAAGGGCTGATGACCATTAAAAGAAGTTTAAAGTTATTATTTTAGAGCTTAGTATGGATGAATACTAAAGGGAACATTCCTGAGCGCTCCCTGTGTGCAGGGTAAATCTCAGACACCGGGGAGGGCAAATATTATAGGCGCTAAGGTCCCTGGAGCTCTGACCACTTATCATTGGTCAGGCAGGAGATTAAAGAGTAAACAGCTGCAGGAGTATCATCTGCTTACTGAATTTTATTAACTGCAACAAGCAAGCAGAATCTGTCCAGACTCACCCTGAATACTCTCCTCAAAATCTATGAGTGGTGTGTGTGTGTGTGTGTGTGTGTGTGTGTGTGTGTTTTAAGTTAAGTTTTAGTTTGTGTCACAGGCTCAAGCTTTTCATCATGGCCTGATTTGACAACAGCAACGTCTAACTTTGCACCAAGGAATTAAAGTCTATGATGCCTTGACTTGTACTCTGCAGGGTGATAAGATCAATGCCTCCTAAATCAAGGTTGTACATGCTGCACCTGTGCCCTTGAGATGGCAAAGTTAAAATGCAGTGGGATGTTGGATGTGATGGAAAGAAGACAGAGTGGTGGAGGCAGGGTGATTGGCTGAATGCCTTCAATGTGCATTCAAGCAGGAATGCCGTGCTGAAGTTTGCCATACCTTAGTGCTGTCCCATTAAAGTGCATCAGTTAATTTTAGATCCAGGGTCACTTTTTTTTTTTTTCCTTTCTGCATTTCTAATGACATGTCAGATGCTGGACTATGTTAGTTACTGTGGGTCAAATAAGTACAATGATTAATCTTGCAGAAAAGTGCTGAGAAAATACTATTGAACACTAAAAAATTTTTATATTTACCCTGTTATTTAGTATATAGATAGACCATGAGACAAAAATAGAAGGCAAGAAATCCTTGCATTTGCAGCAAAACAACAGGAACCCAATAAAACCATTGACTTCCATTCAGAGCTGTATTCTCTGTTGTAGTAGAACAGCTCACTCTGCTGGAATTAAGTTGTTGTTGCATCTCTCTGTGCATTCACAACAGAAGAGATGTTTCAGATTTTTTTTTTTTTCTTTTCATGTGCATCTTTCTTCATCTGAAACCTAAACTTACAGTTGCATAACCTTGGTTCCTTAAAAAAAATGTTTAAAAAAAGGACACAATTCAAGTCGACATTTGCTATTTTTCTTGTGAATAAAAGACTGTAACCTTTAAAGGTCAGAATTGAATACATAATGTCGCTGTAATGCTTCCTGGGGTTGACAACTCAAATCTGAGCTCAGTATTTAGTAAGGTTGCTCACAATTTCTGCATTTTCCCATGCACATTTAAGAGTACATTCATTTCTATAAGAGGATTTTATACTCAATGTGTGGGTGGACAGTCTTTTACAGTTTTACACACTGCTGATATATTTGTGGGGTTTAGTGGGTACTATGATGAAGGTAAAGACGGAAGTCAGGGTCACTATATCAAGACAAAAATCACAACAATCACATTGTTTTCTGGTCTATATACAATTATTGAGTTTTAGCAAAACTCATAAATGCAAATATAAAGCAAGAGACTGCAGAGACATGAATGGAAGAGTACGCATCATTATGAACTACCAAATATACATAGACAAACAGTATTTTATAAAAAATATATATATATATAGTATATATATTATATATATATATATATATATATATATATATATATATATATATATATATATATATTGTTGATAACAAGACCTCAAATATCACCTTTTGATGTGAAACAATGGACAACATCAGGAATCCCTCTAAGAATCAACATCTATGGTCTTATTTTGTAGTCTATATTATCAAATTCCATTTGCTCAAAACAGCCATTCTATGTCAAACTGTGTGGAAGCAACAGTAGAGAAAAAAGTTAGATAGACCAGAGGAAAACTACATATTCTGTATATATCTGCAGAGAAACATATATAGAAAAATGGTATCATTCTGCTTTATGTCAAATTATTCAGTCTCCTGCAGTGTAGATGCTTTATATCAATGTAAGACCATTTTCAGTCATACTTGGTGCAAGGACAGAGAGGACATGGTACAAAGAAGACAATGCTGTTTAAACTATGTACTATTATCTGTAGTACATCCTATTATTTAGAAGCATGAAGATTGGACACTTGAAATCAGTATTTTGTTGCCACTCTATAATTCAGTGTGACAGTACTTTTCATTGTTGTTTGTAATGGATTTTCCAGAACAAATCCTGATGGATTAACTGTTCAGAACTGATCTCCTGTTTTTACTGTCATAGTGTTTGATGTTAGCATGTCAGTCAGTGTTGAGAAGATCATCTTGTTGAGATAACTTACTGGTTAACAAGGGAAAAATTCATATTAATTTGTCAAAAAAAAAAACAACACACAAAGTAATTACTTCACTTTAGTTTTCAGTTGTAGAATGATTTGGAGTTTTTCTTTAGTCTGTATTTCCATTTATACAGACTAAAGAAATATATATATATATATATATATATATATAATATATATATAATATATATATATATATATATATATATATATTTATGCATTTTCTTTATTTTCATGACTATTTCGATTGTAGATTCTCACTGAAAGCAATAAAACTAGAACAGTTGCAGTCAACAAGTACAGTTACAAAAATCATCAAGAGCTACAACGAAACTGTCTGACATGAGAACTGGCCCAGGAAAGGGTCACCCTAAGGGACAAGGGGAAAAAACCTACTATATATATACACACACATAAGGGTGAGGAAACAACCAGACACAGGTGACACACATAAGGAACAAGAAAGAATCAGCACACACATGGGGAAACAAGGGTAAAGATCAGATTAGACAGAACACAAAAGGAAATCTATCAAAATAAACAGGAAGTGACAGACAAACGTAGAAACAAAGCATAAGTACATTAACAAAGCTATAAGTACATTATAGTTTCTTGGATATGACAGAGCAGGTGTGTCCAAACTTTTGGCCTGTACTGTATAAATAGAAATAGAAATAGAAATAGAAAATTAAAGCATAAATTGAGACATACAACGTCTGCACATACTCTTATATTTTCATGAAAAATCTATCTTATAGCACAGGAACTAAAGGAGAGTTAAAACTATTTTAAACAATTCTGTCAGATCCCAAATCAAACAAAAATAAGTCTGGATTTTTGTGTGTTTTCTCATCATCTTAAACAAATATATTTCAATTGCTAAATTAGTTAGATACACTCATTCATTACTCCATTATCCTGTGATTTAAGTTTTGCTGATGAGGTCTGAACGGACATTGTAGACAAAGGTATACAATCTAAATCTCAGTTGTGGTGGAGTACGATGGGATATGAATGCTTTTTGTTTGTTTCCTCATTGATCTAAGAGCCAAATTATCTGTTCAAATGCATGTTTTCTACCATAGATTAATATTTTTCTACATAATTCCTGTTACATTGAATAAATCAAACTAAACCTAAACTAAATTAGTGACATGTGATAATTGTGGTTTCTGACTACTGTTCAGATTATGTCAGACACGAACCAGTTAGAATGTCTTGAGTTCATGCCTCAACATGGTAGATTGATAAAGTAGTTTCACTTTGTCATGCCACCTGTATTTATATTTTATCTTCTGGTTTGGACTGAGAGGACAGAGCTGTAGGAGGATATTTGTTTTCACATTCTGATATATTAATGTTCAGTTAATCCACTGCCGTTGGTAGTAGCTAAATTGACAAGCCACAGTTGAAGGATATGCCTTTTCTTGGAATATTTTTAGTATATTACACTGTAGCCTGAAACCTCAAGTTACAATTCATCTTGGCAAAGTAGATGATCAAATACAACTCCTAGGGTGTACTGTACTGTAGTCAATGTTATTAGTAATGACTTTTAGTGGTTTGCAATAATAAAATAACAATAATGATGCTTCTATAGTTATATTTTAACACATTTATCATGCTCTGTGAAGAACATAGATTGTATTCTACTCAGCGCAATAAAGTTTCCCTGATGCTCATGTGACGTAAAAGAACAATTTTAATTAAGGAGAGAAAATAATGAAAGGTCATCCAATTCCATCTCCAGGAGATGATAAAAGAAACATTTAAAAGTCTGATTGCAGATAGAAATGAGGCTGGAATAATGATTTGTTCCCTATATTTAACACCCATTTAATCGCACTTTCTCTTGCTTTTTTCTCTCTCTTTCTCACTCATTCCCCCTCCCTCCTGCATGTAACACTTTACTGTCTCCCGATCCATAGCTATGTCTTTAATAGGATGAGGGAAATCATGTTAAAGGATTTAAAACCTCTGCGGTGAAACGCTGTAGCTTTGCCAAGCTCACTCTCTGTTGATTCAGTTTCACATTCTCTGTCTCTCCTCAAACAATCTCTGCTCTGTGAATTACTTTAACACGAGCTCGATCCTGCAGACTCCCGGCAAATAGCAGAGGTTCAACAAGGACGCCGTATAAAACAAACAAAACAAAACCAAAAAAAAAAAAAAAAAGAACAAGACTAATCATGTGAATATGTCAGTATGATTCCACACTTGATGTAGACAAAATATCACACCATCATTTGTAATGAGAAACCATCCAGTGTTGTCTCAAATTGTGAATGAAGGATACTTTCACTGTGTAGTTTTTAGCAGCGTGACTTCAGGCTGAATTTCTAACGTGATACACTGAGGCTTCTGCATGTGCTGCCGTGGCCCAGTTTTTTTTCATTGTATCCAAATTTACCAAAGACCTTTAATTCAGCTGGAATCCATTCTGACTGGATTAAACATGAACGCTGGAATGATGCTTCAACATGATGTTCTGGGAAGAAGCAATGTGTTACATTAAATAGTTTAGCACAAGCAAACAGGCCATGTGGGTCACCCTCTATTCGGTAACATATTTGATTACAATACTGTGTTTTCTATCTTGCAGTTCATATAAAATGATGTGTGAAATTCTGTATTGAAGGGATTAAGTGGTATGATGTTAGAGCCACCATTTGTCCTTTATTTGCCTTCTTAAATAATAATAATAATAATAAAAAAAAACCCATCTTATTACACAGTTTGGTCAACAGCTAAGCTTTAACACATTTAGATTCAGCAGAAAAAAATAGCTTGCGCTGAACATTATAACACTGAATAATCCCATATGATTCCATTTCTTATTAGTGCGTATTAAAGCTATTTGAGCAAGATTGGGTTCCTCCAATCAAAACTGAGAATTACATCAGGAAAAAAAAAATTATTGTTTTTGTCATAATGCAGATTTGAACTTAATTGCACACAGTAAATAACCTTCTTTATAAAACTGCAGTACGAAAATAGCTATTCTACTTCCCGTTATGCACTTTCAAGTGGCCTGAGATCTGTGGTATGATATGCACATACATTGAATATATATATTTTTGCATAATATAAACACTATAAGCAAATCAAAAATCAAGCTAGAGTGTGAGATAAGGAATGCCCTTGCTGTGATTTTCAAGGATGCAGCAGACCTATGAGTCACTAACATCCCATGTACAGCAGGAGGTGCTGGCTCACTGCTCTCAGCTCTCTTTGCCTTTTTCTAATCCTGTAGCAACTCTGTCAGTGGGAGATAGTCACGGTGTGTGAGTAAGACTCTCAAGGAGGAGAGAGAAACCAGGATCGAAAAGAAGATGGGAGGATGCACAGCCGGCAAGGGAAATGGTGCTTTAGTAAGGTGTTAAGATAAAAAGTGGGAGTATAGGTGGCTACAAGTGCTGTGTGTATGTACACAGGTGTGTGTGTATGTGTGTGTGTGTGTGTGAGGTGGCTTGAGTGCATCTGTACTAAAGCTGGATGGGTGATCCTTAAGGACATGGTTTGGTTTAGTATAGAACCACTTTACTTCTCAGTGGCTCCCTCTCTTCTTTCTGTCCTCTTTCTCTGTCGTCCCTCACTGGCTTCAAACCAAACCTTGTTCTAGTGTTACACCCCCCCCCCCCCTCAACCCCCTCTGTCCATCTTCTTTCCTACCTCCACTCCCTCTCTCTGTCTCTCTCTCTCTCTCTCTCTCTCTGTTTTCTCCTTATCACTCTGTGAAATACTTCCTTATCCTATTCTCTCCCTAAGGCCTTTGTCTCTTGGAGTTGCAGGTGAAATTAGAGGGTATAATTTCCTACAATCAGCAGAATCTGCCCCCCCCCCCCCCCCCCCCCCCCCCACACACACACACACACACACACACACACACACAAACCACCACCACCTCCATCTGAATACCTACCATAGCCAGGGGCAGAGGAACATCAGCAGTCTCAGTGAGAAACTTCCTCTCAATTCTGCCTTCTACATGGGGTCACTTTCATTTTGTAATCACAGAGAAAGAACAAATTGAAACAAACAGAGGAAGAAAAAAAAAAACAGGAGCTAATACGAACAGAAAGAGAAGGAAAGGATCTGAATCTGGAGTGTGCAATGCAAACTGAAAGACATGAAAAGCGTAGGAAAGGGGCAGGTTAAGGCCAAACGCATGCAAGACAGGAAGCATGTGAAGGACAAAGAAGACAAAGATTGATGTGAAGGATAAACAAAAGTCTCACACATGGACCGATGCGCACATGTAGACACGCACACGCATACTCTGCACGTCACACACTGAACCAATCTGCTGTGGATAAGAAGATTATGCCTCTGAGTTTCCTGAAATGTTCTCTTCTGTACCCCCTCATCTACTACCACCCATCCCCCATCCACACAAAACACTGTCTGTGTCTCTTCTCCAAGCGATGGTGTGGACTCAGGCTTGGATGCCCGATCTTCCACAGCTCAAGTTATATAAGCGCAGCCCCATCCTTGCCTGCATCTGTCCCCAAAAGCTGCCCACTGAGCACTCCAACTCGTGCCCTGTCACTCACACTCTACTTCCACTGGACTGATAGTGTCCAGTGGAAGTAGCCTAGTCCTAGTTTGAAGGCAATTAGTCTGGCAAAGCATCTTATTTGACACCAGTGGAGACGCTTGAAGATCTCCAAAGAATATCACAAAATGACTTATATTTTTGTATACTCTACTGTAACTTTTGCTTTATTTGTCAACTGTAATTATTTGGAGAACACCTTGCTGGAAGGGAGGAGTACCTTTTTTATACAGTACAGTAGGCATATGAAGGTGTTTTTCACCTCAGAACTTAGTGTTTCCTTTTCTCTGCTTAATGAAATCTATCCATCATTCAGTCCGTCCTTGTTTTATCCAACACACAATGTGCTCCACCCTCTCTACCATCCCTAATGACGGTTTTCTTTTTGCTCTTCTATGTCTGTTTGTTGCCCATGCCCATTAATCTCCATTAACACAGTGAGAGTATTAATAGTTTCTGGGGCGAAAATGAAAAGGGAGAGATAGTGGGGTTTAAGGGGCAGATTAGAATGGCTACTGAAATGTTCATTTACATTTCTTTTTCTAATCTGTATATGTGCATACATACATACATATGTCATTCCTTTTGGTTTTTGTTTTTTTTTTTACATATTATTCTTCCACGCGAAATGTTTCTTCAGCACACAGACCATATTCAGTGTAAAAATAAATGTTCTGAACCACAGAAATTACTTGCTGTGAAAAGACCCATGCTGACGATCAGAATGTAATTTAATGCAAAAGGGATAAAACATGCAAAACCATTCGTTTGGTCCTTTAAGTGAGAAGTGCCTTGTTGGGAAAAGCTAAAGCATGAATCTTTAAAATGGTAATGGAAATTACTTGCAGGGAAATTGTCAACAGGCTGGATCTATTTTCCTAGAATTATGCTGAGTGGCACATGTTCAGGTTCAGAAACCAGCTAAAAGATTTACTTTCTGGCTCTGACTTGATATTAATTAGTATTCTCTTTGACTGTTTTTTTTTTTCTTCTTCATTTCAGAAAGGAAGTCTTGGATGCAACATAATTGGCCATGGCTCAAAACCTTTGAAGTAAAATTGCATGGGTGAAGTGACTATTGTAAACTGGATTAAGAGTCAAGGGGGTAATAAGAAATCAGTTTTCCATTCTCTATCAACTTTCACTCTCTTCCTCTTCTCACACATTCCCTCTCCCTTTCTCTGCTAGTATTATCTCTCTCATTCTGTCCTGTTTCTTTACCAATCCTTCTAAGTTTCTGCCCCATTTTTACTATTATTCCTATGTGAGCCTGCACTAGCAAGCAAACATCAGCACCTCATATGATGCAACATTTTCTCCTACAAAGTGAAGAAAAATTTAGGCCACTCTCCTAGTCCAATGCTGTAAAAAAAAAAAAAAAAAAAAAAAAAAAGTATTTGATCCTTGCCTGTGGTCATGTAATAGTAACATGACTGCACATTTCAGCTTTTCTATAGATTCAGATTGAAATGAATCAAGAAACTAATCCGAAGCAATGTAATTTCAGACAGAGATTAATACTGTGCGAGACAAAAAAAAAAAAGGAAACAAAAAGAAAAGAAAATGTGTTATACCTGCTGGGTGATGTAAAGACAGATTGAAGAAAGAAAGACTTCTACTGGGGTGTGAAATTATTCTTTAAGCCAAGACTCACTAACCAAAAACAAGGGCAGTAATTAGACTGCGTATAGGAGACTCAGACCTGGACCAATTTTGCAGAAGTTGTGAAGTAAGTTAAAATAAAACCTGAAGACACATGTGAAAGCACACATGTATTTTTATGAATCTTTTAAAATGGGTTTCACCGATATGTGAGACTAGAAAAAAATTATATACAGCTTAAACAGACACATTAAGGCATTTTGTTAATTAACACATATGGAGATACAGTATTTGACAATGTTTAAATGACTTTCTCAGTCAAGTGTGAAGAGGGCGTATGGTTAATGTTGAATATAACTAAGTATTTTGTTTAATTATGAGCAGGATCATAGAGTTTTTGCAGGACAGAATGAACAACATACAATCTTGCTATTGCCTCTGCTTCTTAAAAAGGAGTGTCCTACTTTCCATATAATGAGAAATGCAGCACACTGTGATACATGGTCATCTAGTTGCCATATGGTCACTCACTGTTCATGCTCATTGAATAGGAACAAACCAGGGTTTTTATTGACCTTCAATTTTATTTGGAAGTTGCTTTTATCTCTTTGTAAGGTAGACTTTAAAGCAGGCTTTAAAAGTTAAACGTTTAAAAGTCTATAAAAGCATTTTATGGTTTCTGTGTCCAATATTCTGTAACCTAAAATCCATCTTAATTTATTATGCATACTGTCAAAGCTTATGGAGTTGCCTCTACAGACACCATCAGAGGGCTGTTAAACCCCATTTTAACAAGATGTGAAGTTTTACAACTGAATTTTAAAGCAAAATACACAATATGCCGAGTTTCTTATATAAAATATTTTATGCCACACATGAAGGGACTGGATTACAAGAGTTATGATGCAAGTCTTATTAAATCCATGAAGACAAAATCGAAATATTTAATTGATTACATACCCTTTGAATGGCCATCTAAATTTCAGAATAAAATTTTAAGTTTCAATGGTTTTGTATTATATATTTTTGTCAAATATTGTCATATTTTTAAGATAGCAGTTAATAACAATAACAACAACAACAATAACAATAATAGATCACCAATCAATTCTAGATCTCCCCATTACCAAACTAACCTACCCTAACTAACAGACACACAAACTCTGACAAAAACATTACCTCCTTGGTGGAAGTAATAAAAATAACTAGAAAAGCACTCTGAGCGCAAACCTCTGCCAAGGCAGAACCGCCCCCCCCCCCATGATTTTTTATTATTAAGCTAGCACCACATCACAGCTACTGTAGTTATCTGTAGTCATTAAAAGTACTCACTATTAGCTATTAGCACAGTGCTAGGCTAACTTAGCTCTTCACAGGGGCTTTAGTAAACACTGTGTCACCAGGTGCTTCATTAGTCATATTCCAGCCTTTACATGTAAATGTCTTGAATACCTGTAGTATATGGAAGAATCTGGAACCTCTTGTGAACTGTAACCGCATGGTCCACCTTTTTGAAACCACCATGTGTGCACACTGCCGCGTCCGCACGTTTCTGTTTAACAGTGGAGAAGGAGGGCAATTAAACAACAGCTGTATATGTGTGTGGTACCGAAATATTGATCTATCTCTGTGTCGCTTTCTGTGTGTGAGCGAGAATGACAGAATTGCGCGTGTGTGTGTGTGGAGGGGGGGTGGTGGTGGTGGTGGTGGTGGTTATATTTAAGTATAATTTAATTATATTAAGCTTCTGTATGTCTACAATAACTTTCTTTTTGAAGTGTGCATTCCCTTGTAAGACACATACATTATTTTAGAAGTATTTTGCACTTCTCTTTGCATATGCAACTTATGGTTAATTTACTAAATATTAATTGCAAGCATTGATAGTCACATGCAGTCACATCATTTCCACACAAGGTGAATTGAAGTGTCAACAACAGACAATGAAGAGTCTCACATCTACATTTTCTATTTGCACCATCTAACATGGGTATCCACTTGGTCTGCATGTGAGTATGCCTGAGCATGAAGGCACATCTGCACTCTGTGCACTCACATAACCATTTGTGCCAGTGTGAAGCAGAAGCATCTGTGGGGATATTTCTGTGCGTCTAATGGTGAGAGTAAAAGGTATCATATTAATATTTTAATTGCAAGCAGTGTCAGGCTTCTGTTGAGAGACAGGCTTAATGTGGTGACAGATGAGGGTTAGGGGTAAACAAGGATTTGGCTGTCCTCCACAGGAAATGAATGGACAGAGTTGGTGGATTAAACAGCAGTTTTGGCTGAAAGGCACCTAGCCTGTGGTGGCATAGATGGAAATCCAAGGCTGATTACTGAAGGGAGGGTATTAGATACTGCAAAACATACTAGCTGATGACATGATCTCCACAGTCACATTTTAGCTTTAACATGTGATTAACTCAGAATGAGTGAAGACGAAATGCAACTAAAAGACCCACATTTAATACATTTAAGTACAATAGTTGATAGTAAAGTATACTGTACCTCAACTGAAAAATTAACTGCAAAAAATGTTAATTACGTTTTGATGGACATTTAGTTATGTTAGACACCAGAGGTTAGGTTTTGATGTTAATGACTAAATTGTAGACTTTTCTACATTAAACCAAATGCTAGTATCTTTTCCTAATCTTAACAAACAGCTTTCAGTGTAAATCCTAGCGCAAAAATGAGTTATCATTGGCACAACTAGTAGAAACTGGCAGTTCAATTGATAGAAAAACAAAACACTTTATTCATGTTCAGATGTAAATTTTTGGCTACATGACAGTTACATTACTTAACATTTATTAATTTATTGAAATGAAACACAATGACGATGGCACTGCATTTATGACCAAACATAATTGTAGTTGTGATTTATTTACCTGCAAAAGAGTGGAAGTATCACTAAGATTTTAACTGGTTTCCATGGAAGGATTTTCTAGGTGTTTATTCTGCTTAGAAAAATATGTTCCTATGGTATAAGAGGAGGTGGAGAAATCAAATTAAAAACCAGAACTCTTGCTGGTTAAGGTTTTTATTTGGTAATTTTGTCCACTTTGCTCTTTTGCTCATGTTGCACAATGTGCCCGCTTCCTTTTAAAGACTACAGGGTAAAAATAAAAGCCTAACTTTATCCTGCAAGCATGCATAAAATCAGTTGATAATGGAAGAAAACAGTTTTTAGAGATGAGGTTTTGTTGGTTTATTTACAGTTTTGCTCACAGGAAGGAAATATGCCTATTTGTTGAACAGTATGTGGATTACTAAAGATACTAAGAAAAGTCAGTGACAGTGAATCAAATAATTATAACTATGATTTAATCAAAACCCAAAGCAGCATTTGTCATAAATTTGTTCTCAAATCATTGTAAATAATAACTTACAACCTATTGTTTATGACTGTATAAGATGAAAGGTGAGAAAGGATGGAAATTAATATTAATAAAAAGTCTTTTTTATTGAAATTTTACATCCAATCTAATTAAACTATAAAACAATGAGTCAAAAGAAGCTTGTATATTTGCAGGAAATCCAGCATGGCTGTAACATGCTAGGTGTTAATTGAGTGGCCTTTTTACAACAATCTAGCACATCATGGAGGGGTCAGTGAATATCTCTATCACCTCAGCGTGGCAAAACTGCTTTCCTTCAGAGGTGAGAATGAAACTGTGCAAGTGTCTTCCAACCTACTGTTCATGCTGAAATAAGCTTTTGTCATTTGTATGTTAATAGTAAAAGGCATGAATGTGTTTACATTGCAGTACAAAACTAAAAACAATATTGGATCAGAGGTTTAAAGAAATCTGCTGTAGCTGTTTTTGCACAGAATTGTGTATTTTGCCCTCACTTAGCCTCCTCTGGAGACCTGGTACTAAATAATCCATTATGTATGCCCATAGTTCATCTTGGCATGTACATCAATGCACCTAAAGCTGGATTTAAAAGTTGGCTGGTGTGAGATAAACAGACTGCTCTGACCACAAAATTAAAGTTACCCAGCGCTAGTTTGTTGAGCAGATATCTGAATGCAACACTCAAGTTGAAGCATAAAATGTTGACAGAATTCCTTTTATTAAATAAGCCAGGTGGTTATTTTATGATATATTCCAAACTAATTCCAAACCATACAGGCTTAAAGCATTTAAAAAAAACCGGAAAGAACCAGGTATAAAAACTTTACAACTATCAGCTCAGAATTTTGTGCGGTCTTAAAGTGTACAAGTGCTTATGTATTCTTGCATGCAGTTTAATTGTGTAGCACAGGTGGGACAGTACATGTTCACTGACCTGTAAGGTGGATCTAACACAGCACACATAAATCTATTTTTACAATTGTTTGGACCTCAATGCATTTATGTGTGTGTGTGTGAGTGTGTCTGTGTGTCTGTCTGCAAATCACAGCAGGCAGTAAATTATCATGTTGTGTTTGAACAGTCATGGTTGCCCCCATGTGTCTGAGTGTTTTTCCGGCAAAACTAGCACTGCACTCTCCGTCTGCCTAATGTAGCAGCAAAATCCATGAAATTAGAGTTTATTGGCTGAGAGGGAGTATGTCTCAAATGGTTATTTTCCAGTCAACTGAAGGGAAAATAAACTTGAAGTTAAAAAGGGCCTTTACTTACAAGTGCTTTTTTGGAATCTTTTTATAGATCTTCATTGCTTCACTGGAGTCTGAAAGATGCTTGACTTCCTGTTCACAAATGTCCTGGTCATGCTTAGAAGAGCCCCTCTCTGAAAAACAAACATAAGATCCCATGATGTGGCTGCACACTGGACAACATGACGCAGGACATGCATTCTGGTGGGTTGATAATAACAAAGATCTGCATAGGCTGCTCACAATAGCCCTTGCGAGCCTCCAGCAAGAGACTTGACTGCAATATCCATTAATCCACTGCAGTTTCCCACTGGTTCAAAGGCTGTCTTGCAGCGGAGCTCTACAACATCAAAGAGTACTCTCTTATGAAGGCTAGCAGTGAAATGTGGAACTCTCAGCCTCAGCTATCTACCATGCAGCAGAGAAGTCTTTCTGATTCACCAAGAGATGCAATTAAGACTGGTTACATTGGAATGACCTCTGCATTGATGACTAAGGGTGAAGAATAACAGATAGTTAGTTAGTTTGGCTTCTAGCCACTAATGATCTCCCCCTATGCTTCAAAAACTCAAATGATAATTTAATTTTATATGTAATATGATAAATGGATGGCTGTCATGTCATTTATTATTCGCCATCTTTGTAGTGTCTTAGTGTAATGTCATTTGAAGACAAAGTATCCATGATGTCAAATCTATATGGCTGCATATTTTAAAGCACTGACATCTAGGCCTTTCAAGAAATGTGTTTTATGTTATACATGGTAATATCTGGGGGGGAAAAAGAGCTGCTCAAATGTATACGTTCACAGAGGAGATGAAGAGACAGATGGTATTGTGTTTCAACCCTTATTAAAGTCAGTTTGTTTAAGTCTTTAAGAAGAAATTATGCTAATAAGGGAAATCTAGGGTCCATCATTTCAACAAACAAAATTACCTATATTTGTGTAAAAGAAGAAATAAACATTCAAGAGTTTTAATTGTCATATGCTTGAAGAGTGAAATGCAAGAATTCTCTTCAAAAGTTGTGTAACTGTATTTAAACGTCCAAATTATACACCAATAAGTTTCTCTTAAGGAGTGAAGTTATATAAAAATATAAAATAATAAATTAAATTTAGTACCAACAAACACATTCTCATATCTGTATAATGGCAAAACTACAGACTGTGCATTATGTAATAATATGTATGTTGTCCAATGTCCAAACGTTACATATGCATGTGTGTATGTACATATTTGCATTTCAGTGTGGTCAAGGGTTAATCCTGGTGCATATGGGATCACAGTCCAGACAGCGTGAAGAAAAAAGCTCTTCCTGAGTCTCTTTGTGTTTTGGCTTTGATAAAGTGCAAGTATTGAGCAGAGTATAGTTTCTCAAACACTGGAACAATAGCTGTAACATCTAATTATACAATAGATAATTACCATCCTAAATACAAACACTTAAATGTAATGTTTGTCTATTGTTGTCTTCATCCACCAATAATGTCACATGAGCACAATGACTTTTTTCCCCCTTCAAAACAAATAATTATTTGCTTATTTGCCCATAATAAAGATAAATCCCTCACTACAAATGCTGTATTCAGATGTCATCCCTCCTCTAATGCTGATAAATGTACAAATATGCATATGTTGCAAAAAATGGACACCTGATAATTATGCTGCTGAGTTCAATAAAATGTTCATACTGTTCATTTTCCAGGTATCTATCTTGTCTTTAAAAAAGGTTGCATATGCTGATTTTCCTCTCAGTTTTATGCCTTCATCCTATAATTCCACATCTGCAAAGGTCATGCTTGGTAGCTGGAATTTGTTCAGCTTTCAATGTGTTTATGGCACTCACTCAGCTGTACCATTATCCCTCATGTGCTGTCTCACTGTGAAAACATTGTGTCTCCATCAATAACCTGACTAGAATATCCTGTGTTAAGCCACTAAATACTTTTATGTAAAGCCCCTGATATATATTTATTATTTTTTTTAAAGTGTACTTTAGGATTCTGGTTTCTAATACAATCTATACACTGCTGACACTTTACAAGGACACAGAGGACAAAGAGGACATACACCAGGGTTTCTGCTCTTTCCCTAAAATAACTTTCCAGGACTTTTCCAGGACATTTTCAGCAGCTACATAGACAGGTTATCACTTCTTTTCTACAGTTGTAACTTTCATTTTCCCAAATAGTTTCTATGTCCAGTGCGCAGACATTTGATGTGCAGTATATGTCTATAATTGATATATGAAAAATATTTAGGACAAATCTATAAAACAATAATGCAAACACACTCACAGATTACATTGAAGCACTTCATTAATGTAGTAAACTGTAGTTACAATGTTAGATAGATCTTAGTACTTTATTGTTATCATAGGATTGTACAAAGAAATGTGTCCTCTGCATTTAACCCATCCTTCTAAGGAGCAGTGTGCAGCCATGGGTGGCGCCCGGGGACCCATCTCCATCGTGGAGCCAGGCCAGTTACCTGGTCAGTTACCTGGCAGGAGGATTTTTACCCTAAAAAACATGTTTTTGGGTTATGAGGGATCATATTCTGTCAAATAATTAAGTTAGAATGTAGTCTAAAGATATATTGTGCTTATTTAAAATAAAATTATTTAATTATACCAAGAGAAAAATAACTTTCAACTTGGTTGAAGCGTTAATTTGTTAAAACGTTTGAAAATGACTACTAAATATCCAACTCTCAGTACACAACAGGTCACAAGCCATTCCATTTGAGAAGAAATGAGCATAAATCTGTTTGCTATTGTTTGTTTTTCATTGTTGTTTGACTCTTGTTCTGTTTTTACTCCATGTAAAGCATCTTTGAGTGCCATGAAAAGCGCTATACAAATAAAATGTATTATTATTATTATTATTTTTTATTATAAATAAAGTTAAAGAAGTAAAACATTGATTTTAACACAACTATGAAACAACAAATGATGCAAAGAAAAGCCAAAAAGCATATATGACATTAAACTGTCAGACAGGATTATTCAAATAATAGTACAACTGCGTGACAAAAACGCATAGTGTTGAGAGCAGATGGGAGGTTTTGTTGTCAAAAAATAGTTTTGAGCCTTCAAGAGATGTTATGATCCTAATTCAGCTCAACATCTGTGATGGGAGGTGCCCATCTGATAACCCTAAGGATCAGCCAGCTCTTACCTACTGTACTATTTGTGCATTTCTACATCACTTTCTGAACCGCAAATGTAAAAATCATCTGTTACATCAGATTCTATTTACTAAAGAAAAACAGCTCATTTAAATGTTTATAGAATGAGTTAAATTAGAAGAACTGATGATATGACCGTATGCTGGCTACTGGATTCTGCTTATTAAACCAAAGGAAACATGAGCGATTGTATGCTCTCAATTCTAATAAAGGATTTATTCCTAAGTCGGTATTCTTATACTAAGCATTACGAGTCAAGTTGTCAAATCCCAGATGTACTGATGAGACACTTGAACATCCTCCAAAAAGACAAAATCAATATTCATATTAAATACACAGCCAATGCAAAAACCCACGTTATGTGACCTAATTTTGTTGGCTTACAACTACCTTGTTTCAGATGTTTTTGATTCTCTGTGGATCTTCCATCCATGCTGTATACATGAATACATCATAAAATAATAACTACAGTATTACCATGCATATGCTGATAACAGATAACACACATTCATGCTTTGATTTTCCCACCTCTGCATTGTTTGTGTACAGTTACTGAAAATATTACTTTCTCAAAACTAAGGTAACCATTAGATTTTCCTGACCCAAACTGAAACTGAAAGGTCATCCTGGTTTGGCAAGTGCATTTTTTTTTTGGATGTTTTTGCACAATTTTACAGAAACAAGCAATAATGTTGTGGAGTGAGAAAATTAAATTGAGGTTTGAATACATAGCTTGCAGGAAAACAAATTCAGGAGTTTTTAATTAAGGTAGAATTACACATAATGAAAATAATATATAGTGTACGCATACATCAAATCAAAATTTCAAATCAAAATTTTATTATCACTGATAATAAAAGATAATAGTAAAAAAATATATTAGTATATTTGATATTAAGATAGAGTACAATAAGATATTAATAATCTCTGGTTTCCAATAACATATCTCATATGTGCCTTATGTAGATTTCTTCTCTCTTCTTTGTTATTTTTTTAGATTGTATATTATTTTTAGTTTTAACGGTTATATACTTTTTACATATTTAAATATGTATATATACTTTTTATTTCTTTGTAAATAGGGTTTGAGAAAAATGCCATTTCAGGTCTCTGTATGGGTAGAGATTTAGCAGAACTGACAAATAAAGCAAACTTTGGAACGAATAAAATAAGTTCATATATTTTTGACCAATTTTGCATTATATTGTCCAAAAACCCAACAATAATACACATCAAGACTTAAAAATGAATATAGTGGACAGTAGAGATAAACCAATTACCGAAACACTTCCATGAGCTAATATTTATTCAAGGTTCTCGCTGCTAGGCACACATAGAGGTCATTTAGCAAAGTAAAGAAAATTTGACAGTTGATATATTTGACCCTAGATAAATACACACAAACTGAAAAAGTATCCTGTCTTCCTCCACATGCATAATGTCAGTCATCACAGCAGTAACTGTCAGTACAAAATGAGATCACAGAGTCAAAAGAGTTTAGGGTGCTGACAGAACCAGCTGTGATGCTGAGCTTTAATAGAAACTCAATGAGGACATCCAAAATCTGCATTCAACAAGAAATCTGTACTTACCCTTAAAAAGGAAAGTTTAGCTCATCAGACTTACCTGCTGAGAATTTACCTCAGGCAATGGTAAAGATGAAGGTACAGGGAGAATGTGTCCCACTTACAAAGAGAATGTAAAAGAGCTGCACGGTAAAGGAAGAGTATGTAGTATTATGGAACATTCTGAACCTACTCACATTCTGCTGGAGGGATGTAAAGAGAGATTCCACTATGTACACTATGTATATATAAAAAACTGCAAGAACTAACAAATTAATCATCTCTTTTTCTGAACGTGCTTTATCCTCACTAGGGTCATGGAGGGGTTGGTGGGTGCCTATTAAAAGTACAAGGGGCAAAGGTACACCCTAGAAAAGTCATCAGTTCATCACAGAGACGAACATATAGAGATAAACAATCACACCTATGGGCAATTCAGATTAACTAATTAACTTATCAGTGTATGTTTTTGGAGAAACCCCACACAAACATGGGGAGAACATGCAAACTCCACACAGAAAGGTCTCACCCGCTGGTGTTGGAATTGAACCCAGGACCTTCTTGCTGAGAGGTACAAGTGCTAACCACTGCACAGCCATGTCACCTCTGCTGACACATGTATCACAGTAAAACATTTCAGTCATTTAGAACTATTGCTGATAATTATTGATTAAAAAAAAAAAAAAAAAAAACAAGAGAAAAAAACGGTTGAATTTAACTTATTTTGATGAAGCTACACTGTCACTTATGCAATGCTGTATCACATTTATTCTGATGGACATTTTTGCACTTTCACACAGAACATTGAATTCAATAGAGTAAGGCTGAATCTCATTCCACCCCTTACCCCTTCAAATGAAGCTATAAGACGTAGGGCTTGAAAAGGAACTCTATAAATTGGGACACCCCTTCAACACTCACCTACGTCAACAGTTCGCCCAACCAGTTGTTACGTAACCAAAAACGACAGCTGTAACCAGAGATAAACAAACATGTAGCTGCTGTAGTTCTCACATTCTCCTGGGATATAAGGATATTTTTACTAATATCTGCATCAAATCAGAGAAGTGCTATGTATCGACCGATTACTCCACATTTACGTAAATGGCCATTTTTTTCCATGTGCGTCAATCACTCGTAGCAAACGTTTTTGTCGCAATTAGCAAACCTTGCCGTAGTTTCTTTTCGCATAAAAATGCCAGTGTGTTTCGTTCCAGAGTGCCACTACAACAGCAATAATAATAATAATTGGCAAATATTAAGTAACATCAGTTAAATATCATCAGATGCTGTTGAGCTTGTCTCGCATACTGGCTCTAATGCGAATGACTGACAAGCTCTCCTCCGCCATTGGCTGTTCTTTCGACATGACCGGATTTGTAGTGATCTTCACCACAGTTGATACATCCTGGAAGAATGAAGTGAAGCTTGACAAGGTCACAGCCATATTTTTTTTAGTTTGCTATTACGAGACAAATGTAGTTCACTACACATGGTGTCACGCAAAACCTAAAGTAACTTTTGGTTAAATTTCACAAATAACATATGTAAATACCAGGGTTAATTTGAAATGCGACCACTCAGTAACTTTTATCTCTCCATTGACTTCCATACAATTTTTTTTTTTTTTTTTTTACCGATAGGTCCCATAGACCGAATGTAGTTGGCCATGAGTTAGGCTCTCCATTTCTACCTCTTTGTGTACGTAAGAAAAACATTGGTATTAATAGAACAATTCCAAAACTATTTACCATCATATTAATTTATCAAAAAAAAAAAACAAAAAAAAACCTCTATTGCACACTCTTTTACCAATGCATTACCCAAAATTAAGTCGCAGTGAGTCAGGAGCTGCTGCACCCAGATAATAAATTAAAAAACAAACAAACAAATAAATAAATAAACAAAAATAATCTGCATCTGTCTCCCTCACAGTAATTCTCATGATTAGGAACTAATTACGAGAGACTGATCTGAAAAGGGCTAAATAAAGAATAAAACTGACATGATATTTGCTGCTCAAAGCTAATGAGCAGCTCACCCAAGGGTCATGGACACTGGAAATATTATTTCTGTATGCAAGAAGTGGGCCTCAGATTCCACATGGTCGCATAATGGAGGGGGATTACCGAAGAATACCTCCTGTCATCTGTGGACAGCGCCATGAGCTGAGAAGGGATTGAAGGAGCGAGAGAGTGAGAAAGACAGGAGGGAAAAAGAGACAGAACTAGGCCAATTGTTTTGATGTGCTTAACTCTTTCTGCTTGTGTGTTTGTGCTTATGCATCCGACTGTTTATATAAACATGACTGCTGCTGTTGAAATGTAAACTACTCACTGTGGAGCTACTGTAAATACTCAGACTTGTATCACTATTAAAAACCAAAGGCTTGTTTTGCATTTCCAATTTAAAATGGTAAAAAAAAAAAAAAAAAAAAAAGAGAAGATTTTCTTCAAGTTGAGGAAGATTCATAGTTTTAATCAGTGTTTTATAACCTGGAAAACATAAATATTACTATATTTATATTTAGGGAGGTTAGTTTAGGGCAGGGGTCTCAAACCTATTTTCTTTAGGGGCCACATTCAGCCAGTGGGCCAAACCAGTAAAATAATAGAATAATAATTTTTAGATAATCAGAACTCTAAGTTTTTGTCTTTGTTTTAGTGCAACCCCCCCCCCCTAAATTACAAAAATACTTAGTTTGATAAAGTATCCAAATGCACAATATGTGAATAACCTGAAAAATAAGGGCAATTTTAACAATATTCTGCCTGAACTTATCATTATTTTGGATCAGTTCTACAAAGACACTAAACACTTAGTAACAGAAGCAGAAAATGATTAAAATTGTGCTTAATTTTCTGTAGATATTTCAGGTTATTCATATTTGTTCAAGTTCTTCACATTTGTTACACATTGTTACAGGATAGTTTGTAAATGTAAGTATTTTCATAATTGAATGTTAGTTTGTCCATTAAAACAAAGACAAAAATGTTAAATTGTCATCCGTTATAGACAGTTATAGAAAAAAAAACAGAGACAAAAATATTGGAACATTCGGTGGGCTACATTTGGCCCCCGGGCCGCATGTTTGAGACCCTCTTGGTTTAGGGGATGTCTCATATGCTAGCATAGATAGTGATACCAGGGGCTCTCTCTCATATTAACCCTCTTAGAATATCCATTTTCTCTGCAGATCTTCAGAGGTTCAATAGTGGATTTGTAAAAACTGTCATCATCATAAAACCAACAATTTATTATTGCAGTCACTTTTTTCTTCAATTTTTCTGTTATGACATAATAATGGTTAGTAAATCAAAGTATATAAATATAAACTAAGTGTAAGAAAATGCCTGAATTTCCCTGAAAAACACTGAGGATAATGTTTTAAATAGGTATCGGACACTTAGAAAAGGTTAGATGTAAAAATAAATAAATAAATAAATAATTATTTGGAAGTCACTGCAAAAAAAGGTCCAGGAATTTAAGGGTTAAATAATCACTATTTTTATAGAATAAAAAAAATAACTTGCAAATTACAGCGATTTTACTGTACTTGTTTACTGAAAATTGTACATTTGCTGAGGGTTACTAGCTGTGTTTATTTCTTGTCAAATAAAACAGAATCTCACTATAAAACATATTCTCTATGAATACAAGTAATATATTTTCTATATGCATTAATATAACCATAGAAATTGCAATGCACTCATTTACCCATCTTAAATAGCAAACATCAGTGTGTGAACGTTTCCATTTTAGGACTTAATCACCTGTCAATAATTCACCAATAAACAGCAGTTAACTCATCCTTTAGTCTAATAATCTAATATTGGGGCAGAGATCAATGACTGTACATAATGTAGGGAAAGCTAGTGACATACTTGGGTAACAAATCTGATTTGGACCTCCTTCCCCCAACATAAACCTATAATTAGTGCTTTTGGGGATGCAGTTTGGTATAGAACTAATGAAGCAGAATGTTTCAGTATGTTTCTTCAGACAGCAGGATGGGAGGAGTACATGTTATGTTCAGTAATTTACCATCATATACTCACTCAGTACACTGTATTATGGTTATGTCTGTTTAGGAACATATAATTGAGACTTTCATCCTTTTAAAGGTTAATAAATGCAGAATTTGAACTAAATTCATGATGAACAATACTCGCTTGATAAGCAACAAATTGTGACAACTTCAGCATTTTTATGCCAATGCTTTAATTAAAGCAACAGCAATAAACAGCTCTACTGTGCAAGACATTTCTAGAATTTAAATCCACAATAAAACTAACTGTCTATTTGGATGCAAATAACCACAAGGCAGCTATTTAGCAATTTACACTCACTAATACCGACGCACACATACAAAATGTGTAATATAATATGTAATGTAAGCTTCCATGGAAACAAGGGTGTGGTGGGTGAATGAAATTGACACAGGACTTTCACCCACGATATTGAGGCTCATTGCCTCTGTGACACTTTTGATTTTTTAGTTTATTTTTCACAATGTGTTTTTAACCCTTGTATTATACTAAGGGTCAATTGGACCCATTTCAGTTGTTGTGTTGATCAAAGTACTGGTTATTATTTCTTTTTCCTGATGAAATGTTGTGATTTTTCCTCATAGAGTCATGAATTGTTGAGTAAAATCTAAAAATAGAAAAATATAATGGTACGTCTGTGCAGAGTTTATATACAAAGATAATGTTGTGGGTAATTTTGACCCAGACACTTTAATGTGGGTAAAATAAACCAAAATAAGCATGTCTTTACGATATATTTTCTTTTCTTTACCCAATTATTAGTATTTTGATTGTTTTTCTGAATAAGCTTCTGTAAAACTGTAAAACTACTTGGAGAAGGATCCAGTGACACAGGTGTAAAAAGATGGAAAAGAATGAAAAATTAAATAACATGTGTTTTGTGAAGAGGGAAAAACATGAACAAAATAGTTCTTAAATACAATGTTGAAATAATAATAAAAAAAAAATGTGTCTCTTCTCTAAATATTTATTTTATGGAAAATTAAGTTGTTATTGGTTTACCCTGTTATTTATTTTTTTATTATATTGAGTGGATTTATACAACACACTGAAAAAAGTAAAACAATAAATCAACTTAAAAATTCTTCTTCAATATGTCACACTTAAAACATCTAGTTAAGTGAATCAAATTAAATTAAAATAACCCTAATCATATGCAATTTAATTTGGTTCACTCAATTAGATTTTTTATGTGTCCATAAATAGTCAAAATTATGAGAGAAAAAAAAATCTAAATTGATGGTTCAAAATGACCTGCAACATACTCAATGTAATTAATTTTCAACATAATACAAGGGTTAATACATTTAAGTTTTTAGTTTCTCAACGTACCTACTTCATTAATAAAAGAGTCTAGTCATTCATAAATGACATGAAGTTTCTTTCTCTTTCTGCAAAAGTAGGTAATGGTACACATCTGTATCATGCATACACTGCCTGGTCAAAGTCACACAGAATAATATTTTGTCAGATGAACTTTAGCTTTGACTGGTTATGACATACAATTCAGCATGGGATTGTAATACTATGAAATATTTATGCTGTTACAATAAATATCACAACATTTATTTCCATTTTTTTTGTTAAGAGCTTGTATTGATGATAGGAAAATTGGACTATTATATAAAGTCCCTACAGAAAATCCCAAAGTTGTCATGAACTTCAAGTCTGGACTCCGTGTCGATCAATCCATGTGTGAAAGTGATGTTTTTATAATCAATAAATATACAATTTGAGCCTAATGAATCAAGGGAAAACAATGATTCATTCAGTATATTCAGGTTTTCAGATGACCTTGAATTAACCCCAAATCATAGCACTTGTAATACACTGCAGAGTTAATTTAATTTGTAATATACAAAATATAATAATATTGTAATATAAGCTGTTTTAATATTTTATTAGGGTGGAAGTGGGAAACTGGCCGGTTGATTAAGTGGTTTTTAAATGTCGTTTTTTTTTTTTTTTTTTTTTTTTTTTTTTTATGTTTTTATGATAAAGTGGTCTTTGGTATGAAAAAGTTTGAGAAGTCCTGATTTATAGTGACGGTTGTTCAAAAAATGAGAAACTATTCACTGCATCAGCTGCTGAAATATTTAATCACTACCAAAATTACTTTACTATGAGTTTTATTTGTCACATGCACCCCCTCAAACACACACTGACTGCACTAAGGAGCTCCTTTAGTGACAGACTAAGACATCCCAAGTGTGTGAAGGATAGATATCACAGGTCCTTCCTTCCTGCAGCTGTCAGGATCCACAATAGAAATACACAACCTACAACAAAATACCATTAACAGTCATATACAGTGCAATTAATCCATCCCATGTGCAATAGTGTAAACAGTGTATATAGTGTAAACAGGGTATATAGTCTAAATAGTGTAAATGGTGTGCATAGAATTTGATTTTTTTTTTTTTTATACAATTTTTGTTGCTGTGCTGCTCTATTCTGTGCTGCTGTAAACCTGGAATTTCCCCTCGTGGGACTAATAAAGGAATATCTTATCTTATCTTATTGTACATGTACATTGGCAGTGAAATGAAAGTGACGTTGGCAGATGTGCAAAGATATACAGATATAAATATTATATAATAAAGTTAAAAAAATACTATAGGTAAAAAGAAAAAGTAAGAATAAGATAGAGGTAAATAAACATTCTTTAAACTGTACAGGTAAATAAGGTTACTTACTCACCTTACCTACTGAGTGAAAGGCTCTTATCTTTAGCCTAGCTTAAATGTAAATGGATTTTCTTTTATTTATTTTTTGGCCTGGGCAGTGAAATCTGAAATACAATGGCTGGCAACTACAAATAGTAAAAAAAAAAAAAAAAAAAAAAAAAAAAAAAAACAAAACAGTTACCTAATATGTATTTTTAAATCAATTTAGTCCATTGTACTCAGTTAAATACATCTTAGAGTCACTTATGATTGGAGATCTGAGCTGGTTTGATGGCACATGGCATTGCTGTGCCAGGTTGACTAAGAAGGTCACTCTATCCATCCAGTAAAGATTATCAGAGTGTTGGATGGATGTTAGGTAACATGGGATGCACAAAAACACATTATTCTGCGAATGACATGTTGACATAAAACCTTCCATCTGCAAAAGAGGATGTGCTGTTAATACTCTTGGCTTGCATGTGTTGATATGCATTCAGGGTCTGTGGCCTGGATTGTTTTTGCTAAAACATCTGTATTTAATCCCTTTTTTACAATATTAACAGATTGGTATTTTATGTAAAAACATGTTAGAATGCATATTTTTTTTTGTATTATAATTTAGATTTAGATATATGAAAGATTCTTTTCTTTCACTTTACAAAAAAAAAATAAAATGAAACTATGGCTAAATGGAAGACTATACATTCTGAATGTGATAAAATATACATTTCATAGACTTGGTGAGTAACTCGTGTATATTTATTACTGTGTAGATATTGTATTTGACGAAGACAAAAGGCTGATATGCTAAAAGTGGAAATAATTAATTATTGTAGCATAGAGCACTGACTTAATGGGTATTTAGTTGTTAACTGAGGTACTTTATTCAGATGATAGCTCTTAGCAAGAAATGAAAAGTGATCTTAATGATTGTATTTAATTTTTGGCCTAAAATCTAATTATAGTGATTGAAATATTTCCTAACCTTGAGACTAAGTAATGTCCCAGGAATCTGCACTGAGCTTTCCTTTGGTACAACTTGGCATGTATTTGTGACTGTAGAAAAGGGAAAAAGTAGAACAACCTTTGGCAAAGTAGGTAATGTGATGTCCATTAGGAAATTGATTCTTAACCTGGGATATGGAGATGAATGCATGGCTCAGGATGGTGGAGAATGCATGGCACAGAAACATTAGAAAAGGAGAAAAATACACTTTCTGTTTTCTCATCGATACAAATTACATTATCTCATCGGTATTTCCTTCTCCTCCACCCCTGCCGGCCCACATCCTTCCGTGGAGACCAAGCATCCCCTGTCACCTGTCAATCAATCCTGACAGATAGTGACCTTGCTCGGCATTGTTCGAAGCATTTTGAATCGACCTTGCCTTTTCAAGCTGTTTCCACTGCTGCTTTCCCTAGCAATTGGCTCGTAAAGGAGGTGCAATGCCAAATAAAATTGGATTGATTGGCTCTAATATTAGTTGATTTATTGGGTTTGAGTCTGAGGGGTGGGGCCACAGATGTTCATAGTTTCTCTCTGCCCACTTGTATTGCACATTCAAAGCATGCAATGATGAAATTATGGACAGGCAGCGAGTGTTTGACACCATGACCCCAATTTATCAAGCTAATCTAGACAAAAGTTGGGGCGCATTTCCTGCAAAAGTCCATTTGTTTCTATCGAGCTGTATTTACAACACAATTTCTATTGAAAACATTTTTGATCATTGTGTCAAAATGAACAGGCTGACTTTGATTATGCTACATCTGGCAACATGAAAATAGCTTTTGCTGTGGTTTAACCAGATGAGAAATGCTTGACTGCAGGCCATTGTCATTTAGAAGCAAACACTATGTAAAGCAAAAGTATGTCAGCATGATTTGTGTCCTCAAATGATACTTCAGGAAGTTTGTTTTGTCCTAAATTACTGCAGAAATTGCAGTGTTTAAATAAGAGGGAGGACGCTAACACATGAATTAATCTGTAATATTCACGCTTTCTTTTGCGTGGTTATTATGCAGGTAGAGGAGCTGGGGTAGACCAAGACTGATATGAGTGAGCCTGTGTGTGTGTGTGTGTGTGTTGGCTGGGTTAGCTGTCTAACTCAATCTGTCCAAGCTCATGTTTCTGTCAGGGTTAGCGTAAGCCAGCAGTCAGCTATGTCAGACACTAAATGCCAGTTTCAGGGAACAAAGTCGCTTTATTTTTGCCTCCATTTCATATAGAGCTCAAGGAAAGAAAATCACAGAGACGGACGACGATGTTGAGACAGGGGTTTCAACTGCATGTGTGGGTGTCAGGAATGAAGATGAAGCAGAGTATTGACGAGAGAAGAACAGTTATACAGCCCCCCCCCCCCTCTCTCTCTCTCTCTCTCCTTTTACTCTGGGAACACACTACAAAATGTGCTGATGTGCTGTGTTTGAGGATGTGTGGGTGCATGTGTCGGGAAGGCTGCTCATGTGAGGTTGTTCCTATCAAAGAGACAGAGAACTGTCACAATCTGCACCTTAAGCACTCTCGCTTTCTTACGCTTTATTCCTGTGGCACTGTCTCTCTGTTTCACCAGGGCGGTCAGAGATGAGGGATTTTTCTTATTATTATTATTATTATTTGAGAGAGGGGGGGGCTGAACAATAACAAAATTGTTGCCCGTGGTGAGCTGTGTTTTTTTTTTTTTTTTTAAAGTGTCTGTTGCCAATCTCTCTTCCCTCCTCTACATTTTTCTGCCTTTTTTTTTTTTTTCAGTCAAGCTCATTCTCGCACATCACAGCCCCTTACCTCCACCCCCCACCCCTGTCTCCCTCACTCCCTTTCGCTCTCTCTCTCTCTCTCTCTCTCTCTCTCTCTCTCTCATGAATGTCACCTCTACTGATGGTGGCTGCTGGAATTCACGCACACATACTCTCACAACCACTCGCTGACTTTGGATGGGAGGAGGAGGAGGAGGAAGAGGAGGAGGAGGGAGGAGGGAGGGGGGGGGTTCGGTGAGGAGTGTGGGAAAAGAGCATGCCATCGGAGGCAGAAGAGGAATCTCTCTCTGTCTGTGTCCATGTCTCTGCTCTGTTCCCGGCTTCATTCCTACAAAGACGCTCGCTGTTCTACCTCTGGATTTAAATCAGCTGGATTATCACTTGGAACCTCTGCTCATTATTCCATGCTGCCATATTTAGATGGGGGGCAAAGTTGGACCTCCATGGACTGCACAAATGGTGACAAACAGTTTTGCATTTTTAAGAGCTTCCTAGCATTCAAAATGATTTCAATTTACTTCAGTAAAAGTGTTTTTATATGTAAAATACTTTAAATTCTATTTCTTTGGTATTGTCTTTTCCAAGTAGGTTACAGTAGATATTTTTGCAATTTTTAGAAGTTGACAGTTAAGGCACGTTTTAATTTGAAAAATGAGTGGGGAAGAAGGGTAGAGATGTCTCCTTCTTTGTCTTTTTAAAGTCAATCTAACCTTGGTCTATGTCTGTTTTTAAAACTGAAGATGTAACTGCAGAACTTTTTGTGTTCTGTTAGCATCAGTGATTTTTATTTTTCAGCCAGAGTGGAGTCTTTACATTGGACTGCAGGACAACTTACATTTCTTTCAGTTTTTCCCTCTCCTAGGGAACCCTCAAACTAAACTCTTCCCTGTTAACCCATTTAGCCTCCCCATCTCCCCTGTGGGGGCTTCTCTCAAACCTCTTCTCTACACTAGTTTTTTTTTTTTTTGTTTTTTTTTGTGAGGAGAGAAAAAGCCAAACCACAAAAAAAGGGGGCTACTGGGAAGGAAGCCACCCCCCTCCCAAAGGTGAGAGGGGGGGAAGATGGCAGCTCTCGCCAGCTCTCTCATTAGACAGAAACGGGCAGTCAAGGACGACCAAACCAATCGACCGGTAGCCAATAAACGCAAGCCCTGTCCTAAGAGCAACAAGTCCTTGTGCCAGAAACAGATCCTAGTCTTGATCTCTAAAGTACGGCTATGTGGGGGTCGAAAAGGTCGAAACGACAAAAGACCAGGTGAGTCACTCCTATCATTTACATTCAACCATTTGTTTCTTAATCAATCAGGATATTTTGGAATAACAGAAAGCTGATCCAATATAGAATGTGGGGACTGAAAATGGATAAAACACTTGCAACAGTTACATTATAATTGTATATGTTGCAAAACTGACCCTTGGGAGTATTTTGTTATATTTGTTCAGGGTATTTATTTCAGAAGTGAGTGGCCCACTGAAAAACATTATGCGATCAGTTAGCTGTCACCGTGTTTATCCTCCTTTTATCTAAACCTAAACTGGAATGCTCTTAATCTACATTACATTCAGATCAACCTCATATTAGCATACATACCCAAAGCTATTTGGTATTAGAGGGACAAGTTGTTGTTTTTTAATTATCATTACCATAGGTGGTAGTGATAATTAGCACTAATTCACCATAAATAAAGGTATATGATCAGCTGGTGAATGTTGTTGAATTGTAGAGCAAAGCTGTCTTGGCGTCTACAACAGCAACCTTACCAAATGATGCTGACAAACTCGTGGGCTGGGTAACTGTTACCGTCAGATTCTCGGTTGCACATTTGCTTTGAGGTCTCATTTGACAATTTTTTTTATGATGAGGTGTGAACATTACCTCCGTTTCACCAATGTGTGACTTATCAATGAGAAAGAAAAATGAGGGGAAAAAAAAAAAATCCTTTTGATATCGTAGCAGGTGCAGTGTATACCGTTCTTTCTGCTTACACATCATATTTTCAGAATCTATGTCTTTCTATAACTTTTGACTCTACTTGTCCTATGGTTGCATTCAGGATTATGTGAAGCTTTAGGTGGAAACAATGTAGTATATTTGCCTTATGTGTCACTGCTGACTTATTTAATTCATGAGTGACAAATGTTTTGCTTTATTCATGCACAATTAGTGTAGTATGCTTAAGTTAAATTATGCATACTACAGAAATGTCGCTGAACAAATATCCTTCAGAAAGAAGCCACATACTTTCATGGCTGATTGGATAAGAAACAATGAATTTAGAAAGCACCCCCCCCACCCACCCCTCCCCTTGCAGCTAAAGACTGCATATAAGCAGATAGAACGTGAGAATGATGAGCGATGAGCAACTGTGAGCAAAGCTTTGTGCATGATAGAGGACTTTCATTTCATTCTGCACCACTCCATTCACGTAACGTATATCTGCTGTGCTTCAAACATTGCAATTCAGAAACTTTGAAGTCAAACCGCATGGCCTGGAGATTGATGTACTAAAGATAAGACAACGTTTTGTATGCAGTGTGAAAATTGCAGAAGGCTTTACATTTCAAAGCTTAATCACCAGACATTTGTTTGGTTTGAGATGTGTGGGTCTAAGTGCCTGTTTATGGCAATACATTGTATGAAAATGGCTTCCTGTGTTGGTTATGACAAAACTGCACATTTTCATTAACATCACATCCACAAATGTACATATATATATATATACCTGTGTATCTCAGTCACTAACATAAAAAAAACAACAACAAAAAACTACATTTATGGCATAAAAAAATAACTAATGCTGTAATGTTCATGTTTTTGTTCAATGAAATTAAGAAAATATTTTTTTTCCACATAATTGGTGCTACTATTAGACAATCAATACATTACTATGATTAGAATAAGTATTTTCAGGCCATTATACTAGAGTTTCCACTTTTCAAATTTTTGATATTGGATAGGTTAGAGGAACGCAGATGTGCGCTAGCTTCAGGAATGTGTTTTCATACTAAATAAAGATATGCCTTAGTTTGATTAAATAATTTTTTTTGCATGCACCTGTTGCTTTTAAAGAGAACGGTGGAGCAACAGGTGAACAATGGTAATGACGGCCGAAGTGTGTTACATTATTATTCATTTTCTTATGACCTCCACCAATGAGGTCATGTTTTCATTGGGGTTTGTTTGTTTATTTGTTTGTCTGTCAGCCTGTTAGCAAGGTAGCCCAAAAAGTTATGGACATATTTTGATAAAAAAAACTAAAAAAAATCAGGAAATGTTGATAGTGGCAGAAGGAACACATTAATAAATCTTGGTGGTGATTTTTTTTGGGGGGGGGGGGGGTGATCTACCCTGGTGGAGGTCTGGGCTCCCTAAGTGCTTTACTAGTTATTATACATTTATTAATTTTACACATTCAATGGGTGATTTGTTAAATTCTCTTCAGGACCATGATGAATCTGCTGAACCCACGTCCATATCACAACATTTTTCATGGATTTGTTGCCCCCTTTGCAGACATATTGTGGATTTAAACCATTCTTAGCAAAAATATGCAGATGTATTTATGTTTAAATACTAGAGGATTAGTGATAAATGTGGAGAAATTCCTAGAAACATGCTGGGAACAATATAAGGACAATGCCAGTGTTAAGTAATATCTGAAAGGGAAACCAACAGATTTGTTAGATGCAAAGAATTAGATTATGTGTGTGCATAACTAACACACACATAATCACAATCATTTTATGTTTATCCAGCTACAGTTTCAGGGGAAGATTTCCATTTGTTCTATGGACTGTCCCGGTATTACAGAGGTTTAAGGCTCCAATAATCAACCACCATGTTTTCAGTTCAACCCCAGATCCATGTGACCTTAATGCATGTCATTGCCTGTCTCTCCATCCTTGTTTCCTCTCCTCTGTGCAGTGTAATTTTAAATCACTGAACAAAACACCTCTGTTCTGCAATATATCCTGACATGCACCAGCTGTTTGGACTTCTACCTTTCTTTTTTCTTTACCATAGCTACAGCTATACTTATAATCTTTAAAACTAGTCACCCCAAATAGCACACAATATAAAACATACCTAATTGTTAAGGTTATTCACATTTTATTGTTACAGTATATATATTTTTTGCAGTCAAACAATGACAAAAATTTGAAGTTGTCATCCTTTATAGGTAAAGAAAAACCTGAGAAGAAAATATGGAGTCATTCGAATAGGTTATTATGCTCTTCATCTCATGGGCTGCATTGGAACCGTTGGAAGGCCACGTGTTTGAGACCCCTGTATTAGCGTTTAAAGTAAAACACAATCTTTTCCTAATCTTAAAAAATGCATTTGTATTGCTTAAGCCTAAATATTTACAGTACTCAGGATGGAAACTCCGGTGTCTGGTGATAATGTTGTGGATTTTGTATATCTGACATTTACCCTATCTAAGGTTCAACACAATGTGGAAAGACAAAAACAATTTGTAGATGCTTCAGTGACAAATTACTTTTTCTTGCAATAAAGTGAAGTCGCTGATTACATTCGTAATAAACGGAATGTGGGTGACATTCCGTTTATTACAAAACATAATTGGATTTGCAATTTAGCATAATGTACTGTTGCCTGTAGACATAGATGTTGATGTTGCCATCTAAAGGCAGTGGAAATAATGTGCCATTTTAGCTCTTGCACCACCCACAGGTAATGGATCAAGTTATTTGAATCTGAACCAAGCTCAATGATAGGAAATTAAGCTTATGCTTTTATAGAGTAGAAGTCCATGTCTTTTATAACATCTGCATAGTAGCTCATCATTTGAACAAAATAATATTATGCTATGAAATGTGTTTTCCTCACACTAGGCAGCCATGGTTGTGCTCTGCATATTATGTATCTGTTGGAGCCTTTTCCAGAGCTGTCATATTAGCATCAGACCAACACATGTAAGCTATATTTATTACTGCCATAAAGCAATGGGCTACTGGAAAAAATAAGGATGGACATAAACCTTGATGCTCATACATATGGTTGCCATAAACCTCACCCAAAATGAAATCCATGACTTTGCCCATTTCTTGATCATGCTGCTCTCACTGTCCTACAAACACCTTACAAGGCTCCCTTTCAACTCAGAGTTAACCACAAAAAAAAAAAAAAATCTCCCTCTGCTGCTGTCAATGATCTGTACTGTTGCCCTCGTTTCAGATCAATTTGGCTCATTAATGTATAGCGATTAATCAATAATCACCCTCTTAGTTTGTTCAAGGTTAAATCTGACTTGCAAAGAGGAAGGGGGTGGTATTGAACAGCCCTCCCCTGTGTATCACACTTAGCACCTTCCTCTTAGATCAAATGAGAAAACAATCTTAGATATTTACACATACAATACCCCTAAGGAAAGGAAAACACCACCGCGCTTTGCAGAATGAAAATATACATGCATTCAAAATAGCAACTTAAGTTTCTAATCACAAATCCATGCAAATATAATGCAGGCCGAAACATCTCGAGGCATTGAGTGGGCTGTTTGGCATGGTGCTACAATGTAGTATGTATGTTGTCAGAGTAAGCATCCAAGGGGCCAGTCGACAGTTGGAGCACAAATCTAGGCCCCGGCTGGCAAGCAGCAGACCGGGTTACAAGGAGAGATTCAGCAGAGGATAGCATTAAGCTGACCCCAAGAGATCAGGGCTGCAAACTCGCTTACTCAACAACACCTGATCAGACAATGCAGTGTTAGGTAGCTTCTCATCAGAACTTTACTGACTGTGACAGGGGTCAGAGAGAGACAGAGAGAGAGAGAGAGAGAGAGAGAGAGAGAGAGAGAGAGAGAGAGACAGACAGACAGAGAGAAAGAGAGAGAATGGGAGAGTATTCTGAGGTAAATAGAAGCTAAAATGGAAAAGTAAAGATATTAATGATTGCAGAACAAATTGTGTCAAAAGGTGGAGGTGGATGATGATGATGATGATGATGATGATGATGATGGTGGTGGTGGTGGTGGTGAGGGAGCTTGTGCTGTTCATAAAGAGGTAATCACAAACAGAGGAAGGGAAGTAAGTAGAAATAGCAGTGAAGATTAAAGTAAAGGTGGGTGGGACTAAAAAGAGGCTGTGAATCAGTCTGTCATAGAGGCAGCATGTGGAGAAGTAGATGAGATGGGAAGTCATGGGGCTGGATATTAACTGTCTTTGCAAAGCTTCCTCCAGACACGAAGCTCTTCTCTTGTTTAATAATCTGTCCAGAAAGTGGGTTGCCTGTAATTGAAAGCTTTTCTCTTATTATTTAATGCTTATGTGTTGTTTTGTTTTGTTCAATTTGAGTGGGTGGGTGGGTCTGTATGTGCCACTTCAGTGGTTACTCTGTTGTCCTGGAACTCATGCATTAACAGAGTTTGAAAAGTTCTCACTTGGAAGGGGCATATGGTTTTTTTTTTATTTTTATTTTATTTTTTTATTCCATATAGTTTAATTAGTATGTAGGTGTGAATGTGAGAGTGAATAGTTGTCCAGAATATACCATATGTAGCCATGAAGAAGAATACTTTTTTCAGAAAATGGATAGATGTATATATTTAATCTATGTGTGAATTAAACGTGGTTGAATTTCAAACAGTGAGATCAACGGTTGTAACTAATCCCTATGTGTTAAAAGCTCAGGCTACAGCTGTAAGACACTGTGGAAGGTTATTCATGCTTCCCTGCTTATAATCAGAGGGAAATTCAGGCTCAAACATGAACAAAGTTACAATATTGATTTGTTTTCATAGCATATGGAACCAATGAAGGACAGCGTAGTTCTGACGCACAGACTGTATATTGTTTGGGGACACAGGAACTGTTTCTAGTCACACCAATGTGATTAACTATCACCATATTGGCTTTTTGGACCCAGAAGAGTCTGAATTTGAACAAGAGGGAAAATGCTAGGGAATTCAAAGGGGTTAAGGGGTGAGCTAATGTGAAGTGTCTTACCTTAATGACTTTGTAAAATTATAAACTTCATTAAGCAAAGCCATTGTACAGTCTTGTCAGTGAAATCTATTAACAAGTACAGTCAAGTTGTCTGTCACTGAAAAATTCTTTTTATTAAATAGATAGAAACACTAAAAGTCTGACCCAGATGGTGAGTCATATCAACCTGTCAACAGAAGTCAGATGGAAAAGACATGAAAACCTGCCATTTATCCTATGGTATTTACAATTTTAACATTAATAATGATTAATAATTACAGTTACAAATAAAATAGACTGGAATGACTCATGAGGAAGTTACTAATTACTGTGTAACTCACATAGTTAGAGAGAAGTTCAACATAAGTCTAAGAAGTCTAGGCTTTTTGCAGCCAACCTCAGTGGCCAAATATGGTAACATGACTTTAAAAATACTTCCACCTTGGCTTTATTTTCTAGCTCGAGTTCTTGCATTGTGGTCTAACATAACTATAACAAAGGTTAAATGGTTAATATTCTTTATCATCTACATAGGGAAATGTAGCCTCTGCATTTTTCCCATTGCAATACATACAGTATCTTGCTTTAGAATTAACACAGCACAAACAGTGAGCTGAACTGAGGGTGCTTATAGGGACCAACTCTAGATCTTCATCAGCACTGACAAGACAATCTACCTATATACAGTAGTGGATGAAGGTTTTCACACACCCTTAAAAATGTACAGGTTTAAGGGTGTGTGACAGTCTCCATGCTACATCTTGCCAAAATAACCAGGTTTGACCTCAGCAGAACATAGCATGTGCAGAATCATGTGGGTTCAGACATGGGAACAATACTTGACAGATTTCAGTGATTTAAGAATGAGTTTTAATGTAACATAACACAAATCCATGGGGTGTTTCCCTCACCACTGTATGCATGTTTTTAATCTCTCCCAACATTGGTTGGTTGGGAGAGATTATTGTAATCACTGTGTGTGTGTATGTGTGTGTGTCCGCAGAGATAAATCATGCTATAACTCAATGAATACTTGACATATCACCATGAAATTACATGGGCATATACATATAACTAATGTGCATCAGTTGCAATGATCCATTTGAGTAAAGGTCAAAGGTCAAGGTCACAATTAACTAAAATGTCAAAATCACATTATTGGTTATAACTTGAGAATGGAGGGTCACAGAACTTTCAGATTAGTACCAAACAATGCAGAATGAAGATTTCTACAATTAGTGTTATCACCTACGACCAACAGTTTTTGAGATCTCTGGAGGTCAAAGGTGACATGTAGCAAAATAAACTTTTGTAACACTGTTTGTGTGTCAAGCATAGACATATCACGCTATAACTTAATTAATACTGGATATATTATTATAATATTACACGCACTGATGCATATATGCATATAACAAAATTACCAATATTGCAAAAGGTCAAAGGTCAAGATTACAGTTAGCAGAAAGGTCACAATATTGTCTCCAATTTAAGAACATGTTTTCATCGAAATTTGAGATTGGCACATAATAGGGGCGAGATTAGGTATTCTCTGAATACTTGTTTGTTTTTTATCATGTTTGCCATATGCTGGACCAAGGCAGGTTCTGTAGAAACTGACTGATCAGAACATAGTTGGCTTTTTCTGGTTCAGAATGAAGATGTACATTACATGCCAGGAGAATAATAATAATAATAATAATAATAATGATTGTAATAATAATAATAATAATAATAATATATTGTAGGATAAGTTTTCCTTTAAAATACAGACCAGAAAATATGCATGATGGGTTATTTTTTTATATGCTACTTCTTCAGCCCTCAACAACATGTCCCTATACTAAAATAACCACTTCTAAAAACACAACACAATAACATGAAATATGTTTTAAAAATGAGATTTATATACTTCAGGCATTTCAGCTTTAACATGGTTAAGGTTTTGATAGAAAAACAACTTACATAACACTTTTGATGTAACAAATATTGGCCCATGCGATTACTTTTTTTCCTACATGAAATGGTACCGCTTTAACCACCTGCAAAAACTGATCAGTACATGATACTTTACCAAGTTCATGTCAGTTTTAAGGTAAATGACTTTTTTTGCTAAGTTTAGTGAAACCTAGGTACAGTATATAACAATAATAATATATATCATCAAACAAGAACAATGTCCAGAAGCTTAACACTATAAACAAGAGTTGGTGATCGTTAGGTCAGTTCTGAAGATTTGAACTCTACAGTTCATCAAGTGGATCTAAATTTCTGTTCTGAAATGATAAGGGGTACATCTGTCTCTGTGTACGAGGAGGTTGATCTGGGTCATCCCTTTAACTCTGTACAAAATCAAGACACCAGATTACACCCCAGTGAAACAAGACTTTTGGTTGTAATCTTTCTGACTTTCTCATGTAGAGTAAAAGCCCACCAGAGATTAAGGGATTTATATAATTTATTTTAATTTTAGGGCTTTATCTAACTGTGTCTCTGGGCTGCAGAAGCTTCTTATACACCCAACAAATAAAGTCACAGTAGGGGGATCAGTGTCTTCTTTTATTGGAGTTCAAGATCAGGCTTGGCTTGTGAAGAGGTTGAGAAGATATTTGGCTGGAGAGAAGCTGTCGACAGTGGCACTGAGGCAACAGATGGATGTGTGTACAATAAAACACCCCTTTGTTACCTGTTGTCCTAAAGATACTACCTTTAACCTCCCACACATATCTGCTAAATTAAATCCGTGGATGCCTTGATTAAACCTGACAAGGACAGATTGAATTTAACCTCTAACAAGAGAAAGACAGTGAGGATGGAGGACGTCTATAGAGGCAATGATGAGGGAAGAAAAAAGGGACTGGAGGAAATCTGAATAGGTGACATAGTCCATGAGACGCAGGTGCTTAAAGTGCTCTGATCAGACAACTACCATATGGGTACTTCTATGAAACTGGGTACACTTTAGTATCTGACACTTTGCCAGTTTTTTTTTACCCAATAATACAAGAGAAATTTAGACATACTTCACCCCCAGGATGTACCCAACGATAAAAAATAATACTTTTGCTTTGAGCCATGCCATAATTAATGCATTTTTAATAAAATATTAGGGCCAAAAATAGGACCAAAATTGAAACATAAAAAACTACCCAGGTGTCAGTGTATTTTATTTTGGGGGAAAAGAAAGAAAGAAAGAAAGAAAAAGGCTTGAAATGAACTTGTATACCACTTTAAATAAAGACATTTTGTTGCATTTGACGATCCTAGTGTTTTTTTTTCAATCCAGACATGCACGTTTTTCATGAATCAGCAGTCTTATTCTTAGTCTATATATAACCCATCATGCACTCACATTACACACAGAATCTACTCATTCAAACACTTAGAAATCACAAATTATTTTATAACAGTGGTCATTTTTGTGAAACACTCTGTCATTAGTTCAATTCCCAAAATGTAGCCAACCTGTGGGAGAATAAAGAGAATAAAAAGGAGGAGCATGTCATTTTTGTGATCTTTTTGACCGTGTTACATGTAGATTTTAGAATATAAATAATGCAAAAATCATCTAAAACTATGTTTTAGTTTGTTAAAATAGTTTATCTTTCATCTCAGTATATATTTATTTTTAAAATAGAGCCAAAACGTTTCCAAACTTTCTACATAATGTTCATTTACACCTTGTTTGACATTTTAGCTGCCATGTCCTGTTTTAGGGACACATTTTATAGAAGCATCCATATACACTTATTTAATTTACATTGACCACTGCATACAGTCTGGAGTGTGTGTATGTATACTTCTGAAAATCCTATGTAAAGTGACTGCAGCATTTCCTGTAAAATGACAGTGTTTAAACTAGTGAAAACCTTGTTCAACAATGCAAACACCTACAGTAGAACCACTGAAAACAGTCCAATTCAATGTATACAGTTTATTTTTCTTTATCTTTACACATTTGCACATCTTTTTGGCAAACAAATAGTGTATGTTTAGAACGAAGCTTTAGATATTTTTCTGTAGCATTTACTTTCCGAATGCAGATTAGCATTTCACAATAAGGTTTCTATCAAACTACCTATTTGATAAAAAAAAAAAAAAGCCCTATTCTGCGCTTTGCTCACTGTGCATGTTTGCATATGCAAATTATACATATATTTGTGTCTGCAGATTTCCATTTGTATTCATAGTTCCTACAGTATTTGGATGAACTACACTATAGAATCCCTACTCTGCTGCCAAGCCGCTCTTAGGCATCTATACTGGTGATTTGCTACTTCTATGTACGAACAATGCAGTTTGTGAAGTGTTTCAACAAGAAAATCAATCCAAGCTTAAATTCTGAAGGTTTTGTTGCCCTTCTCTATACTATTCATCTTAGCTCTTTTGTTTACTTTCGTGATCATCACACAATCTGACTGGTCTGGACCCCTGTGGGAGTGCAGAGGAATGTTTGTGTTTGTTTGTTCTGCATATATTAATGTGCCTATTTGTGTTCTTGCTGGAGGGTACATGGGAAAGAGGATAGGTGAGGTGAGTGGGGATGCTATTAAGAGTCAGTGGTCCTCCTTTTGTGGCTCTGGAACTTATTTCTCTATATGCCACTGCAAAATGGTGTTATGATTATGCTATTGATAAAGCAATGAAGTTGTAGTACACACTGCAGCACTCATTCTGACACCTCTAACTGTCACCGATATGCGTCTGTCATAATGCTAATGAAGCACATATGTGCATATTGAATGTGTGTCACGGAAGCAGTGTGGGTCCTATTTGCTCCTGCTCGTGTTTGACATGCTCTTGTCAGCACCATTAACGGGTGACAGTAACTCTGCATCAGTTGTGTCAGCTGATGCTATTGTCATGTAAAAACATTTATGAACCTAAATTAAGATGCCCCTGTTGGAACTGCAGTCGACTTGATGAATCGTTCTTTAATCTGATCTTTGTATTCCTTATTCCTCCAGAATACTATCATTCTTTTTTTTATATTTTCTCCATCCCTTTCTCCACTCTCAGTCTGTATCTTTATACCTCTCTAAGCTTCCATCAGTGGCCTCTTCCTTTACTCTTCTGTGCATTCATATTTTTCTCCAGTTTCACACAAATGCCTCACTTTTGCTTTGCTTCTACGTTGTAACTGCCTTGCTTCACCGTCCCTTGCCTCTCTCTCTCTCTCTCCCCATCTTCCCATAAGGTTGATAATTACTAGCAGCACTGTAGCACAGCACATGGCCCAGTTTAGAAATGAAAAAAAAAGGATGAACCATGTTCTCCTTTTATTAGAAGCAGAATCAAACACTACACTAGAGACACACTGCTCTTTTTCTCTTACACATGCAGTTCACATGCATGTCTACATAAACGACATGGGGCTGCATACAAACTCAGTGAGAGGCTGAGGTAAAGAGGGAGGCTAGACACGAAAGAAAGCTTGATGAAAAGGGAGGGGAGAGTCAGGGAGTCCTGAAAATATAAGCCAAGGAAAACCCCTGTTGTTTGGTTCGGTCAGAGTAGAAGTAGTGCCCTTGGCCGCTCAGTGAAGCGGGCCCCCAGTAATTACCTCCAACCTTATCAAGAGGAGCTCGGCTACAGGGAGATCAGCAAGCAACACACTGGGCACAAATCAAGCCAGATAAGTACATTAGTGTAATGATAACCAACATCAAGCCATACACTACATTGATTAGTGATAAACCTCAACCACTGCTTATTTTTCAGAGCAATTACACTGCAGCGAAGGATTTAAGTGTCCTTGATGGCAGTCATGATACATGAAGTGATTACCTTGGCTTCTTATGTGCATTGACCTCATTTATACAGACACACACATAATTGCTGTGTGTATGGTTGTAGGATTAAGCTCCAGTGTCCCCCAGGTGATTTTCAGAATGATTATCAGTGTTGAATGTAAATTGATGAGGGGCATCCCTGTGTGGACCACGCAGAAGTCAGTGCTAGAATTAGCGCTAAACCCAATTTAATAAACAGAATGTCTCCTATGATCAGATTCTCATGCATCTACAGAAATAGTTTGCCTTTGTCAGTAAAACACACATCATATAAATACATGCTCAACAAATATCTGACATCAGGATGAATGTGTATAAGAGTTGTGTAACCTAAACATTCAGACACACAAATCTAATGTGTGCAGTGCATGGGGAAATTCACTTTATTTTACAGCACATGTGGTCTATCGTACATCACATAAACAATGCGCTTGTCCCTAGTTGCTTTTTTTCCCCTGTTGATGTGTGGAGAGGTCACTTGAAAATGGGTCTGATGATGAGTCAACATGTTGTCGAGTGCACTGACAACACCTGTGCGCTGATGTACATAAACAGACTGAGAGCTCTCTTTGACCCACACTCTACTGACCTGGATCAGCGAATGTTTTCTGTCACTCAAACCCACACGTGTCTCTAGAGTGACAAATGTAGTCACACACATCCTCTCTGCAGGAAATACCCAAGGTGTTTGAGGCTGCAGGTTGTGTTTCTGGTAATATGAAGTGATGATGCTGCACAAGTAGATATGTTCACCCCAAAAGACATCCTACTGTTCGTTTAACTCCATGGTACAGATGTGGTATTATGTGCATTAACACACACACACACACACACACACACACACACAAACTGGGATTAATCACAGACTGTCTTAGCTGCTTCAAGAAAGGAGTATTTTTCATAAGTGCTGATTCATCTTTCACTGGTATGGTCATGGAACATCTGAGTAACACTTGTAATGCTTTGCTCAAAGTAGATAACATGAACTGGAACTTCAAGCTGAGTTGACACATTTCCCCGTTTTCATTGTCAACCTTCTCCAGTTTGGTCAAAACTTCTTGGAAAATATGCTTTCTCAACATTCAAGCCTTTTTCAATCAAAGTTTGGGGGCCAAGCTTATTTATTCATAGACTGCTATGAATATGCTGATGCACTGGGATTTAAAGTAACTAATGTGGACATCCTGGCTTTCTCTCGGTCTCTTATAAAAACTAGGGCTAAACAATCTATCGTTTTGGACAGAAAATGGTGATTTCAGACAACATGATTTCGGGATTTTCAAAGCTGCTTTTTTTTTTTTTTGCAGTGGTCCTTACTTTTGTTTTGTCACACATGTATGTTTCCTCTCTACCATCCTGCCAAGCTCACCAATCAGAAGTGGCATGCTTGCTCAAGCACCCAATGTACCCTATGTATAAACACAGGCTGTGTCCGAAATCACTCCCTAACCACTATACTCTGACCACGCCATTTTGTAGGAATGTCCGAATATTTAGCGAATTAAATGTAAAATAAAAATAAAACAATAAATAATAATATGCAGCATGGTGGTGCAGTGGTTAGCACCCGTGCCCCACAGCAAGAAGGAACCTGGTTCTATTCCCACACCAGACCTTTCTGTGTGGAGTTTGCATGTTCTCCCCGTGTCTGTGTGGGTTTTCTCCAGGTACGCCAGTTTCCTCCCACCATCCAAACACATGCATTGATAGGTTAATTGATTAATCTCAGCCCTGCGATAAATTGACGTCTCATACAGGGTGTACCCCGCCTTCACCCCGCCTGGATTAGGCCCCCACAGACCCCCGCGAACCTAGTGAGGATAAAGCGGGTCCAGATGACAAGATAAATAATAAAATAAAAACTGAAACTACACTATTGATTTCGGACACAGCCTCAATGTGGCCTATGTCTAGCATGTTTGAAATCAGTTCTTGACTTTAGGTTTCATTCTTGTAGTAGAGTTATGGCATTGGTTGTTTGAATAGTATTATGTAAGTTTCTGTTATGTTTGCAAATATTGCTGACCACTGAAACTTAATTTGAAGAAAATCGTCAATGAAATTGCAATATCTATGTACTAAAATACATTTGGATGTTAATGGAAAACCACTGGGGCTTGATCTATATTGTTTGCCATTTAATATAAAGCACACAATGAATTACAGTACAAGGGCATTTTAAACTATGAAGACATCACATTCATTTGGTCATTGTCTTTTAAAACTTTAATTAGTTGTGGCCCCTGCCATATGAAATTTCATCTGATTGTATGAATAAGTATGCCCCAACAGACCCACATCATTAAACATGACCTTTGAGTCAGTTGCTTTCTGAGTTATCATCTTGTCTGTTTACCCCTGTGGAGCAGTAGAGAGTACATGTGCATACTATGCACCCTCATGACACAAACAGAGGCTTTTTGCTCATGTAAACAACTCAGTGCATTTTCCTAATCCTACCAGAGGTAAACTGTTGTCACAATTTTTCCACTATCTGTTAGTGTACTTCTCTAGGGTTTAGAATGGGTACAAGTTGTCTTGACTAGTAACATACAGTCATTTGTATGGCTTGGAAATACTCATCAGTTCAATCTAAATTCAACTTCAAATCCTTTAGCATGCACAAACAATTACGTAATGTCTAAAACATATTTCAATATTTTTTTATAAAATTGGAAATCTATAAAATATATAGGTTTTTCAACATCAGCCTTCAAAAAACTAATTTCACATTGGCAGGTGTGTTTGTGTTCTATGAATCAGCTCAATTTTACCCTGTATTATGATTAGTAAGGGTCTGTAACTCAGGCGTGACAATGTGACAGATTTGTCAGAGGCTTGCTGTATTCAGCTCTACATTTGCCCATTGCAGCATTAACAACAATGGGCAAAAGTGTGTGCATGCATTACACAGACACAGATGCTCTCAACACTGTTGGCAGAATACACAGGGGACCACAATGCATCTCTGCTATTTGATGACATCCAACAGAGTCACCGTTATGCACTGTTTTGTTCATTTACATGCGATTAAAAGTTGTGTTGCTGAACTGAACAAACAAAGCCAAAAGTAATTGTGGACATTTACAACAAAATCAAACAATCTGGGTAATGGTTAGCACTGGGGTCTGTGTTTGATTCCTAGTTGGACCTAAGCCTTTCTGTATTTAGTATGCCTCTCCTCTCCATACCATGTGGGTTTCATGTGGGTCCTTCACCATTGACCAATTAATTCTAGAAAGGCAGCTCCCTGCTCCTAACATGCTAATTGCTAATGCTACTACAATGCAGAAGCTGAATTTCCCTGTGGGTCTAATAAATAGTTCTCTGTACTAGAAATAAATTATGGGAGAAAAAAACAACAACAAAAAACAAGACTCAACTTGTAAGCAAACAAGCCTCTGTGGAAACAAAACCCATAAACTCAAATCAAAGTGATCATTTGCAATTCAATGAATAATAAAATGAAGGTGCTAATATAAGATATTATCATTAATGAAGTGGAGAAAATCAATATAGAAGGTCAAGGCCAGCAAAAATTCCTTTCCTATCCTTACTTTCTTCCTGTGAAAAAAATAATCCACATAAAAGACTGTTGGATACAAACAATCAGGAAATAAACACTGAAACAAACTCTTGGGTGCCACTAAAACCGATCCTTAAAAAAAGGACATAGAGCTAAAAATTCAAATCAGATGTAGACTAATGTGATGAAGCAAGTTTGGAAGCACTGGAGGTCTGTTTTAAAAAATAATATTTATTGACTGTGTTAAATATGGTTAAAAAGACATGAAAACTACAGACCACTATTTTTTTTTATATATTTTTATTCTCTTAGGTAGATTTTGGGAATTAATTGTGCCAGGTAGAGTGTTTCACAAAAACATCTGCTGTTGCAAAATCACTTGCAATTTCTATGCATATACTAAAAGGGGCAGATTATGTATATAATGCTAGTGGACATGATAGGTTACACAGAAAACCAGGAATACAACTATCAATTTATGGAAAAACTTACATGTCTGGATTAGAAAAAGCACTAAGATCGTCAAATGTATCAGTGTCTTTATTGTTAGTGATACATAAGACCATTTCAAGACAATATTGTATTAAAAGTGCCTTCATTTTCAGATGGCTCAGAGTATATATATAACTTTACATTTATCTGAGGTCATCATTAGGTACATCTTGGGGTGTAATATTTCTCTTTTATCATTGGATCTAAAAAGCTCTTGATATATTATCCCTAGTTTCAGAGAAGCACCCAGATCAACAATGACTTAAAGAGGTTTGAAAGTTAATATGACTGTGTATACTGGACAATGCTGTACATTTTGATTGCATCACTGCAGTTGAGATTTAATGTCATCATCATTACTTTTTGAATTTTCCATCAAACTTTACTATCAAAATAAGATGTTAATATAAGATTTTCAGATTCCATGGTGGGCTAGATGTGACCTGCAATAGCCATACTGGGAAACCATGTACTATAGGTTTAATTCCAACCAAATAACTAAGTAATTTGTAACACATTAAAGGTGCTTCTATTCCTATTAACTCAGCTAAAGCATCTCATCAACCACCTCCTGATTAAGCATAAGTAGCTTCAATATAGGACTATCAGTTGGAAAAACTTGTGAAGGAAAGGTACAGTAGTTATGTTTTTTGTTTGTTTGTTTGTTTGAAGTATACCTTTGTGTAGTGAGTGACAATTTTCTTTGCATTGCCACCAAGAGAGCCAGGTCCACTAAATGAAACATGAGTTTTAACATTCTTGACATTTGATGTGGAAATGTTGATTGTTACTTTATTGCATGAGCAGTCTATTGACTCTCTGAATGTGCTTTTTTCTTGAGCACATACAGCCGTCATTCTTAATGAAATGACAGTGTCATCTTATTAGCTCTGCTCCCTCACTGTCCCTGTGCTTACTGCTCTCCTCCCCGATCCTCCCATTTCCCTTTCTCTCCCTCTCATCTCTCGCTTTTGCATCTGGGGACATGTAATGAATGGCTTCCCTGCTCTGATTGGATGATGTATGATGTTATTAGATGAGATGAAAGCATACATAACTCAAAAGGATGTGGAACGAAAAAAGGAGAGAAAGAAAAAGAAAGATTCAGAGGTGTTTCGGTAAGCAGCTTTGAAAGGGAGAGAATGGGGAGAGAGCGTTGCAGATACATGCATGTTACAATGGGAGTAGGTCACAGTTTCATGTTTCGACTCAGGCAGAGCACCTGTGGGAAATAGTTCTATAGATCTCATCCTTGCATCCTCTCTGTGCAAGGCTGAAGAAGACAGGCAGATTGCGCAGTGCCCTAGGTGCCTCCTGGGGGAGTGAATGAGAGGGCATGGGCGGGGTTTAATGCAGGGGAAGTCCCAGATGACCACCCGTCCTCCAGGGGGTCTGTCATAAACTGCTCCTCATCCATGTTTCATTTCCTTCATTAAAGCTGCATGAGAAAAGAGTGGTCAGTCCACAAGGTCTGATCGCACTATTTTCTAAAGAGAAAGTGACTGAGCTGAGGGACCAGCAGGGTTCTCCTCGCTGTCAGAGTACCCTGACCATGAGGTTGAGGTCCTGAGCTCAGGAGACAACTTAGATCTCTACAACACAGAGAGGGCTTCATGTAATTGATGGGGGCACTAGTGATGTCTGAGCACTGCTGCAAAGATTCTGTCTGTTTTTTAAATGAACGCAAAGTACGCTGCAGGGACTCTGTTCATGAAACATTCAACCACTTTATTCAGCCTCCATCTTCTCCTCTACTACTGTGCCCTCTCTCGTGTTGAGCCTGAGAAGACTAAGTATCACACTTGACTCTAACTTCTGATGACGTGGGCTTAGCCAAAAAAATATCGGTGATAACAAGATATGATGATATTTTCCTGTTAAATTTGCAATACAATAAAAAAAAATACAATTCATATAGTTAAAATGAGTGCAGTTGGAATACCACAGTCATCTTTTTTTCGAAGATTATACACAATTTGTATTAAATAGATGTTTAATTTATCAGATTACAATCAGATCAATCATCTTTAGTCACTACACTTCAGTACAACAAACTAAAACGTGAGGAAATGTTGGACTTTTAGATTTAAAATACTATATTTTCACATAATCTTAAACTTTTGTTCATTCAGGTTCCCTGGAAAAACATATACCTGTCATTTCTTATTTGAGTCTGTAGCATCATTAGTAACATGCTATTGTTTTCTCTTTCAGAGCCTCAGCTAAAAGGTATTGTTACACGATTGTACAGCCAACATGGATACTACCTGCAGATGCAGCCTGACGGCACCATGGACAGCACAAGGGATGAAAGCAGTTCATTCTGTGAGTGTTTGTATTAAACTGATATTCTGTTTTCTAGTTTTATTAAATGCGTATACATGTTTTTATGCCTCCCCTTTTCATTTTTTAATTTAAGAAACAATAATAGGAGTAAAAAGACACTGAATTCATGTGCACCAAGCCAGTAAAGTTTCAGGAATGGTTTATTCCACCTGTTACTTTTGCTGGGAGTCGTTGCTCTTGTCGCATTTCTGGGGTAAAAGAGCAGACCAATTTGGCGATCAATTCTGGAAATTCTTTGCTAACTGGCAGAAAGGCGTTTTTACATTCATTTATCGACAATGAATCCTGTATTAAAGTGATTGAATTTAAATTCAATCTCCACAATACCCATTTTCCATGTATATTTTTACCAATTAAGTAAAAAATTTAAAAATGAATAAATAAACGAATAAAAATACATTTTAATTTTGTCCATTCTGTAGCTATAACTCATATTATTATGTTATACAAATAAATATTCAAAGTCCTACCCTGTCTGATCAGTAGTGAGAGACTGAATTGTACCCTCATTTACACGTCTGATATTTGTCTTTTTAAAACATGATTTTATTACACAAAAAAAGCAGCAATTTGTGGTAAAGATGATACAGAAAAATCCAGTTTTGTATGAAATGGTTCCATGAACTGCATCTCTTGTTGCACATGTTACCAATGACAAAAATGACTATGACTTTTTCACCTCCTCCTTGTGTGAAAAATGATTAAAATCCACCACATGTCTGGTCATCATCAATGGCTCAGATCAGATCTCAGATAGAAACAGTTGTGATAACGTCACTTCCACAACCTTCTGGTGGGTAGTGTTTACATTTGCGTATTTTCACATATTCTAACACTTCAACAGTTTTACAACAAACTGCAACTTTCTCAACTTGTAAAATTGGCTTTTGGATGGATGGATGGATTTCTTCTCTCACTACTGCAATGTTTTGTAAAAGTATAGGAAGACAGAGTGGAGAGTCTACAATCTACTGCATTTGCATTTATAAGGTACCACTTATTGAATAAAAATTTAATTGATCAATAAAATTTCTCGGAATTTTAGAAGCCACACTCACCATGCAGGAAAATGGAAACTACTGGACATCATAATAATTTAAGGCAAAATAGTGTGTTAAAATGACATAATATTTTTTTTATCAACAATAATAATTATCTCTAGAATTTCTGACAATGTATATTTTCTAAATTGAGACTTGAGTATTTTTCATACACATTTTTTCTGTAATTTACAATTAGGCAAAAAAAAAAGTGTTATGTGGGTAACACCACTCTATCATTTACTGTATAATAAACTTAATAGGAGGTGCTTTATAGGCCAAGATAAGTCCACACTCAGAAAGAACACATCAAATAAAAGTGAGAGAGGATTCAAATTGTGCTACCAACACACTTTATTTTATCACATTGGACTTGACTGAGAGAATTTGACACCCATTCAGTCATCTGTAGATGAAAAACTCATTGCAGAATTGTCGAATACTTTTCTGAAAACTGTCTATGCCTAAAACACTAATGTGCAACTCAGTTTTTGAAACTCAATTACTGCATCTAATTCCAAGGTCAGCTCAATATATTGTATTTTTTTCCCCTGGAAGGAGCGTGGAGAGCAATAAACTTCTGAAAAAGCAAAGCCGTGAAAGTTTAAAGTGCTTCTAAGTGACACTGTTGAGATGATGTGAATGTTCCCCTTGACCTTTAACAAACTAAATTTGGTTTAAGCCCACAAGCTATGTAGAAAGTGTCTTCACCTTCCAGTCACACTAAGAATTCAATATGGAAACACACTTTTAAGTTTATGTGTTCATGAAGGTGTAACAGTTGCTGACCGAGACCCAGATCTCTACTAATCCAGTTTAACTGTCTTGCCTCTGTGTTAGCGAGGCAGAACACTGTCAATGTTTTCCAGTTTTAGGGGCAATGAAAGATAGGGAAGGTGACATGGTGTTGTGTTTACTGCACCATAAATTCAAGAAGGCCACAGCATTTAGTTTTAAGTAAGTTCTCGAATGCAGCAGTGACACAGCAGCCATTCTACCTGCTACTATAAGTGCAGGACAGAAAACTGTAGTACAGTATTGTAGCTGAATTTCCTCGTCTCTCTCTCCCTCTCTCTCTCTCTCTCTCTCTTACCCTTACCCTGTGTGACTCTTGCTTCGCTCCCTCTAACTTCACTCCCAATTTAGCACAGTTCAACTTAATTCCTGTGGGACTGCGAATCGTGGCAATCCAGGGGGCAAAGACAGGGCTGTACCTCGCCATGAATAGCGAAGGCTACCTCTATACCTCTGTAAGTATGCCCTACAGATCAGTAATGTGCATATGAAAGAAACTAATTTCCATTTCATCATACTTCCTAGGAACTCTATTACAAATCTGCTGGTGTTTCAATACAATTCAATATTCTGCTTGGGATGTAAGGGCCATCGCTTGTTGGTAGTCATGCTGATCTGTGCCTTATAGAAACACTATTAGTTGCCTACAGTACAGACAAGGAATTCAATGAGAGAAAATATGTAGTGTGGGTGCAAAAGTCAACTGCTGTCATTTTGAATTTAGAGATTCCGCTGGCTGTTGGTTTAAAGGTCTACTATCATCTCATTTCACTTTTATGGATAATCTGAGGACCAAGTGCAAATCTGTTCTAGAAGTGTCAGGTTTAGATCTGCAAGAAAGAAACACAAACATAAACGAGACAGGAGAGAGTATGTTTAAAATTACTCACGAGGAGAGCAAAGCAGGGCACAAATCCAGTTACAATGTGTTCTTCCATACTCGTAATTTGTCTCTGCCTGCAAACCTCTTTTTATTCGGAAAAGGGTGACCCTAATTTACATGGTCCTGGTTAGTCTAAGGCAGTAGTTCTCAGATCCGGTCCTCGTGGCCCACTGTCCTGCATGTTTTAGTTATTTCGCTCGTCTATCACACCTAGTTCATTTATTGATCAGATTGATAAACACAAAAAATGCAGTTTTACTTTTTACTTTATTACAATTGAGAAGTTGTACTTTTTTTTACTTTTACTTCAGTAAAGGAGTTGAATCAGTACTTCTACTTATACCAGAGTATTTTTTCACACAAGTAGCTGTACTTGTACTTAAATACAGAATGTGAGTACTTTGACCACATCTGAGAGCAGGTCCTTTTATAACTGAAGGGTTGGCAGTTTAAATCTCGGCTCCTTTTAGACACATGTGGAAGTGTTCTTGTGCAAGACACTGAACCCTGAATTGTTCCCAGTAGGTCTGGAAGCACCTTGCATGGCAGCAGCTGCTTACTGGTGTATGAGTGAGTGTGTGTGTGTGTGTGTGTGTGAATGTGAGGCTAATGTAAAGCACTTTGAGCACCACAAAGGTGGAAAAGTGCTGTATAAGTGTAGTCCATTTAACTGCATAGGTCCATCTTCAACCCTATTTCTGAATAATGATACCAGGTTTCCTACAGCTCAGGGCAAGTTAAATTCAAGACTTTTTTTTAATGCCGTTTGAAATTAAATTTAAGACCACGCTGGCAATGAACCAACATTGAAAAGGTAAAAAAAAAAAAAAACACCAGCTGAATTACCTGGGGGCAGTTTTACCCAACTGTTTATTTTAAATAGAACATGCCTTTTTGGTCCAGTTGCTGCTACATTCAAGAACGATTTACGTATATCAAGAAGGATAACTTTTGAATTTTGAATATATAACACACATGCACACCATATAAACACACACTTGCAAAAAAGCTAAGTATCTATTGTAGTAAAGGAATACTACACTCACAGAATGATGTGTACTCATTTTCGACTAACCCTAAATTATTTTTGTAATATAGACAGCCTAAATGTTACCAAATTTTTTTATTTCAAACTAACACAAATCTTACTAATGTGTCCACATTTTTAAGACTTTTGAAAATTCAATTTAAGACATTTTAATGCCAATTAAGGCCTTATTTTTCGAACAATGAATTCAATACCTTTTAAGACTTTTCAAGGATCTGCAGGAACCCTGGATACCACAAAGGTCATCTTGAGCATCGGCCCTTCAAATGCAAATCAAACACTTCACGCCACAACCCCTCCAGGTTGTTCGCTGTACTGCACTGACCCGTCAACTAACAAATTAACATTTTACGTAATTGGCTCGAAGCTTAGATATATTTTCATTATGGACTACAACTGCTGCTGCTAACAAACAATTATGTTTTAAAGGAAGTCTGGACCTTATATAAGCAAATGCTGTGATGTAACTAGCTATGTACGCAACAAATTAAGCAGAAATTAAAGCAGGTTGTAGAAATCCACTCAGTTTTTGCCATTTATGTTGCTAAATTCTAATCCACTTTGTTAGAGAGCCTGATTGCCCTGTAAGTCGCTTTGGATAAAAGCATCTGCCAAATGCATAAATAGGCCTATGCAGTCGTCTCCAACTGCGAAAGGTAAATTCCTGATACGTGACGCTTCCAGTCACCCATCATTTCCACCACTCCCGTCCACCCATTCAACTTATATATTAAATACAAAATATACAAAAATAAGTTCATGTGCCTGACCTATAGCATGAGCATTTGGTGGGAATCCGTCCAGCCGTTCAAAAGTTATTGCGTTAACACGAAAGACCTTAAGACGTGGTGGCGGATGCAAAACATTATAATCAATAAATAAAAACAGCTTTGCAACAAATTCAAACTTGTTGAACTATTAGGGTCCAAATAGACAAATAAATATGCCAGGTGGGTTTAGGAAAAATAGGAGCCCTTTAAATGTCAAGATACTCAAAGATAATTATGACAATTTCACCTACTGACTCTAAAAAAGAAACAAACACTGCAGCATTAATAGGGTTTTTCCAAATATATTTGCCTATTTAAGTGATTGTGTCCGCTACAGCTGACTGTTCTGCAGATAAGTAGCAGATTATGACAATTAATGAGTTAAACGTGCTGTTCAAGTAAACCATAATAAAGTCCCTGCATTATCATTTGTATACAGTAGCAGCTGTAGAACTGAAATCATTTTATTGTTAAATAAATGGGTTATTTCCAGGATTGTTTTCAAGTGATTCCTTAAAAGCATGTGATGGACACTTTGTTGTGTTCAAAACATTTAATGCAATAGTAGAGTTTTATATTATAAATGTAAAGGGGAGGGCATCATCTCTAAAGGTGGAAGTTAAGTCTTGAAAAACTGTAACCACACCACCTCATATTATCTTCTGAGCCCTTTATTAGCATGCATTAGACTGTGATGCTTTTCCACCATGAACAGGGAGGAGAAGGGATTTCCTAACAAACAGTCAACAGCTTTACTGCAGCCTACACTGACCTCTTTCAGAGATTTTCCTCTTTTTCTCATATACATACACATTGGTACGGGTATGAGTGGATATACGTGTTGTACATCAGAACAGCTCCCTACTTGTGTTATATTGCACATATAATTTTATGACCCCATATTAGTCTTTGTTGTGTGTCTAATGGACTGATTTGCTGGTGTGAGAGGAAGTGCAGGTGGCATGGTATGGCACTTCATGCATATTTTTGTGCTTTGGGAACATGTGCATATTTGCTTTTACATTTAACAGCATGCCAAGAGTGCGTGACAATGCCAAAGACTGTTTTAGTTTGTGATAAATGAGCTCATCACTGTCACTCTGGAATAGTTGAGATGATTGACAGAATGACGAGCAGCTTCCCTCCAGCTATTTTCTCATCGTCTTGCATAAAAAAAAAAAAAAAAAACGTTGCTGCTTATAGGAGGCTGTTATGCTGGTGTTGCCTCCTAAATTACATGCATATTTTCCTTATACATCCCTGTCATGACCCCCTCTCTTCCTACCCACACTCTCATTTATGCTTAGACATTCACATACTGGTCAAGTTGTTGTACTAAACTCTGTTACTAGCTAAGGAAGTCTGTTGCGCTCTCTTGTCTAGTTAAGGCATAAATCTCAGTCTCACTACCTGTAGGTGACAATGGCTGATCCCGATACAGAAATAGAGCTTGGCTCATTCCTGCCCCATTTTATAATCTATGTGCTCCGGAAAACTCCCCCTAGACAAAAAAAAAAAAAGAGAGAGAGAGAGAGAGAGAGAGAGAGAGAGAGAGAATAGTGTTTGCTCTGACGGAGACTAACATGAATGTTGACAGGTAAATTTTACTCAAAGAAATTTTCTAAAACTAGTATGTTACACTGGCAAGCAAAGTTCCACCAGTTTCCTGTCACTGTTGTCATCCTTGGTTGTAATTGCATGTAATTTCTTAAAGAACAAGAAAAAATTCTGCTATTTTTAGACACCTAAGTATCGTACACCTGTCATGTTTCTTGTGATGGAGAGAGCAAGACACATGAAAGCAAAAGACCAGAGCCCTACAATGTCCTTTCTATACTGTGCAAGAGATGAATGCATTGAGATGCAGAACAGCACCAGCAGCTAGATAGTATCGCTTTTAGGACAAGACAAGAGAAAATGTGGACATTAGAAAAAGTGGCAGAGAGACTAATTGGCCCAAGCAAAGAAAAGGATTATAGAGAGGAAATGCAATGATAAAGATAAACATGTAGTCAAGCAGCTAATTTAGAGCACTTAAAGGAAGTGATTCTTCCTGATTAAGTCATGATATGTTTTGTATTACTACCATTTATTAGATTTATTAGAATATAAGCAAGGTCTCAACATAGCTGTAGCGATATCCCAAAATATGGATAAAGCGAATGACTGAAATCACCTCTTATTATCTCCCTCCATGCCACATGCTATTGTAAATGCAGCAAATAGTGTGGAGCTAGTTACCTCTGTCACTAAGAGTGGGAGAGGAAATGTCAGCTATCATTCTCCTCTCAGCTCCATTATATTGACAGGGGTCTTCCAGCTGCCAATCAACTTTACAGAGGCACGAGTCCCTGCAAATTATCATCTATTCTGTTGTTGTCATGCAAACATCAGGCCTATCTGAGCTATCATAAAGCATTAAAGGCCGACCTTACGTGTGTTGTGGTAGACAGTATTAACTGCTAGTCTCATCCTCTCTAAGCCCCTCTTAATAAGCATCCATGCCCTATTGACTTACGTAACCCGGCTTGTCATAAAACATCTCCATCTGATTCAACAGCAACATCAGCAGCATGCCCTGCTGGTGACTTTGAGCTGCATATACAGCCACACAGATCATGTGCATGTGCCTGAGTGACAGTGAATAGTTGTGGATGAATTTCACATTATGACAGTGCATTAATGCATTTGTATTGTGAGTCTGCTGCTGCTTGGATGTTGCAGCTGGACATCCTCTCATAGATTACCCTGAGAGTTTATTTGACACTCTGTAGATACAGGAAGTCTGAATGACATAATGACCCCTGCTGTCTAAACAGGGCATTACAAATATTTACACAAAAATGCTGTAACATGTTCGACATTTCAGAAGTAGAGCTACATATGACAAGAATTTGTTCCAATTTCATGCTCTGAAGCACATGATGAAATTGAAGTAAACATGATATTAAATATTCTTCGAGCATTTACTATCATTTTCGTCACCACTTTCATCCCTGTTCATATTTCCAACTTATATGCAAGGAATGGTATTTTCTTTTTAGATTTAGGGAACTGTCCCCAACCAGTGCTTGGATGTGGTTTATTGGTACTTCACTGCTCTTATTTGGTGATAAGAGCAATCACAGTGGAAGGTGGTATGGAAACTTAAGCATCCTGAAGTAGGTAGAATAGATGTAATCAGACATGAGGGATAAAGAAGGAGGTGGCATGTGGGCAGAGGGGAAGGTTGGGTTGCTGTTGTGCATCATAAAAAGGCTCTTCTCATCTTCTTGATTCTCAGCACGAATGCTACATATTACCTTTTGTGTCTTTCATTTGAATTCATTTGGGCATGGGACACATGGAAGTGATGCTACACAAGTGTCTCAATGAGTCACAATAGAAAATGGCTCTTATTTTATTTCTAGTCCAAGCACCCTCCACTGAGATGGAAAAAAAATCATCACACTTTAAAATGTTCTCTTTTTAACGCGCCACTTTACACATTTATCGCAAAAAAGCCATGTCTGTGGATAAATCTGGCAGTTCAGGCCTCAGTCCTTAGGAGGTTTGCAGGTCAACTCAATCTTGGTTGCATAGATGAGGTTAATTACCAGAACATATTTGTTTACAGGCATACACACATGTATAAAAACTGTGACAGGTTCAATGAAAAATCCATTTATAGGGTTGCCGGTGACATTTATGTCATTATCTTACTTGTTCACTCGATGTAATTGTTTCATACATGAAGACATCTGAAGAAAGAAAAAAAACTTTAATGAAGAATGTATAGATTCTAACATTAGGCTAATTTCATGGGACTGATTATGACGGGTAATTATAGTATGACTTGGAAGAGGGGTTGTCAGGGGTGTCCTTTCAGAGGTTGAGCTGAAGGGTATTTTGGTGGACTGATGGGTTCTCTTTCCAGAGGGAGGTGAGTGTCAGAGTGTGGGGTGCAGGCAACTAAAGCACAGCGTTCCAGCTTTGGTCCTTGGGGAAAAGCACAAGAGCAGGATCTACTTTATTACCCACAACTCCTCTGTCCTCTCCAAGTGATCTTCTGCTCTCTTTCCTGTCTCTCCTACCTTTCCCCTTCTGCCCACCCCCACCGCACTTCCCACCCTCTTGCCTCCTGATTAATAATGAATGAAGCGGATCATCTATCGATCCCATCCTCTTTGTGTTAGCACAGCAGAAGATATCAAACCTGTCAGAGAATCTTAAAATAGCCATGTGATGTGTCGGTGATGGTAGCGGGAGAGTTTGAGGATATAGGATTGTTGTTTTGTTTGTTTTTTTTAATGGTGGGAAGACAGGCATTAATTGGGCATGACTACAGTAAAACAGCAGGAGAGGAGTGGCCTGAGAAAGGGCATAATGGCTTGAATTGCTGCCTCAGCTAAAGGATAATGCTTAACTGTGAAGGAGAAAGGTGATGATCTGTGATAAGTGTGAAACCGGGGGTCTCTTACACTCTGTCTACTTTTAGCCATTTTATTAAAGCTTATGCCAAGTTGTGATCTTTTAGCCCTCTTCTGCTGTCCCGAGTCTGAGAATTTCTCCACTCAGCCATTTCTGCCCTGCTGCTCTCACTTAATCAATCCAGTAGATTGGCTTTGCTCTCTGACAGGGGAAGGACCCTGTCGAGACTGATGAAGACGGAGAGAGATGTATATCTGTCGCTATTGGTTAATATCACCAGTCAACATTATGCAGGGTTCAGTAGTCCTTATGTTGAGGACAGATGAGGGGAAAGTGCCTCTGGAACATGATCATTTACATTGTCTAGCAGAGCTGTTGGCTGTGATCCAGGTTTTATTCATTAATCTGATTCTGTAATGCGTATTGAGATGTAAACAGTCAAGAGACAATTGACATTACAAGAAAGTAGCATATTGAAGAGATTGTTCATTGCAATTTTTCTGTACCCAGTCACAAAATCATATTGTACAGTTATAGTCAATAGTACAATTGATAATCCATTTGCTGTACGATACTGATTCAGTTGTCCAGAAATTAATTTACAAAAAATGTGGCTATTGTCTGTTTAAACAGTGTTAGTACTTACTAGCTAGCTACCTAGCTAGCTAGCTAGTACTGCAACAGAGTATTACTTTACAGCGAAGTAATAATTTTTAAAACAATAGTGCTAAAGTTATAATTTTGGAAGTGCTTCATAATTAAATTAGGTGGAACATATATGATTTTCAAACCTTCTATTCTCCCTGGTATAATCTCCACATTTCTTACTTCACTGCTTGGTGTTTTATGCTGCTTCTGGCATAAATATTACAGAGCTTCAGCTTTGTTCATTGTCATAGATATTTTGTCATGTCATACATATTGATGCTGATCTATGAATATTGTCTATTGCAATAATATTGTTGGAACAATTCAACATTGTACTGTGATCATAGGTCAACATATGAAAATCTGTTTGGATTTCATCTTGAATGACTTGGAAATTTTCATGTGAATCAGTCCAAGTAATAGAATATATTTCAACAAAAACACGATAGGTCATTAATGTGTGTTGTGCAGCTATTCACCTTCTAAGTTTGTAAAGCCAAGTGTTTGTAATAGAGCCCAAAAAATATGGTAATTTGGGGGTCGATACCGACATTTGAGGGTAAAAAAAATCTGGGTGATGTCTGATATTGGCTGATATATGAAATAAGAACATTTATCTACACAGGATAAAATAATATTATATTAGGTAATCATGGACATGTGGATTAACAGTTGTATAAATATTTATCTCACAAAAGATAACTGACACAATTTTCAAACCCTGTATAATACTGTATTCTGATATCAGACTAATATTTGATCCATGGGAAATCACAGGTTATAGATCTGGTAGTTTTTTATGCTGTGAAGAGCAGAGTAATGTATTTTATAAGTTGTGAAATAAAAAAAGTTTGGTAAATAATTCTTTAAAACATAAAATGAGACCTCCCTTTACTACAAACAAGCTATGAATCACAAAAATAATTACAGAAAAAATATTACTGAGCACAAAATTATGTTTTCCCTCATAAATATAGATGTGTGGGTACAACTTCCCATGTGGCATAAGGACAAAACTGAGCTTGTGCAGAGTGAATGAGGTTTGTCCAAAGTTGTTCCTGATTGGAGCAATTACAAGTGTTTAAACTGACCTGTGTTTCCACTGTCCCTAGTCTCCCTTACAGTATCTGCAGAATGAATGTGAGGTACATGGTGCGTGTGGGGGGGTTGATAAGAGGTAGTTCATAAGAGGGGGGCTTTTGGACTGAGGGGAAAACCATGTGCGGGTGGTGGTGGTGGTGGTAGTGAGGTCCATGATTTTCAGACTGTGGCAGGTTATTTCAGAGTGCACGGCGTCTGAGTGGTTCGGAGTGTGGGACTAGCAACTAGGGGTCGAGCCCTTTTTGGCTTTGTGGGAGCATATGTAAGGGTATCCTGGGGCCCCTGTTTTGCCAAACTGCAATCAAACTATCTTAGATGATCTATAAACACACACCAAATGATCAAAAATCACAAGCAAAACATCCCACAATCATGATAACATCTCTTATTAAAATTAAACATCGCAAGCTGATTCGCTCAAGCAAGATAACTTAAAAAACTAGAAAGACCTTGAACCTTGACACAATATGCACGGCCAATTAGATTAGATTCAACTTTACTGTCATTTCCAACACACAAACACAGAACAATGAAATGCAGTTATCACAATCAGAATTACTTTATTGATCCCAAGGGTAAACTGTATTAAAATAAAAGTGTCATAAGGCAATAAAAATGTTAATCAGTAAAAATAAACATTAAGCAATAAAAATTATGAGAATAACATTCAACTAGAGGTGTGTAGGAGTAATGAATGCACAATATTAGGAGCCTAGTAAACTAGTCTGCCTCTAAAGGGAAAAAATATCTTTGCCTGAATCATATATATATATATATATATATATATATATATATATATATATATATATATATATATATATATATATATATATATATATATATATATATATATATATATACACACACACACACATATACATATATATATATATATATATATATATATATATATATATATATATAAAATTTATTCATTCTATTTTTTAAGTAGTCCAAGATTAGTCCCATTCTCCTTTGACCTTGATCCCAGTGCCTTTAGAAAGATTCCTCCTTTGATTGTTTCAACTCAATATCACTCAAACAATAGAAAGTTGAAAAAGAAATATGAAAAAGAGCGAGACAGAGAGCAGGTGACTGAGGAGTGAGTGTTGAAATTTTAATTGTACTAGTCTAGTTTAGTCTCATTCATTTCCAGTGGCACATATGCACAATGACAGCAGTGCAGTGTGTGGAAACTTCCACCATTTTATGGATATGGTCCCATCACTTTAATAAGGAGTGAAACTGTGTTGTGCTGTCAAAATGCCATTTACAACATGTATGTGTACATTTAATTTGTTATTGTACAACTGAGGTATCAGTGTTGCATGCTTTTCATCTCGTCCTTAGGGAATGAGTTATGTTTAACAGAGACGTTAGTGCTATTTTTCACATGTGCATTCTTGTCTTGCCATACCCTTAGGATCAGGATATTCATGCTTTCAAAGAAACACAGGTCCAGATTTATCCTATCAGTATTTCCCTTAGGAAAGCGCCACCTAATTAATTGGTTTCACTGTTTATGTTCATGTATTTTTTTCATGTTCAAAGAGAAATGTTAGTTTTCTCATGACATTTGCTCCTCTTGCTTTGTTTGCTAATCAGTGAACCTTTCCCTATATTTCTTTTCAGGAGCACTTCACTCCTGAGTGCAAGTTCAAGGAGAGTGTCTTTGAGAACTACTATGTGACATACTCGTCCATGCTCTATCGTCAGACCCAGTCAGGACGCTCCTGGTATATCGGTATCAATCGTGATGGCCAGATCATGAAGGGCAACCGGGTAAAGAAAACCAAAGGAGCGGCACACTTCCTGCCTAAAGTTATAGAGGGTTTGTGTCTAACTTTATTCCGCAGTGGTTCATAAGTATATCATAGATTAAAGATTAAAACAATCCCAGTTTATTCCGTGTGGGTCATTTAGCAGTACTTTTGTCATTCATTAGTTAGATCTAACAATTACCATAGCAACTACTGACATTTGGGAACATGACAACACTAGTACAGCAAAGTCATAGAAAGGAAGAAAAGAGATAATCACACAGGTCATAAGCATGTTAGCAGCAAATCCAGATTACATCTGGCTATGTCTGCTTTATCTGTAATTAAAATGAAAAAGGAGGTCTCACTAAATGTTAGTAATAATCCCTCATCACCTAAAAAAAAAATCTAGTCACATCTGCTGCATGTATAATAGTTCAACATTGCAAAAGAACAGTACAAACTCCAATGTCATTTTCTCTCTATTATTTTTCTAGGTAAATCCATGTCACTGATATTAACCAACATCTTTTATCTCATATTACACAGTTGCGATGTATAAAGAGCCATCACTACATGAACTCGCCAGTGAGCCAGTGAGTCCGCCTCGGAAGACAGTGAAGACCTCAGATTCATTGTCTCTCAAGAATGGACGGAAAGAAGCTCCCAAGGCTGATGCCTCATAGCACAGGAAACTGAGGGTGGGGCAAAGGGCAGAAGTAATATTGGGAACACAGTCACCCATTATGCATTGGGGGTGGCTGAGGGAATGGCTCTCGAGGGCCACCACATTCCAGAAATGCACTAAACTGCACATGGGACAAAAGGGTCACAAGCCCGTCAGCAGGCAAGAAGACCTGAGAGAGGAGACCCCACCCCTCACCCCCCGCTAATGTCACCTGTCACCATAGAAAGAAAGACAAGGGCCCGGGACAAAACTATAACCACCTCCCCCCTCCTTCAGTTTGGCTCTCTTGCTGCCCCCCTCCGTGACTTCCTGATGCGCAGTCTCCTTCATTTCTCTGCCATTGTGAAGCTTCTTCGTCCCACCTGACAACTTTTTTTTTCTCACATAATAGCCTCTTTCTGCTCTATTGTGCATTTCCTATGCATTTTGAGTGCTGAGTTGTCATAATAATTCTCACCCATGGGCCCCCTCTTGAGCTCTTGAGCCCCAAAGTTGGTGACAGTGTGGCTCAGCCAGCTTTCCACCAAACATCTCCTGGTCAGCTAAGCTAAGGTCAACTAAAGCTCAAAGGAAAATGAAACGGCTCAGTACAGAGATCTGCTGGTTTTCTGGGTCAGGTCAGTCCAGCCAAGGAAGATAATTGTGTGGGGGGAAAAAAGTGCATGAACAAAACTAAAGATATATTTCAAAAGCAAATGCTCATCAGTTTATTCATTCTTGTTAGTACTGTAATAACAAATCCCACCATCAGAGGAGCCCAATCAATATAAAAAAAGATGATTCAGAAAGATTAAAAACATAACAGACATGTGTTCGATGGCCATGTTAAATCATTGTTAATGCTCAAGATAATAGTAAATACTTAATAATCGTGTGTAAGAAAAATCCAAGGCAAAATTGACAAAAATAAATATCCAAATACAATTATTTTGGAACAATTAACAACTGTTCCATCTGGAAAAATGAGCCATAAACAGATTCAATTACTACACTACTGCTTATGAACTTGAATGAATGAAAAACGTAAGCAATATTTGTACAAAAAAAGCAAGAATACAATTCAGTGAAACAACTAAAAAAAAAAAAAACAGTGAGTGAATGAGTGAGTGAATGTTTGGGTGATAGTGAGCAAAATGTAGTCTCTTTTCTCAACCAGGTGATAACTTATTGCACTAGCTTGTTAAAGGCACCACATTAACAACTGGGTCACATTTTATATCTAGAGAATTTCTGAACCCAATCACCTGAAAAAGAGTGGTTGTAGCCTCTTAGTGTGTACTTCACTCAGCATCTGCTGTCAGCATAAAGCAGGTTTGAAGTCAACATCAAAGCCAGAGGAGCCTCTGAGCTGGAGCACTTGTTATTCGGAGGATGTCAGGCAGCTTATCCACTCACTCGCTTTATCAAATCACCTTGGAAGAATCACCCCCCTCTAAAAAAAAAAAAAAAAAAAAAAGAAAGAAAAACAGCTGTTGAGTGAATGCGTTTGTATGATTGCATTTCAGCTCCTGTGTTTGGATGTTTGCAGGACTGTAAGTGTGAATGAGTGTTTATACAGTGGCTGGATGGAGATACTGCAGGTAACCTCCTGTACGCCCTTCAGACCACGCACAACCTTTTGTCTTTGATATGTCTGTGTCTGCAAGTAGGTGATACTTGGGGAACATCCTGCTTGTGTACCATTTTCCCTGACTTTAAAGAGTCGTCTGCATTTTGAAAGAGCTGGGAAGAGGATATCTAGACGACCTTATGAGAAATAAACCCACAGAGGGCACTTTGTTGATTAAATATTTATTTAGCTGCAAACGGCTAATGTTCTAATGTGCAATACGTTTCTCAAACAGCGATAAATCTGAAAATAATGCATTGACCTGAAAAATATCAAAGTCTTCTATGTAGGAATGTTGTGGCATTAACTACTGCCATGTTAGTACTAGCCATTCTTAACTGCTCTTCTAAATCAAACAGGGAGAGAAAGTCACCACGATGTTGAGTCTAAATGTGTTTGATTACCATCAGTGATATTAAGGAGAGCAATGTCTGTTGACTTTGAAGGTAAAGCTGTACAAATTGCAAGGTGTTGCAAAATGGCGTCTAATTTTAATCACAAGAAAATGTAAAGGGTTACAGAATGTGAAAAGGAGGGTTTATGAATGTGCTGTATTGAGGGTGAAAGTAAGTCTGAAACTGTGTGTTGAATAGTAAAGAGGTCAGCTCATGCAGGCAGTTAGAAAGAGTGAAGGATTAGCAGGTGTATTCTTGAGGAATGTTGATAAGGAATTTCTGCAGTAAAGTAAGCAAGATTGTTGGCAGGGTTTTGTGCAGCATGTGGATATGATAATGAATGTAAGACAAAGAAGCACGTAAGACACTGTGTGCTATTTATGAAAGGGGGTCTATGGAGGAAATTAGTTGGAGGGCTTTGCATTTTTTCATTACGTTTTTAATTTTCTGCGCTTTTCCACTGGGAGAATCATTCAGTCCAAATTTGGATATTTTGTCCTTGCAGCAAGTTTTGCATTGTAGATGTACAAATCTGTATCTTTCCTGTGATAAAACTGGGAAAGTATGTATGTATATGTATATATATATATATATATATATACATATATATATATATATATATATATATATATACATATATATATATATATATATATATATATATAGCTCAGCTTAAAATTAATTTTCATCATAGATTTAATTTATAATTCGGCATTATCTGTTCAGAAACAGACATAATGGCATTAGCATCTTCAGCACGTTATTACATGGGCATAATCATCCGTTACTCATCATCACAATCATGATATTCCTCCATAGATCCTTATATCAGGAAAAGCAACAGGTCTTTGATAGTTCAACAGTAAAGAACAGTAACAGTAAGTGTGTTTTGAGGAGTGTGATACTGCATGTAGATGACGTCCAGTGTCAAGTGAGGAAGGACTTCAATGTTGAGTATACAAAAAAATAATGTAAGTGCAATGAAGATTGTCATGTGGATGTGAACATATAGTTTTGATCTTGAATGTTATGTACAGAAGCTGTATTTTCCAGAGAGTCTAAAGTAATGATGGGTTTAATAGGATGTTGAGGTTTACAGAGAGTATATTTATGAGACAACAAGTCTTAAAAGGCGAGGTGGTGACTTTAAAAAACAAAAACAAAATAAAAATAAATAAACACACTTTGTCCGCCCACACATGAGATTTTCAGTTGTAATCCATTCCCTAAATCCCAACCAACAGTACCTACAGCTCATTAACTTTTATTTTCAGCATTTTGTAGGCTGTGTAGGTGTATTTTTAAAGGGTGCATGTGTTCTTAAACTGTGTCTGCCTGTGTGTGTGTGTGTTTATGGATAAGAGTGGAGTAAGACAAGACTGAGAGGCAAGGAGAGGGGAAAAAAAAAAGGAGAAGGCATGTGACTGAAACAATGATCGATCGACTCAATAAAAACAAATGCAAGTACAGTCAGTCTGTGATAGGTGCAAAAATTTCCCAAAGGTCCGCCAGAGACAGGAAAATCTATTTGTTCATAATAAACTCAGAGGGCTCTTGTTTAATCTGTACCTATAAACCGAACAAAAACAAGGAAGCCTGGTGGATGATAACGGGGGGGGGGTTACCTCATTCCCTCTGGCCTCTGCACTGGGTCTCACAAAACAAAAACAGGAAGAACCTCAATATCATAGTCAGTCCTGTTTTAAAATAAATATAAAGGCATTAAAACTCTTTAACACACAAATACAGTACACAACTAGCACCTTGGCATTTGTGGAAACATAACTCTCTTAAGAGGCTTTGATTAAAATTAGGATAAAAAATAAAACGGGGAATTCCTTTACTTTATCAAAGTAATAGAGGTATGAGGAAATATTAAATCAACTGCAGCTAAATAATCACAGGTTCTGGAGTGGCAACATTTCTCATTGCACTGTGTAACTTCCAGGGAAGATTTTTGAAGCAAACTCTTGATAATATTGACATGAAGTGTACTCTGAAATACCAACAAGGCACTTTAATCACTGAGAAAGGTAAATGTCATGCACAGTCATGGGAAAAAATTATTAGACCACCCTTCTTTTCTTCATTTTTTTTTGGTTTATTTTAATGCTTGGTTCAACTAAACGTATTTTTTTTGGGATGACATGTATCTATTTTCCACGTTTTCTCAATAATAACCAATATTACTTCAGTTCTATGGCACTGTACTGACAAAAACAGTGCTTTTAGTCATTTCGTGTTTTCTGTCTTTTTTTTAGTCACATGAAAACACAGGATTTAATACTTGATTGCATAACCATTATTTTTGATGACTTTCAATGGTCTAATATTTTTTTTCCAGTGGCTATATGTTACTTCTCTCTTTGTCTTCTTATTTTTTATACTTGATATATCCCATGTGTAAATATATACCACATTTGCATCTAAACCGTCCCATTTGCAGTGGAAAACATATCACAATCTTTTCACAATAATAGAATTTCATCGCTTTCCCACTCACGGAACTAATCCAAAAATTCGGCTTTTACCTGTGCCACATTCTCATGCTCCAGTTATTGGCAGCCACTGTGATAATCATAATAACTGTTATGTAATGCTCTAACTGAAGCATGCAGTTTATCAAATTAAAGAGAGGCTCAGTGTGTTACTGGCTCCCTCTGATGGAAGTACTCGGTTGCAAAAAGGTAACAATCATAATGAAGAACAGATGAACTGTATGTTTGATTTCCCAAATGATAGAAAATAAACGGTTCCCACTGTGGTGTAATGTGGTTGCAATGCACTCATGATGCCTCTGTCAATGTGGTTACCATGTCTCATGTGTAACACTTCAGTTTGCTCCTGCTGCTTTCCTCTGATCGTGTTTTTTATTAATTCCCATGAAATTCTCGACATGAAATCTTCTTGACAGTATTCCGTACAGATGTGATTTCCCCGTAAACTGAAAAACTAATATTGTAAAATGAAACGCCTTTGGCTTTATTTATTGCTACTGTTACTGTTTGTAACTCTGTCCTTAAATAACAATGGGATCAATTGGTATCACATACTGTTCATAAATATTGAGAGGCCTCTGCTCTTCAGCCTTTGCTGAAGCACTGTGTTTAAATAATCCAAATGAAAAAGTCTTTTGTTCTAAAAAGGGCCAGTTTGCTTTTTTTAATGAGATTTTTTTGTTTCCTTTTTTTTTTTTTTTTTTTATCATTTTGTGAGTTTGGAAAAAATAAAAAAAAAACATGTTAAAGTCTGAATGGTCTACATGTACGGAATACTGATGGCTTAAATGTACGATCAATAGCTCATATATTGTATATCTAATGTACTACGTCATGTTTTTTTTTCTTTTTTTACAGATGTATGTAAATTATTGGTGATTTTTGTTGTCTTTCAGTTGTCAGTTAGTGCATTTTTGTCTTTGATCAGCCTTGTTGTATCCATACTGATGTGTCCCCCCCGTGTGAATTTCTTCCAACCTGAATGCCACTGTGCAACTGAGTGTGTGTTTCTGTGAAAGATGATATATAAGTGACAGCAGGATTATAGTTCTTAAGGTTAATCACCATGTCCCGCCATAGCCAGCAACGACCATGGTGATCTCAGAGTTATCGTCACACAAGTCTTCCAGAAGGTTTCCACAGCTTGCTCCCAACTTGAATGAACTTGCCATGTCTTTCAGTCCAATCGTTTTGTCTTCCGAAAGCTGATGGTCCCCTACCCCCCCCACCCCCTTAAAAATGTAATGTACCAAAAAAAAATTAAATACAAAAAAAAAAAAAAAAAAGCCATAAACTCTTACTGGCTAGATAAGGCCTGTATCCTTAGACACCTCCTGAGAGTTTCCAGGTATTTACTAGATGCACGTTGGACTCCTTTCATCAAGAGCCAAAGGACAAAACTATACAGAAGTGGCGTTTGGTTTTTTTTTCTCAGCCACCCCAGTAAACAGCCATGCAGGAATGAAGACCAGCAATATGCAATGAGAACTACTGTACCAGCCTGCACTCCAGGAAAAGGAATATTTTCAACAGACTAATAAACAACAATCAGGATCTGCAGGCTACAAAGGCAATCAGCAGTCTGCAATACTAATTACTTTGTGTCTAAACACACATGGGAACTTTTTTGCAAAGCATGCATAAGTCACGTCACTGTTGTTCAGCTCATTAGGGATGACTCCCTCTCAGTATCTAAAGACACAAGCCCTGAATTCACCCTCTCTCTGTGTTTGTCATCAGACCTGTGTACATTTCTACAATAACTCCTACTGAATAGAAAGGAGATGTCTTATTCTAAAAAATATTATTCAATAAATCACATATATTTGTATGATTGTAAACAATGCCTTTCGTGTAATTATTTCATCTTCCTTCCAACTAACCGAAAAACTATTTTGACTGTGATAAAGGTAATGGCCTATACTGAAATTAGAGGAAAAAGTCAGTTTTACTCAGTTGCTTCATTCCGAATACTTCTCAGTAATGAATGTATAGTCTTGCATAGAACATGTTGCTTCTTTCACTGTAGATGTGTTACTGGTACTATGTCTCTGAAGTTTTATCCTGGAATCTAAACACTGTAGCTATTTCTTAAGATGTGTAGTGTATAAAATGTAAATGCTTTTCAATTAATAATTCGATCAAGTCAGTAAAAAAAAAAAAAAAAAAAAAAAAAAAAAAAAAAAAAAAGCAAAAATAATGAGTGTTTCTCAGTTGTGCTTCAGAAAGGTCTGTTTTAACACATGGTTAGCACAAAAACCTAATATTTCAAGTGTTACTCTTAATGTTGGACAATTGCAGTACATTCACAAAATGTAGTGGTGTTAGACAATGGTGGGTTTTCTCAAATACTAAAGGGTTTTACATGGAATTAACATCTGCTACAAAAAAAAGTGAGAAAGTTATTAGTTAACATAATCATATATGGCATTATGGACTTTTTTCCATCCATCCAACCACTGCTAAGGAAGAAAAATTAGAAAGTTATCCTTTGACACATGGAGTGAATGAGTGGGTCAATGAGTCAAACATGCAAACATTATTTCAGTCATATCATTCCGAATATATTTTACATTAATATATTTCTATACTTAAAAAAGGGGTTACATCTGTCTGTCTATCCATGGATGATTATCATTAAATAGTCCCCATAAAATCTTCAGGTGGTTGTTTTTAAATCTAATGTATTTCTGGGCTATAAGTCGCTTCAGACTATAAATTGCACCAGCCAAAAAATGAATAAAAAAGGAAAAAACATATACAAGTCACACTAGAGTATAAGTCACATTTTTGGGGGAAATTAATGTAATACAATCCAACACCAAAAACAGACATTTCATCTTTAAAGGGAATTTAAAATAAAATATAGATATAGAAAATAGAATAGAGAACAGGCTGAATAGGTGTACGGTATGCTAACGTGACACAATCAGCTAACATTACATGATGCATAAACAACAAACTGAGAATGTGCCTGGTCTGTTAATGCAACATATTAATAGTTATTCAGATAACTACAGCATAAAGAACATGCTCATGCTCAACAGCGTCCTCTTATGGTTGTGAATGTGAAAATAATATACAAAATTGTATAATGTGTTAAAAATTGCACATATAAGTCACTCCAGAGTATAAGTCACACCCCCGGCCAAACTGAAAAAACTGCGACATATAGTCCCGAAAACAATTTTTTTTGTTTTGCTAAGGTTTTACCCATTGGTTTTCTGTGTAGTAAATGGATGGTACTATGCATCCAAGTTTTTATGGATGAGTTTTAGTAACAAAAGTAACTTCCTTGACTCAACTTTCCCAAGTTAAACAGGCTTAAGCTGACATATAAGAAAGTGCTGTAATAGCCAGACCATGAGCGCAGTAATTACCAAACCGTATTTATATTACAAATTACAGTCACGGACAAAAAAAACAAACAAGTGCGAACTTCATTAACGTCTGGCTGAGTTGAGATAGTTCCCGTCTGGGATTAAAAAGAAGCCAACATCTGTCTCATCTACTGAAGAGTCATCTGTCTTTTCAGAGAGAAAGGATTATTTAACCAAAATGTCTCTGATGGATGAATTACTGCAATTACTTCCCCAGCAGTCAATTAGATACTACAATATCTCAGTGATAACCATGGTAAATGGATGTTAGATCATGTCCCACAGATTATGATAATTAGGCTACAGCTCATATTCTAGAACAAGTTAAAATTGATCTGGCAGATTATTGTGTACCCTGGGTAGTCAACTCCTTTCCCTTTGAGATACGACCTTAGTCAGGGTTACACATCCTTCCTCCCTTCTCTGATCCTTCCTATCCATTACTGGGGCATCTTAAATCTCATGGAAGCATGCCTTGTGCATTTATAGAAGATTATTCTCAGTAAACCCGCAGTCTGCACTCAGACTGAATAGAGCTTTATATTTCTTAATGCAGCAAATAAGGATTAAAGCATTAAACCAAATATAGTTCTCACGATTTCTGGAGGAACCAATTACCATCAGTATGCTCATGTTTTCCATTATAGGCATCTACATGCTGGATTTGGACGAATGTGGGAAAATCACAACCTTGGAGGTTTTATGTATTTGTGTTGCATTGTTTTTCAATGCACTGAATACTAATGTTTTGGCAGAATATACAAGTGTTTCAATAGGGCATCAATAACACAGCATTAGACGGACAGAAACGGTTAAAGCCACGAACAGTGAAGTTGATTCAAGAACTGCTTTTCTGTGCAACTTTAACTTTATCTAACGTATTAATATCTGCATTTGTAAATGTCATACACACTTGGTATTTGAAAACAGCGCAAAAGAAGAACTAAAATGTCTGTGTAAAGGTCTAACTAAAGGTCCTCCACTGTTACTTCATAGCAGTGCCAAAAACTATATATAGCTCTGTGGCACAAGTCATGTTAAGGTTCCACCATCAATGTATTTTGACTTAAAAAAACAAATTTAACCTACATATTACATAAATTCTGTAAGTGAACTACACTGACAGATCATCCATGATCAATATAGATGTCATTTTACATGATTTCTAATGATGTAGCATTAATATGTTTATTATGTTTTACTTGGTTACTTTGCTATTTAAAAGCAGAGCTGTTTTTGGCTTTGTGGGGGCCCTATCCATATTTTGCCAAACTGCAATTAAATGATCTTGGATTATCTAGAAACACGCATTAAATTATCACAAATCACAAGCAAAACCGGCCACAGTCATAATAACCTCTCATATTAAAATTAAACATGTCAAGCTGAGTCACTCAGGTGAGATAACTAATACAAATTAGAAAGACCTTGAAGAGTGCAGACCTCCACTTACCGACGGCTGTTCACATCATGTGTCTATGTACACACTGCACAGGTTGACTTTTATTCTGGAACACAGAAAACAATCATTTTGTATGATGGCGTCACTTTACTGTACATGGCTAATTAGATTAGATAGATTCAACTTTACTGTCATTGCCTATGTACGAATACAGAACAACTGAATGCAGTTATTGGAATCAGAATTATTTTATTGATCCCGGGGGAAAATTGTATTAAAATAAAAGAGTAATAAGGAAACACTTTAATCATTAAAAATAAAGATTAAGCAATAAAAATTCTAACCAGAATTACCTCCAACCAGAGGTGCATAGCAGTAGTGAATACACATTACACATACACACACATAGCATGTTTTGTACATTTTTTTTGGCTACATTTTTTGTTTCTTAAAGTATTTTGTGTATTTTGTGGGCAATTTGAGTAGAAAAAAAAGAGAACAGTTGATCAACGTAAAGTGTTTTGATCATGATTAATCCAAAGCAACCCTGATTAATTTGATTACAAATTTGTATCATTTGACAGTCTCTC